>VZQC01001844.1:537930-691058 GCA_009823505.1 Rhizomys pruinosus
AAAAAAAAAAAAAAAAAAAAAAAAAAGAAAGACAGTGCTGAGAGACAAGTCCTTATTCCAGGTTTGATTCTTCAAGGCCAGCGAGTGGGTGTGGGGAGGGGAAAGCCCACCATTGGGGATTCCCCAGACTCTAAGTTTCACTTCTCCATAACTCAAGCCTCATCAGGTCCTTCTGCCTGGACACTGATGACACGTCCCCAGTTCTCAGTCCCATTGGCTATCAGGGGAGAAGCCAATCGGCGCCACCAAATTTCAGGTTACAAAGTGAAAGTGCCTGCCTGGATTCAGACACTCAGGAGCCCAGGAGGATGGAGACCCCTGGTCCCAGAGCCCTCCTCCTGCCATCCTGGTCCTGACCCAGACTCCTGCGGGTGAGTGTGGGTCCAAAGGGAAACCTGTTCTGCAGGGAGAAGTGAGGGCGCCTCCAGGCATGGGCTCATGTACAGGGAACTGCCTCTCCACCCTTCCCTATTCCCCAGCTGAGTGGCTCCGCCCAGCTCCTTCTCCACCCTGAGCCCCACGACCCCTGTCCTGCTCCTGGCATGGCCCTGGTCCTGAGGTCCTAAGAGGAGGGTGTTTCCTGACTTCCGGGCTTCCATCCCTAGGATCGCACTCCCTGTGCTATTTCCACACTGCGGTATCCCAGCCTGGCCTCCTGGAGCCTCATTACATCTCTGTAGGCTACGTGGATGACATTCAGTTCCAGCGTTTTGACAGCAATGCAGAGAATCCAAGGATGGAGCCTCGCGCTCTGTGGATGGAGCACGAGGGGCCGGAGTATTGGGAGGACCTGAAACTCAGAGTCAAGAACATAGCACAGGGGACCCGAGTGAACCTGCACATCCTCCTAAGCTACTACAACCAGAGTGAGATAGGTAAGTGACCCAAGTCGAAGGTCACTACCCCCCTCACAGGCAAGGATGGGCTCAAGTCGCCCCAGGTTCACAGGTCCCAGCTGAGTGTTGAAACTCACAGAGACCCTGGACCCTGGACAGACTCAGGGTCTCTGACTTTTTCCTGTTCAGTTTAGGTTCAAATCCCACGACTGGATTCGTGTGTGTGTGTGTGTGTGTGTGTGTGTGTGTGTGTGTGTGGTTTCCTGTGAGTTGGGCTGACAATGTGGGTGTGGCCAGGCTCTCATGTCTTCCAGTGGATGGTTGGCTGTGACGTGGGGTCAGAGGGTGGCCTTCTTGGTGCATACTACCAGTCAGCCTACAATGGCCGAGATTACATCGCCCTGAATGAGGACCTTCGCTCCTGGACCGCTGGGGACACAGTAGCTCAGATAACCTAGCACAAGTGGGAAGCTGATACAACAGCTGAGCACTTCAGGGCCTATGTGGACGGGGAGTGCCTGGAGTTGCTCCACAGGTTCCTGCAGAATGGAAAGGCGATTCTGCAACACACAGGTAAGAGGGGCACTGGCCAACTTCAACTACCCTCCAGCTGAGGCTTGCATCTACCTAAGGAGATGCAATTCACATTCTTCCTTTCCTCCCCTCCCCCCTCTCTCTTTCTCTAGTTCTCTCTCCTCTCTTATATCAGAAGGGGGGAAATGCTCCTGGGTTGCATCAGAGAGTAAATCTCCAGGGCTCATCCTTCTCTAGACAATGCAGAGTCCCTGGGGTAGGAGAGAAGATCCTGAAATAAGCAGCCAGTAGTTAGTTCCCTTCCATCTGCAGCCCATTGTAAACCATGGCCTCTCTCAGGCTGGGTTCTCTGCACACACTCAGTAACTTTGGAGTTCTGACTGCACTGATGCTGAGTCCCTCACCCTCACCCAGTCAGGACCAGAAGTCACTTGTTCCTGATCAAAAAAGCCTGGAGTCTACCACCATGGACTGTCTCACCCAGATTCTCTGACTTCCCAAATGAATGCATTATGCCAGATTGTTGCATCCGGGCTTCTGTGTAGAACTTGCACCCCTCACCCCCCTCAAGTTTCTCCATTCCCAGGATGGACACAAGCGCTCTGTTGAGTTCCCAGTTAAAATGCAAAATTCTCAGGGTGTGGTGGCACATGCCTATAATCCGGGGAGGCAGAGGCAGACAGACAAGCTGTGAATTCTAGGCCAGACAGGGCTAGTGAGACCCTGTCTCAGAAAAAGAAAAGAATAAATGGATTTTCCAATTCTTCCCTTAGATTCCCCAAAGGCACATGTGAACCATCACCCCAGACCTGAAGGGGACGTCACCCTGAGGTGCTGGGCCCTGGGCTTCTACCCTGTGGAGATCACCCTGACCTGGCAGAGGGATGGGGATGACCTGACCCAGGACATGGAGCTTGTGGAGACCAGGCCTGCAGGGGATGGAACCTTCCAGAAGTGGGCAGCTGTGGTGGTGCCTTCTGGAGAGGAGCAGAGTCACACATGCCATGTGCAGGGTGAGGGGCTCAGGCAGCCCCTCAACGTGAGATGGGGTGAGGAGGAGTATGGACACAGCCTGTTGTCAGGGAAAGCAGAGTCTGAGCAGGGTCAGGGCTGAAAGACCCGAGTGTGGCTGGGCCGTGTCAGGGCTCTGTTTCCATGGACTTGGATATACAGTCATCATTAACTAGCTCATCTCCAAGCCCCTGTAATTGACCTCAGTAGAATGTTGTTCCACCAAGACCTGTTAACACAGGGACTCAGACATCCCAGGCTAGTACTCTCTCCAGCACCAGGAAAAGGGCTCAGCCTCTGCTCAGACCTGAGTTTAGCCCTTAGCCTTCACCTTTGTGGTTTGACTGTTTCTAAAGAAGATGACTCCTGTTCTGGCTGTTCAGTGGACATTTGTTAAGGCTTTATTTTACTTTATTAATTACATGTATGCATGTATGTGGAGGTGTTTGGGTACAGAGAAGCACAGGATCCTGTGGAATCCAGAAGAGCCCATGGGATCTCTTGGCACTGGAGCAGGTTGTAATCATTTCTCTGAGGTGGGTGCAGGGGACCAAACAAGTCCTCTATGAGAGCCCTGTGTACCCTTGACTCCTGTGTCATCTCTCCAGCCCATCTTTACTATGAGTTTTGAACTCCTTTTCCTCTGTGTATTCTCATTTCTTAAAGAAATGGAATGTGCTTTTCTGTCATTGTCTTCATGAGCCCAGGGCAGGGGACAAATCTCCATCTCTTCCCTTCCTTGAGGGCTATTTCCATGGTTGAAGGATGGACTTTAACATTAAAATCCAGCTCTGTTCCATTTTCTGCCTGTCTGTCACTTCTCCCTGATCTTAGCTCTAGTTAGCTTGGTCATTGTTGGATCCCAAACTCTAGATTCATAAAATAGGTCCTACTTTATGTTTTTATGTGGGAGGAAAATCATGAATATAATTCAGGTTTCCTCCTTTTCCTCCACAGCCCCCTGCCCATCACCTGGACCTTACAACACAGCCAGACCCTAAACTCGCAATCCTCTAGCCTCTGCCTCCTAAGTATTGAGGCAGATTATTAGCTTGGAAGAGAGGAATATATTCATGCTGTGAAGTTCCGGGGCCTGGCTTAGAGAAAGGAAATAAGAGGGAGGCCCACACTGTGAGGAAAGCACAGGTGACTGAGTTCAGTGTAACCTGAAGGTGACACAGCCCAGCACTGCTCTGAGGCTCTATTCATGAAGATACTGCCTACAAGAGACGGAGTCACTCTGTAGTGGTCCTGCACTCTAACATTGAGCTTTGTCTTCATGATGTGAGATGTTGGCATGTATGCTACATAAGAGGACAAAAACCAGCACCTATATCAAGACTCACAAAGTGAAGACCAGAGACTAGATAAATATTGTTTCATGCATCGACCCTACAATCAGGTAAAGATAAGAGATGATTGTTTCCTGATTGCTATATATGATATATTAGTTGATACTTATTTATATAATATGCACCATTTTGTGGCAGTAGGGTTCCAGTTTAACTACATATAAAATTTACTGATATAAAAAAATTTACTGATAACAGTCAAGTACTCTGATCACACACACACACACACACACACACACACATTAATGACTCTGATCTTCAGTTTTCTGGCTCGCACTCTCTCTATTCCCTCAGATTCGGTCTTTCCCTGGTAAATCACTTTCCATTTGGTTTGGTTAAACTATGATCTAATGATTTCTAACCTTTCTCTAACTTTTAAGCATCCTGCTGTATACTAATACTGTTTTCTGTGAAATTAACTATCTCACCTAGCAATGGATAACATTTAGGAGAGTTTAAAAATCTAACAACATTGAGTAACTTCCTGTAAAACCTTGGGTACAACACTTAATTTAAGTAGGAAGAGAAAATTAGTCCATACCCAATTTAAATTTGAGTGAATTGTTTTCTGTGATTCAATAATGCATTCTTATTTTAATGGAGTAAATTCCAACACTCAAGAATCATTTACATAAATGAAGCTTTAAAGTATGCTTTCTGTGTCCTTATGGCACAGATATGACTGTCAAAATGCAGTACTACTTGCACTGTGTTTTTCTGTCTGCCAACTACACTATATTCATTTATTTAATTCTCAATGTAGACTGAAGAATTAACGTTAAATTTTTTGAGAGAGTGTCCTGAGGTAACATTTGAGAGTAGATACTCCAGACCACTAAGTCAGTCAATCTATTCAACAACTTTATTTAAAAGGAATCACATTTTCCAAATGCACTGCCCAATACTGGGGATAAAGTTGTCAATAGATGGTTCTTGTCCTCGTGAATGTATAAGGAAAAGAAAATTATTGTTTGGGCTAATCTATGTTGTACACTGCACACAGAGATGAAACCATCAGATAGAAACTCCCACAAGCAAGCCTCCCTTCACCTGAATATTTACACAGGTGTCTTCCTGACTCGGTTTCTCTCCCTCTCACCTCTACAGAAGAAGAGGCTGTCCCCTCCTCTCCAATCCACCGCACGCACATAAGCCATGGTATGGGTGCTACATATGCCCCCAAATTCTGAAAATACCCTTCACCTCAAACCTCGCTCTCTGGCCTTTTTCTCCTTCCCTCTCTCCCTGCCTCATTTGTTCCTTTTCTGGAAACTGTGAACATCCAACATCCCAATTCTGTTACTGCCTCAGTCTATCTGCCTGAAGCTACTATCTCCTCACACTTCCCTCGGCACGGGACCGAACCTACTTCAGATTTATTACGGTCTCGTGTACCTCACTAATTCCTTCAAGCCATCATGATGACTGTGAGCCCCCCTCATCACACTTGCTGTGGTGTCACTGTGGAATGCCTCCCACAGGCTCCGGTTTGGACACATGGTGCCCAGCTGTTGACAACTGCCTAGGGAGGTTATAGATTCTTTGGAGCAGAGAGCTTGGCTGGCAGGGTTGGATCACTGTGGGTCCCCTGCTTCCTATAGAGAACTCTACTTCCTATAGAGAACTTCTACTTGGCCATGATGTGACCAGCCTCCTTAAACTCCTGCCACACCACAGACTGAGCCAATCAAATCACAGTTACTTCTCTGCCCTGATGAACAGCACCCCTTTGTACTGTTTGCCAAAAATAACTTCTTCCCTTAACTTCTTTTGTCAGGTATTCTGTCATAGCAATGAGAAGTGGGTCCTACAACACGGGAGGACATACAGACTACCCTGGAACTTCACTCCCAGAGGAATCTGTGTTGCATGGCTTCCAGGAATTTCTCCAAGTCTGGGCTGCAGTCGGCCCTTCACCCTGCACTGCTGACCTGCTGCTTTCTCCTCTGCTGCAGAGCAGAGCCCCCACAAGCAAACATTCCATCTCTGAGAGAGGGAGGCCCTTGAGATGCAGGAAATGACAAACTTCACATGTCTGGGAGCTGAAACTTGCAAGACTCTGCAGGCCTCCTTCCCAGGGGCAAAAGGAGAAAACTGCTGTGGAGGGGACTCAGAGCAGCCCAAGGTGGAGAGAGAATTTCTCTGACCTGCCAACTTGTCCCAGAGATGTTCAGAGAGCTCCAAGGATGAGATTTTCTTGAGTTGTCACCGTTTTGCATGAAGAAAGGTATTGATTCTCTAAAATTATATTTCAACTAATTCTAACTCATGAAAATATTTTAAAATTCTCACTTCAACATTATGTGATGGCTGAAGTGACTCCACTTTGTACACTTAAATTAATTCTGAGCTTAAGATGCAAAACAAATTCCAGGCAGCCTCGATACCTTCTGCTTTCCCTGAAATACACTTCTGGTGGCCATCTTCTTCCTCCAACCTTGATCAAACATACACTGCTGTGACATGATTAACTGCTGGTTTCAGCACCAGAAGAATAAGGTGGAGGACAGGGTCTGAGTCCTGAGCCTTGGCCCTGACACTGCCCAGAGGAGGATGAAGAAGGAGACAGTGTTATCAGGAGAGAGCTGCTCCAAGCTGCTGGTGAGGCAGGCTGCATGGCTGCATGGAAACGCCAGGGCTCCAATAGAAGAGCTGTTCAGGGGATGAGGATCAAAGTCCAGGTGGCCTGGGGCAGAGCAGAACCTCCGCAGGAGAAGGAGCAGCTCTGGATGCAGAGACCAGCACATGCCAAAGTCTCAAGTACCAGGACCTGCACACTGGCTTGCAGCTCAGGCCGAAGCTGTTTGACTCACCAAGAACATGGAAGGCCAAAGGCAGCATCCTCAGGGATGGGATCCAGAGATTCCAGAGGAGAAATGGGATTGAGGCCCAGGAGCGAGCCAGGTTCAAGCAGAAGTACACAGTGAAGCAGATGGGAAAGTGGGCCTTCCAGGAGATCCAGTGGTAGCTGTACAGATGCCTGAACACCCCCCTCCCTGCTTCAATAAAGAATTGTTACTAGAAAAAAAAAAGGGCACATAGACACGCCCACAGCCCCAGCTGATCAGGATAAGCCTTCAATTGTGCTTCCCTCTTCCCAGGTGTGTCAACTTGACAGTAAAACTCAAGGTGTTCTGAATGACCATGTCAGCGAGCCAAAAGCAGCTCTATAAAACATGAAAGCATCCAGGCATGGTGGTGCATGCCTTTAATCCTAGCACTCGGAAGGCAGAAGCAGGTGGATCTTTGTTAGTTCAAGGTCAGCCTGGTCTACAGAGTGAGTTCCAAGCCAGCTGGGGCTACTTGGAGACCCTGTATCAAAAAGATCAAAAAAAAAAAAAAAAANCTGTGTTGAATTGCTTTGCTTGCCTCCTTCAGATGCCTTCACTGTTTGTTTGTTTGATTGATTTGTTTTTCTCCTTGTTTATAGAGTGTTGACTTGTTTAAGTTTTAGGCTTTCTATTGGAAGTCTAACTCACCCTTCCCTTTCTGTTCTGAAGGTTCTCCAAAGAATCCACTTGGACATTCTCTCAGCAATTCCAGTTGGTGGTAGTGGTGGTGGTGGTGGTGGTGGTGGTGTGTGTGTGTGTGTGTGTGTGTGTGATATGCTTCATTTAGCCCACACCCTGGTACTTGTGCTTCAGGTGGGAAATCCCTATCTAAGCTCTGTGCACTCAAGTCTCACAGTGGCAACAGGCCCACCTCTTATTCCAGTTAGCAGGGAGACTCTGCCCCCCACAAGACAATGATTGAATTATCTAACAGACCAATGAAATGATTATCCAACAACTCAGTGATAGAGTTATCCAACAGTCTGCCTGGCTGAAGTGCCCAGCTCCTACCTGTGCTTCAGATGGTCCTGAGAAATCCCTGATCTAAACTCTGTGCATTGAAGTCTCAATTAAAAACTTTTAATAAACAAGAATGAGCCAGGTGTGGTGGCCCACGCCTTTAATCCTAGCACTTGGGAGGCAGAGGCAGGTGGATCTCTGTGAGTTCAAGGCCAGCCTGGTCTACATAGTGAGCTCCAGTCCAGCTGGGACTAGAGGGAAACCCTGTCTCAAAAGTACACACACACACAAAAAAGCATGACCGCAAAAATCTCAGACATACTCTAAGCAACAACAATGACAAAACGACTAATGGATGTCTCTTCTTATTTTTCTAACCTCACCATGAAACAAGCTCTAAAAACAATAGAGACTGAAGTTGCGACTGTTGAGCCCCATAGGGATGACTGCATTGCTGATTTAGTAAGTGGGAAAATGTGCAGTAAAAAGTGATTTATAAATAAGAACAATTTAGTCATATCATTATAGTTATTTGTATCCCGTCACCTTGAGTAATATCTCTATTTCTGAGAATGGACTTAAACCTTCAGAAGGTCTGCACAAAAATGGACACATCAACATCCTATCATGGACTGGGGAGAGACATGTCCCCATAGGCTCAGGTATTTGAACACATGGTCCCCAGTTAGTGGTGCTGTTTGGAAAGGCTGTCCGCCCTTGCTGGGGGAAATAATCACTGGTAGTACCCCATTTCCAGTCCACCCTCTGCTTCAAGTTTGTGGGTGAAGATGTCATCTCTCTGCTTCCTGTTCCCACTGTTTGCTCCCATGCCTCCCCTACCATTATAAGCTCTTCCTCTAGAACCATAAAACAAAACAAACTCATTCTTCCTTAAGTTGCTTTTGGTCATGGTGTGTTTCATCATAGAAACAGAAAAGTAATGCATTCAGGTAAGGGTTGACAGAGGCGGTGGAGATATTTCCTTCAGAGGTGTAGCCATGCTCTTGTGAACAGACTCTCACCCACTGTCCTGTAAACAGTTCCAAGGAAACTCACTGGTCACACAAAACTGCACAACACAACAAGTAAGCAAATAGAAAGACATGAAAGCAAAAGGGAAGAAAAGGAGAATTTCAGGAGTGGGAAGGTGACAAGAGACGGTAACAGGGATGAATGTGACTGTATTTCATCCTTCTCAAGGAGTCCCCGATAGCCTTACCAATTCCAGCATTGTTCGAATGTCTAACTTTAGGGTCTCTGCGACTCAAGGCAACTTATGAGTTCCTATAAATACCAGAAAAATGTGCCTACTTCCAAGATACAATGGCACACGATAAGCATTTCTGTTTTAAAAGGGATGAACGAGGGGGCTGGAGAGATAGCCTAGCGGTTAAGAGCACCGACGCTCTTGCAGAGGACCCGGGTTCGATCCCCAGCACCCACATGGCGGCTAAGAACCGTCTGTAACTCCAATTCCAGGAGAACTCCAGTTCCAGGGGAATCCGAGACCCTCTTCTGAACTCCGCGGCATTGCACGACACGGGTGCACAGACCTGCATGCAGACAATACATTCATACACATACAAAAATAAATAATAAAAAAAAAATTAAAAAAAAAAAAGGGATGAACGAGGGCATAATAAAGAGGAATAGGGCCCAAACAAGACCAAAACCCACAGGGCAAACAGAAACTCTTGTAGCCATAGGTACAGCACCCAAGGCACAGGGCGTCCTAGTGCGAGCTGCTCTGGGCTTGGGATGTCCCATCGCTATGACCATGCAGTTTGTGGTGCACCTGAGACCGCTCTTAGGTTACTGCCATGCATCCCTTACCTGCTGCTTTCCTTAGAAGATAGTCCATGTTTGCAGCACCTGAAGTATCCCAGGGTCTCCATTGCCCTTTAGCTTCACCCTTTAAGTTTAATGTGTTACCTTCTCAGGGGCTCCACATGGGCAATCCAATCCTGTTATACATTGCCTAGACTCCTGGATTGTTCTTGAATATCTGAATAGAAACCTCTGTACTTTGAAATCTGGTATTTTACAGGCCTGCAAAACCTGTACCACATACATAAAACCAAAGTTTGCCACCAGCTTGAGTTATTTATTATCCAGGCCCCTTTGAAATGTGGCTACAGGCTCTGAGTACCTGCATAACTGAACCCAGGTAAGCAGCTCCCTAAGAGGCCCTGTGCAAGCAAGGTGTCCCAGCAGTTTATTCTCCTTAAGGGAGAGTCTTTTGAAGGAATTCACAATTTAACACCCTGCAGCATGAACTGAGCTGAGTTGACTGATTTTCTGTTATCTCACATGCAGAGGGCTCGGCTTCCTGGTAATGATTCTACTCTCTGACAGCTATTTTCAACTTACTCCTTTTCCGCCCAGAGTGCATGTTCTTCAAATCCTTCTCCGTTACTTTTCACTTTTTTTTAAAAATTTTATTTTATTTATTTATGTGTATGAATGTACTGTTTTGCGTGTAGGTCTGTGCACCCGTGTCGTGCAATGCCACGGAGGTCAGAAGAGGGTCTCGGAATCCCCTGGAACTGGAGTTCTCCTGGAATTGGAATTACAGACGGTTCTCAGCCGCCATGTGGGTGCTGGGGATCAAACCCGGGTCCTCTGCAAGAGCGGTCGGCGCTCTTAACCGCTAGGCCATCTCTCCAGCCCTACTTTTCACTTTTGATGCTCAGTGCAAATCTATCTACAAACACCAGCAATAACCATGCTAAAGCTTGAATGGCATGCTCTCTCAGAATTTTCTCTTTCAAATTAATTAGTCTGCCACCTTTAAACTCAGCCTCCCACAAAGATTCTAGACACAGATAAAATAGAGACAAATTCTTTGCTGGAATGTAACATGAATGATCTCTATTCTAATTCCCAGTAGAGTCCCTTTTCCCATCTGAAACTCCATGAGAACATCAGAATCATTAAGCCGAGTTTACAGTACAGTAGGACTTCTCTAATGGGTACCTCTAAAATTTTCCAAAACCTTCCTGTGAGTGCCAAAGGCCTAAGGTCCATGTGGTTAAGTTGATTCATGGTAATGATCCCATTTCTCCTTCTAATTTTTTAGATTAGTTATTTTTCTCCTCATTGTAAGAAAGTACTTGACAGGAATAACAAGGAATTTGGGGGCCTCTGATTTCAGAAAGTTCAGTATATCATGGTGGGGAAAGCGTGGAGAGAAGTGTGGGTGACCGCATGGTGGGCCAGGAAGAGGAGACCAGGAGAATGCCCGTGCCTTGCCAATTTTATCTTTTCCCATTTTACTTTGTCTTAGGGCACCAACCCATGACATGATGCCATCTACACCTATCGTAGATTGTTCCTCTTAGTTAATCCATTATAAAAACGCACACACAGACACAATCAGACATATGTCTCACTAGTTCCAAGGTGACTCTAAATCCAATCAAATGTCCATGAAGATAACCCCCACATTTTCACATGTTTTATAGCAGAATAATGGTTTATTTTGAAGGACTTTTTCAAAGCCCAACTCATGAGATCAACTATGCTCAGGAGACCATCTGTCTATAACGGTCAAATATATTACCTATACCCAATAGTGAAAATCTTCATATATTGAAGACCTGCCTCCTCATACACATACTTATGTATTTAAAAGCATGACAGACCTCAGGATTGCTCATTTTCTTAAAAAAAAAAACCCTGTTGTTTCATTAACTTTAGCAATGACCATAAATAATACTCAGTTACTAATTACAGAAAACAAATGACAGTACTACTTTGCAATTCAATTTCAAATCAGGTATGGTGAAATCTCTGGTGTTACTCTTTTTTAAAAAAATGTATTACCATTTTTGTTAAAACCTTTCAACCAATGTTGTTTAATATAGACATTTTTACTTTTACTAAGTCCTAAAATACCATAGAATTTGTAAATAAAGTTTGGGCAAAATTGGATACTAGTTAAACCCACATCAATTAAATATACATTAATAGAATATAGACCTGTGTCCCTCTCCCAACCCTCCCACCCCTCCAGATTCACCATTTCAGTCAGTTCTTTGATGCAGTCTTTTCTGTTGTTCTTTCCAATATGCATCCCTCCCTACAAGAAATATTTACAACTGGGTTATTAACTCTAGCATCCACAGATGAGGGGTACCATGCGTTGTTTGTTTTTCTGGGACTGTGTTACTTCACTTAACATAATATCTTCTAGCTCCATCCATTTACCCGCAAAGTTCATGATGTTGTCTTTCTTTACTGTTGCATAGAACTCCGTTGTGTACACATACCACGTTTTCTCTATCCACGCGTCAGTGAGGGGCATTTGGGTTGGTTCCAGCTTTTTGCTATTGTGAACAGAGCTGCAATAAATACAGCTGTGCATGTATTTCTGTAGTAAGATGAGTCTTGTGGGTATATACCCAGGAGTGGTATGACTGGGTCAAATGGCAAGCTCATTTTGAGTCTTCCAAGGGTTCTCCACACTGCTTTCCATAGTGACTGTACAAGTTTACATTCCCACCAGCAATGGATGAATGTTCCCCTTTCCTCACAACTTCTTCACAACTTGGTATCATTTGTTTTCTTGATCCTAGCCAGTCTTATCGGAGTGAGATATCTTAAAGTGGTTTTAATTTGCATTTCCCTAATTATTAGTGATATTGAACACTTTTTTTATTTTTTGGTCTTTTCAAGACAGGGTCTCCGTGTAGCCCCAGCTGGCCTGGAACTCACTCTATAGACCAGGCTGGGCTTGAACTCACAAAGATCCGCCTGCCTCTGCGTCCCAAGTGCTAGGATTACATGTGCCACCATGCCAGGCGACATTGAACACTTCTTAAGGTGTTTCTCAGCCATCTCTAATTCCTCATTTGTGAAGTCTCTGTTCAGTTCTTTGCTCCATCTGTTGAGTGGGTCATTTGTTTTCTTTTTTTCTTTAGTTTTGAGTAGTTTATATATTCTGGAAATCAATGCTTTGCCAGATGTATCTTCGGTGAAGGTTTCCTCCCACTCTGTGGGATTTCTTCTCACTTCCTTGATTGTTTCTTTTGATGTACAGAAGCTTTTGAGTTTAATGAGGTCCCATTTGTCAATTGTCGATCTTAATTCTTGCACAGCTGCTGTCTGATTTAGGAAGTCTTTTCCTACGCCTATGTCTTGTAGTCTGCTGCCAACTTTTTCTTCTATCACCTTCAGAGTTTGAGGTTTCATGTTGAGGTCTTTGATCCATCTGCAGTTGACTTTTGTACAGGGCGAGAGGTAGGGGTTTAATTTCATTCTTCTACAGGTAGTGATCCAGTTTTGCCAACACCACTTGCTGAAGATGCTGTCTTTCCTCCATTGTGTCTTCTTGGTCCCCTTGTCAAATCTGAGGTGGCTGAGCTCAGGTTTGGATCTTTGGTTTTGTTCCATTGGTCAACAGGTCTGTTTTTGTGCCAGTACAAAGCTGTTTTTATGACCCTGTAGTATAGTTTGAAGTCTGGTATAGAGATTCCCCCCTGTATCTCTTTTTGCTCAGGGTTGCTTTGACTATTCCCATATGATTTTCTGGATCTTTTCCTTGTCTGTTGTGATATTTCCCTTTTCATCACAGATTCTATTGATTTGGAGTTGTTCCTTCTTTCTTTTGGTTAACTGGGCTAGAGGTCTGTCTATCTTGTTTATTCTCTCAAGGAACCAACTTTTGGATTCATTGATTTTTTTTTTTGTATTGTTTTCTTTGTTTCGATTTCATTGATTTCTGCTCTGATTTTTGTTATTTCTTCTTGTCTGCTGCATTTAGGGTTCATTTGTTGTTGTCTCTCAACCATTTTTAGCTGCAGTGTTACATTGTTCACTTGTGCTCTTTCTGTTTTATTTATTTACTTTTTTTGATGTAGGCACTTAGGTCTATAAACTTCCCTCTTAAGACTGCTTTTAAAGTGTCCCATAGGTTTTGTTGTGTTATATAATCATTGTCATTCAGTTCCAGGAATGTTTTTATTTCTTTCTTTATTTCTTCCTTGACCAATTCATTATTCAGGAGAGTGTTGTTTAGTCTCCATGTATTCTTGTAGGTTGTAGGGTTTATCCTGGTGTTGATAATTGAGTTTTATTGCACTGTGGTCTGATAGAATGCATCATACAGGTCCAAACAGCATGGAAGAAGAAATGAAACTATCTAGGTGAAGAGAGGGGACTAAATGGGAGAGAGAAGGTTAAGAGAATGGAGGGTCATAGGGTATAGGGGATGTGCCCAGTGGACACTTCATACTTACATAAAATGGCTTGATTTAATAATGTATAATAACAAAAAAATAGAAAGCATTTGAAACATGGTCCAGGGTTTCTCACATATGTGCTGTTAATATCAGTTTGTTCTGTGTTGCAGTGGGTTTAGATATTTCCTTAGTCTCAGCTTCCTAGATGTCAGTACCACTGTCATCCAAAATTATAGCAGCCCAAACCATCTCTAGATATTGCTGAATGTTTGCTGGGGGTGGATAGAATGACTTGTGTTTGAGAATCAATAATCTGGTACAAATGATCAAATGGGTTCATGCACCAACCAAAGATGACTAAGAAATGAAGAGCAAGGATAAACAGAGGGTTGCAATGTGGAAATGCAAAGGAATTAAAGACGGCTTTCAGATGAAGTCTTCCTAGATAAGGCAATATTCCTAGTAGGACTTAGAGAACTACTAGAATTTAGAAATGCTAAGAAGAGAAGGTCATTCTAGGTGGAACAAATAGCTGATATCAAGGAACTGAGGTATAAATGGAATAAGGGGCTTTTGTAAAAACTCAGGTGAGTTGGGTTATCAAATGCTGTTTGGGGCAATCAAATCTTACTTTTAAAAACAATACTTTAATTGCATTTCTTTCTGTGTTCATGTATGGGTCATGTATGAGGTCAGAGGACAACTTGTAGAAGTTGGTCCCAGGGGTTGAACTCAAGTTGTCAGGCTCCCCTGTATCTGCTGAGCCATCTCTTTGGCCCCTGTCAGATCTTCTGATCAGGGATGCTCTTCTGGGGCTAGAGAAATGGATCATAGGAACATTTGCTCCTCTGGCAAAGAACTGGGGTTCACTTTCCAGCACTCATGTTGGGTAGTTCACAACCTCCTGGGATTCTGGCTCAAGGGGATCTGATGCCATCTTTTGGGCTCTTTGGGTACTGGAACACATGTGTGCACACATACACATGGACACACACATATATACACATAAATAAATCTTAAGAAAAGAGAAAAAGAATGGTTCTTCTGCAGTGATAGGGACACACTGTAATACTTTACTTCTAATTGTGACAGAGCCCGAGAGGTGGGAACAGAATGTGGAGAACTGGATGGAAAAGTTGGTAGGGACTATGGTTTATTAAGAGACCTCAGTGAGAGGGCTAGGAGAATGTGACCTTAGAAGAAAATCAAAGTAATCTAAGTAGGACTAGGAATGAGAAAGAGGAAGAAATCATGTGTAATCCAGATGTCTGGAGACTGGAGGTAATATTAAGACATGAAGTGAAGGCCGTCAGCGAGAAGACTATCACAAGATGGAGCCCTACAGCCTGGACTTCCAGAATTGTGAGGCAAAATAATTAAAAAAAATTAGAGGCTGGAGAGATTGTTCAGACATTAAGAGCACTTGCTAAGCAAGCATGAGGACCAGAGTTCAACGCACATGACATACATGGTCCGTGCATGCCTGTAACCCCAGCCCTAAGGGGGCAGACACAGGAAGATTGCCTCAGGTGCTGCTGCCAGCCTAGCAAACACAAGTTCCAGATTCAGAGAGAGACCCTGACTCAGGATAACAGGGAAGATAGACACTCTCTTCTGGGCACATGCATACCTGCACATGCATCATAGCACACACACACACACACAGACCCCACACACAAAACACACACACACACAGACCCCACACACAAAACACACACACACACACACACACACACACACACACACACACATAAACTAGCCATAATAATATAGTGTTTCCTCATAGTAACAGAGAATGGACTGATACTACACTGGTCCTCTATCGAAGTAGGCTTCTGTTCCTTGCCGTTCCTGAACTGTGCTACTTCTGGACTTTTTATCTATGGAAACTATCCTGACATATACAAACCTTCAGGCTGGGATGGAAAATAAAAATCAAAGAAAGAACACTCCCCTATTCCAAGTTATAACAGTTCCTTGAATGAAATCCCCAGATAGGAACACATTAAAACTGTCAAGAAAAGGACAGAATAGGAAGTTGATAGTAAATACAATCAGGTGTGTTAATTGTGACAGACACGCAGTTCACCAGTTTGTTTGTTTTTTCCTCCCTGAGGCAAAAACATATTATTTTTTTAATATGTAAAACAAAATACTGTAACATTACTGAGAGGAGAAAAGAAATCTCACTTCAATAGTTGTAGGGATTAACAGATTTTTTTTTGACTGTGTCCACACTACAAGGATAGGTCACAGTGTGAGCTCCATAAGTATTTTCTGGGAAATGAATGAATGAATGAATGAATGAATGAATGGAGAAAAGAGGAGCTAAGCCAATACAAAAGCCATAAGGGAAAAGAATGTTTAGGAGTGGAACTCTCACCTCAGACCACCCTTTTCTTTTTCTTTCTTTTTCTTTTCTTTTTTTTTTTATTTCTGTATGTGTATGATGTACTGTCTGCATGCAAGTTTGTGCACCCGTGTCATGCAATGCCGCGGAGGTTAGAAGAGGGTGTCGGATTCCCCTGGAACTGGAGTTCTCCTGGAATTGGAGTTTCAGATGGTTCTCAGCTGCCATGTGGGTGCTGGGGATCGAACCCGGGTCCTCTGTAAGAGCGGTTGGTGCTCTTAACCGCTAGGCCATCTCTCCAGCCCCAGACCACCCTTTTCTAAAGGATGAACAGCACTGGTGAGCTAGCGATGAGGGACATGCTGGGGGGGGCAGGAAACAGAAAGGTGAAACCCCAGGAATTAGAAGCTCCAACCCTCCCAGAACGTGAGTAGTTCAGAGTTTCCAAGGCTTGCCTCCAAGGTGTGCAGGCTGCTTCTAATTTTCTACTGCTTTTCTTCTTTCATCTTCTGTCACTGGAGGCAGGTTGTTCACTGTTTTCTGCAAATGAAACAACAGAATAATCACACACACACACACACACACACACACACACACGCACGCACACACATATGTTTCTATCAAAGGCATAGTTGAAAGATCTTTAGGAGTATTGTGTTTTGAATACTTTCTCCATCATTCGTTGGCTTGTTTCCTGGACATGTGTCTGTGCACACCCATGGTCAGAGGACAGCTTTCAGGGGCAGATTCTTTCCTTCAAGTGGTCCAAGGGCTTTAACTCAGATCATCAAGCTTGGTGACAAGAACCTTTACCTATTGAGCCATTTCACCAGCTCTCTAACATTATGTTTTCAAAGACTTATTTATTTTTATTTATGTGTCTGTGTGCGGTTATGTGCACATTTGAGTATGGCCACTGTGGATGCCAGAAGACAGCATCAGATCACCTGGAGCTAGAGTTACAGGCGGCTGTGAGCTGCAGGATACGGATTGTGGAACCAAACTCTAGTCCTCTGGAAGAACAGCAAGTGCTCTTAACCACTGAGCCATCTTTCTGATCCCATTACTTAAACCATTTGCAGGAACTAGTAAGATGATTTGCTTCATATTAATTTGCTTCAATATTAATTGACACGTTTGCTATTTAATTAGTGTTCTTATCAAATTTACTGTCTACCATAATAACTGAAATTTTCTGATACATTTCTTTATTATTCACTTGTTTTCTTAAATAGATTGTTGATAGTTGACAGCTATGATGAAGACACTACTGAGATGTTGACGATCTGTGTGCAGGATCTGTGTGCAGGATCTGTGTGCAGGCAGCCGCTGTTGGCAGAACAGACTGGAATTTTCCCCCTTGGTTAAGGTGTCGCTCAAATATAACTCTTTCCCTCTCTCACCTTTTGTCTTCCTTTTCCCCACCTTTTACTTTTCGCACCTCTTTACCCTATTTTCTTTATCTCTGCAATAACAGGACAATAACGTTCATCTCTGGACCTCACACATCATGGCTAGACACACGCTTGATATATGCTCTTTTGCCTTCATTCATCCTGTTTAGTTACCATGTTTGCTGAGAGGGAACATAGCTACCTCTAAGGCACAGCCCTAAACCCTTATTATGAGGATTCTCCCTTGCAGGAGAACTTCACCCCCATAACCCATCTCTTTGATGTCAACTTTCTGTCACACTAAATTTCTCCCTACCAAGAAGCAATTTTTCTGACTTCCACTCATAATATAACATTTCCCAGTATATACTCTAGGTAACATAGTAATGAGACACTGATTAATATAAAAAGGAACCTGTGGTCAAATTGGTTTGTGAAATACCCATATTCAAATCAGTTCTTTGGAGTGAGACTTTTCCAAACTCTCAGTCTGCTATGAACAATGAGAGTCTTCAGGTGTGAGAAGACAGAGTGCGATACTCTGAACATATTTGACCAAAGAATTTCTCTGTCCTCCTATGACATTGAACTTGTTGTGGGGGAGAATAAATTTTGAAAAATGCAATCCCTGCCCAGTTAGAAAAATGTTTATTAGAAAGTATTCTTCACTTATGATACAGGCACCTGCTAGGGGGTGCGACTGATGTGTGGAAAGGGAAACGACAGGTCTGAGTAACCCCTTCCTCCGCTGTAGCCACTGTGCTGGATAATTCAGTAGGAAGACTCATAACTGCAAAATATACATGGAGATGTTGCATCTCGTTTAATATGTGTGCTCCCTTTAAAACCACAAGGCTGACAATGTTCTCTTAATTTTGTAGGTGATGCACACTATCTCCATGGATCACATGAAAACCAGCCAGTTAGCACCAGACCCTAAATTCCTGCTCATGTCTGAGAAAAAAAAAAAGAAAGCTGGATGAATGTTCTTTCCACTGTGGCGGCAATCAACCATGTGACCTCATGTGCAGCAATGAAGATGGGCATACACAATCAGAGAAAGGCCGAGACAATCTTGGACCATGCGGGAATTAAACCCGGCAAGACCCTGAGGAGGACTGTGCAGATTGTTTATGGTAGGGGACTCCATGTGAGTGGTACCCCTAGAACAGCTCAGGGTCCAATATCAGCAGCCACATGTGTCAGCACCCACAGAGGTGGACACTGGAAAATGATCTCTGGTAACATAGCATTTTGTGTATTCTGAGACAAACATTATTTTTCCAAAAGTAATATTTTATTCATAAGAGTCATTAGACAACAATACTACAGTCTCATATCCACGTGGACAAGAGAGAGCTGATTCTTCTGGATAAATCTATGTTGTGCAGTCACATGGTTATACACATAGTGGTCATGTTCCTAGTATCGGCAGATCAATTCCCATTTATTTTGCCATCTTCTGTCTTTTCTAGATGTTTCCGTTGAGCTGTTGTGCTCCCCGCTGATGGCAGAGCCAGGCTCTACTAAGACAGTAGCCTCACACACCAGCTGGCGGCGTTTGAAAATCATGCTCCAACTTCCCCAAGGAAAGTCGAAGTCACCCAAGGTCCAGTGTGCCTGGGATTAGTAGCTGGATTGCAGCTTTTCATTTCTTCTACACTAGCACAGGCAGGCAAGGGGTCCTCCCACCCACCTACAAATTCCTAGTTGTGACTGTCATTCTTGGAAAGTTAGATTACTTATTGATGTTATTCTTAAAAGGGCAGGTGCCAGACTTCTGCTTGAAACTAGAACAGTACCTGTGACCTTGTGATGGGTTAAAATTTGCATTGTGCCTACTGGAAAGCACAGAAGCTTTGATGTCAGATACTCCCAGGTACACATTGCAGCTTTATCGAGTTCTAGCTGTGTCGCCTCAGGTGAATTACTTAAGGTTTCTCACCAGGAAAGGGCACATATTAAGGACTCCTTTACATCATAGAGATTATCTATCAGGACGCATCAGTTCTGTCCTGTCCTGAAGGACTCACCGTACACATACTGACTAGGATGTTTTCAGTGGTAGAGAATGGCTGTTCAGCTCACAGTTATTTAAACAGTGAAGATGTTTATAGATTCATAGGAGATGAAGTGCAGGGATAGGGCAGCCTAAAGCTGTGTTGGCCCTACTGTCTAACGATGTCATCAACATCCCAGCTTCCGTATTCTGTCTCTGCATAGCCATCTACAAACAGGCGTTGAGGAACAGTAAACTCTCTCCTTGGTAATGGCGGTTTGAAGAACAATTGGTGCTATACACTTTACTGATCACTGCTAGGGAGAAAGAGTTTTTCTGCTTTCTTTGGAGCCCAAATTCTTCCTGTTCATTTGTTTGGCCCTACATAAGTTAGGTGTTCCTCTTACCCTGGTAATTTTAATGGAGAGACATTAGATGCTAATCGGCTAAGGTCCTGAAGCACTATGATGAATAAATTACCACGACTGCCTAAGACTCACAGAGCTGTTTCTAACTCTAGTGACAGTATCCAGTAAGGAAGCAGTGGGGTGATGTTAACAAGAAGACTGGTTTGAGTGTGCACGGGCCTCGTGCCTGCTGTCACTACTGCTGTAGTAAATGGTTCCTAGTTCCCAGCCACCTGGAAAATTCTGTCTGTTTCTTTGTGGTCATCCCTGGCTCTTACAGGCTTTCTGCATCCTCTCTTCCACTCTTCCACATGGTTCCTGAGCCCTAGGTGGCAGACATTCACTATAGGAGTCCCACCCAGGGACACACACTCTGCAGTCTCTTTTTCTCTCCATTTTGGCCAGTTGTAGCTTTCTGTGTTAATCACGCTCTATTATGAGGAAGCTTTGCTGGTGAGAAATGTATTAATAGTTTCTCAAATATAAGTGGGGAAAGGGTCAGAGGCCCCAACCTTAGCAGAGGAACTATTGGCATTTGATCACTACTGGGTGATGGGAAGCTGGTCTTCTGGGTTTTTTTGTTCGTTTCTTTATTTTTTGGTCTTTTTTGAGACAGGGTCTCCTGGTAGCCCCAGCTGTCCTAGAACTCACTCTATAGACCAGGCTGGCCTTGAACTCACAAAGATCCACCTGCCTCTGCCTCCCAAGTGCTAGGATTAAAGGTGTGTGCCACCACACCGGGCTTAAGAAGCTGGTCTTCTTTAAGGGGGGTGATGCTAGATGGGTTGACCAGGTTCCAGTGGATGAACTCCTACCGAGGGTCATCTGGGTATATACACTTGACTTGATAGGCCTTAACATATATGACATAATGCATGAAATCAGGTGGGGGGGCTATAGGAGGGAGCAGATAGAGGAGGGGTTCTGAATGTGATTAAGATGTATTGTATGAAATGCACAAAAATTTAATAAAATATATAGTAAAAAAAGAAATAAATAAAACTATTTATAAACAATTCCAGAGGTTTTAAAAGAGACTGCATGGGGCCTGGGTAGACAGCTCAGTCAGTGAAGTGCTTACAATGTAGACACGAGGAGCTGAATTTGGATCCCCAGCTTCAGTGTACAAAGCCAGGCTTGGCAGCACCCAGCTCCGTAAGAGGTCATCTCATAAAACAATGTGGATAGCAAATGACAAAGATCCCTGGCTTTGGCTTCATACGCCGAAGCATATATGTGTACAAGAACCCACATACATGTGTGCAGCCAACATGTACATGTGCACACATATGACTCTATGGGATAAATAGAGTTAAACTTTAAAAAGCCTATGCTTTGGTTCATATTCCTGTTTGATAAGTACCAGTGAAGTTATCATTTCTAAACCAGTTTATCCATCAAAAACTGAGAGATGTAAACATACATGACTTATGGGCTGCTTTTGAGGACACAGAGAAATAAAATCTTTGAATCTCTTAGAACTGTTTCGGTGTCCTGCTATATGAATAGAAGTGTGGGGCGACTTTTTGTCTGATTTGATTGCTCTCTGATTCCTGGATTCCCGCCATGGGGCTCTCTGCACCTGGTTGGCTGGATCTCATAGGAGTATTTTATGTCTTTTCTACATTGTACCTCTGTTCAGCCACTTATGAAGGGAAAGCTGGATTAGCTCCCCAAACAATCCCATCAAATCTGGACTCTGCCTGCCTTTGTTCCAGAGGATGCTGTTAATTTGAGTTCTCAACATGGCTAAATTAATAGACATCTAGGTTAAGCAACAATTCTTTTCAAATCACCACTGGCACCAAACCCACCCATCCAGGGGGACCTGGTTGGCTTGTTATTTGATTAGAATGATTGTGCTTTTCCAGGTGGGTTGTCAGCATTTGGGTTTGTTTAGTTCTTGTATCTAAATTTATGATTCATATTCTCTCTCTCTCTCTCTCTCTCTCTCTCTCTCTCTCTCTCTCTCTCCCTCCCTCCCTCCCTTCCTCTCACAACAGAATATCTAGTCTAGGTTAGCCATAAACTCCTCTGTAGCTAAGGATGAACTTGTAATCTTCCTGTCTACCTTCTCAGTGCTGGGACTACAGATGTGAACCACCACAGCAGGCTTAGGTAGTACTGGGGATTGAACCCAGGGTTTTGTGGATGCTAGGCAAGCACTCTAGTAACCGAGATACATCTGTAGCTCCTGACTTTTCTCTTTCATGCTCTTTATTACAGAAGCCTAGTGGTGGCACATGACTGTAGTGCTTTGAAAATGTGGGCCATGCTTGTGGCCCTGTACAGCTCTGGATCGTAGCTGATGGTGATTCAAACCATTACAAGGGGAAGCTGGTATATTCTATGTCATCAAGTCCAGGGAGACTCAAGTGGCATATGGATGATGATACAGGTTATGTACAGATGGTAACTGAAATTAGAAGCAACTTTTGTCATTTCAGAACAGCAACCATAGCACCAGACCTTGGGTGAGCTCACTGGCAGGCTGTGGCTTCCCTCAGATTTAGGAGCAGTGGCCTCCACAAAAAGCAGCATTTCGGGGGGGATGTCCCTCCATTCCCTGGGCTATGAGCACCGATAAGCTCTGCTGATTCCCACCATGCTGGCTGATGCACAGTTCTGGGAAGAAAATATCCAAAGGTGAGGCCTTGCCTTCGGCCTCAGCCTATAGCTAGAAATATGTCAGACAAATGTTAAAAAGAAAGTGCCTGTCCCAAAATAGTTCTTAAAGGATGACACATTTTGGGTCTAAGCAGGAAAGGCCCCAAGTCCAGGTGACAGTAATTGTTGAATTGTTAGAGGACTATGTTAATATCCACTTTAATGAATTCACGTTAGTTTTTCTTTCTGTACCATGTACAGCCACCATGGGAAGGGAAATGGGGCCTAGGGCCCAGGCCTGGCCAGGAAACTCACAGCTGTGCAGACTGCGGAGAGGTGCTTGGGGATAGGTGGGGTAATGGGGCCCGTGCACAAGTGAGTGCATGGAGTGGGACCAGTCTGTCAAGGATGCAGGGTAGGGAAAGCAGCCAGCTTCAGAGAAGGCAGCTGGCTCTTTCCTTGGCTGCCTTTGAGGCTGATTCTTCATCCAAGATGATTGCAGAAGCTAAACCTTCTGGATTCCCCTGCTCTTGGCCTTTCTGCCCTGGGGGTCTTTGCTTAAAGGATTGTGCTGTGTTTCTTGCCTGCTCTCCACTGCACACAGCCAGCCACTCTTCTGGTCACCTGTGCACCAGGGCTGAGTTGCTGTGGCTCCTGCCCTGCAGCCACTGTGGAAGTTTGAAGCCTTGGGGAGGGAGCCGAAGGATCAAAGGGCTGAGCCTCTGAAGTTGCAGGATCTGGGCCTGTGGGGAGCTGAGCTGGGTTTACATTGGAGCTTTGTGGGAATCACTTCTGGCTGACATATTCAGGATGCTCTTAGAGACTTCCACTGCCCTCTTCATTCTCAATGTAGTTATTTCAGAAAGTTAATTAGCTTTTCTATGATATTTCTCTCCTTTGCAGCTTGAGGCTGACCTGGAGCTTGCCAGTTAAAAATGACCCCTATTCCAGAAGGGAGAAGATAAATTCTCTTCCTTCTTAACCTTAGTAAGCTTATTCTTTGTTTAATCTTCATTAATGTAATAATTAGTATTTGAACTCCCTTCTTTTAGATTTTTAAAAATATTTCTTTTTATGTGCGTGTGTGTGTGTGTGTGTCTGTGTGTGTGTGTCTGTGTGTGTGTACAGGAAGTGGAGATGGGAAGAATGTGTCAGATACTCTGGAGCTGGAGCTATTGGTGGTTGTGAGCTGCCCGACTTAGGTGCTAGGAACCAAACTCCAGTCCGCTGGAGGAGCAGCAAGCACTCTTAACCACTGAGCAATCTTTACAGTCCCTTCTATTTTTTTTTTTAGTCTCTTCTATTTTTTTTAAGTAGCTTTTAAAAAATTTTTTTTTATTATTTATTTCTGTATGTATACGAATGTACTGTCCGCATGCAAGTGTGTGCACCCATGTCGTGCAGTGCCTCGGAGGTCAGAAGAGGGTGTGATTCCCCTGGAACTGGAGTTCTCGTGGAATTGGAGTTTCACACGGTTCTCGGCCACCATGTGGGTGCTGGGGATGGAACCCCGGTCTTCTGTAAGAGCAGTCGGCGCTCTTAACTGCTAGGCCATCTCTCCAGCCAGTCCCTTCTATTTTTTAATGCACATATTTATTCATTGCCTATTTTGTGCAAATTGTTGCATTAGGAAATTTGAATAATGAAGTGAAGTGGAAAAGCCTCTATTTGACCTCAGGATTTTATGGTCTTGGTGGAATTATAAATTTGAAAGGAAGACTGACACACTTTAGACTGCTGTGTCAAATGTCTGGAATGGCGGATGTTCTGTGAGAATTTCAGGATGGATGTTTCTGTCATCTTGGCCTTTAGAGTAGACATTGTGGGCTTGAATCCTGTATCTGCTGATGGTGTTTGTATCACCTGGACACTTCACTTACTCTTAACAAGCATAAGCTTGTTCACCTCCAAATGAAGGGGCAAGTGGGGTAGGGGAGATCCCTCTGTAAGAGTGGGGATCTGAGCTGGAGCCCCAGGAACCCATGTAAAAACACTAGGTGTGGGGACATGCACTGGTAGTAACAGTCCTGGGACAACGGACACAGGCAGGTTCTCAGGGCTCCCTGGCTGGCCAGCCTAGCTGGGTCTACGACTTCCAGGCCACTGAGACGTCCTTTCTCAAAAACCAAGGTGGTTGTTGTCTTGAGGAACAATACTTGAGATTGGCCTCTGGCATACACATGAACCCACATGCATTTGAACACACACACACACACACACACACATACACACACACGGGGGGGGGATAACAGAAATTCCTTAGGAGCTGCACAGGTGAAATGTTAATATATTAAAAAAGGATTTAGGGGCTGGAGAGATGGCCTAGCGGTTGAGAGCGCTGACCGCTCTTACAGAGGACCCGGGTTCGATCCCCAGCACCCACATGGCGGCTGAGAACCGTCTGAAACTCCAACTCCAGGAGAACTCCAGTTCCAGGGGAATCCGACACCCTCTTCTGACCTCCGCGGCATTGCACGACACGGGTGCACAAACCTACATGCAGACAGTATACTCATACACATACAAAAATAAATAAAATTAAAAAAAAAAAGGATTTAATACTGTGCCTGATGCATGATGGGTGCTCAGTAAAAACCGTCATCATTGTTAAATATCTGGCAATTAACTTACCCCACAACACTGTGAGTAGACAGGTGAGTGACAGGTGAGAGACACAGGCTGCATGGCTGACATAATGGTTATTTTTCAGGTTATTTGATATCTTATGCAAAACATCTGAGACAGTATTTAACTGAGCGCTTCCTTTACTTTCCAGTTCCTCTATTCACTAGTCACTGAAAGAAAAACAAGATTAGGGACAAGGCACACAACTGACCTAAGCTTTCCCTAATGAACGAACCCAGACACAAGGCCCAGATGCTAGGAATAGGATGGTGGGGTAGAGATAAATATATAATCTCTCTCTCTCTCTCTCTCTCTCTCTCTCTCTCTCTCTCAACCAGAGGTCGACCTTGGGTGTGCCTCATGTGCTGGCATATGAGTTTATTGCCTGCATATCTATAAGTGTGCTTGTGTTGTGCAATGCCCATAGAGATCAGAAGAGGGCATTGGATTCCCCAGAACTGGAGTTACATTGGATTGTGAGCTTCTCTGTGGGTTCTGGGAATTGAACCCAGGTCCTCTGCAAGAACATCCAGTGCTCTTAAGCCAACTCTCAAGCTCCTGTCCACCTTGTTTTTGTTATAGGGACTTTCACTGCAGCTTGCCAAACAAGCTTGGCTGGCTGGGCATCCTGACGAGACTATCAGGCTCCACCTCCTTATCACTGAGATTAGAGGTATATGTCACCATGTCTTTTGGTGGGGGGGTTCTGGGGATTGAACACAAGAAGTTCTCATGCTTGTGAGGCAAGCACTTTAACGAACTGAGCTAACTCCCTGGCCCAAGATAAGGTATTCTATGAGAGCAGCACCCCATTCTGTGAGGGGCAGTGGAAGAAAAAGAACAAAAGAATTCTTGAGTGTTATTTCTAACCAGTTGCCATATGCAAATTCCCTTTCCTAGCTCAGTAGGAAAGCCCTATATCATAGCTCTAATAAAGTGCTGATGCCCAGGTCTGTGAGGACATTGCAGCAAATAGTACTGCTATATGAAGTTAAAATTTTTTTAAAGTACTTTTTTTTTTTAACTTTTTTTTTTTTTATTTCTGTATGTGTATGAATGTACTGTCTGCATGTAGGTCTGTGCACCCATGTCATGCAATGCCACGGAGGTCAGAAGAGGGTGTCAGATTCCCCTGGAACTGGAGTTCTCCTGGAATTGGAGCTTCAGACAGTTCTCAGCCGCCATGTGGGTGCTGGGGATTGAACCCGGGTCCTCTGTAAGAGAGGTCGGCACTCTTAACTGCTAGGCCATCTCTCTAGCCCCGAAGTTAAATTTTTATGCCCCTGTTTGCAAACCTCCCTGTAACTGGCCACTGGCGTGTGGCTTAGAGCTGGGCTTAGTGACTGAAGGCTCTGTGGAATGACTGTTCTTCCAGGGGTTTGGGAAATCCTTCAGTTCCTGGCTCACAAGCCAGCTTGCACTCTGGGGGCCACAGGAGGCCTGCAACAGCAGCAAATCTGGAGGCAGGGAGATGGTTACAGTTCTCCATACTATTCCTGTTAAAGCTATTGTGGAAGGCACTCCTGTTAGAGGCTCCAGTAACCCTGTAGCTAGTTTTTTTTAAAAAAAAAGTTTCAGCAGAGAAATTGTTTCCATGCTGCAGGGCTTTCTCCAGTTCCTTTCAGACTGAGCTCCAGAGCAAAGTTGAAAGACTTGACAGGGCTCTGGACATGTTCCCCATCTGCAGTTAACGTGCTTTCTACTGTAGATGGGATGATGACTTGGGACCCGGGCTCATTTTGGAACTGCTTTGTTAGCCTTCCCTTAAAATGCCTCTTATCTAGAGGCCGGAAGACATTTGGTGTCAACATCACAAGGCACCTGTCATTCGGACATTCTATCCAGGAACTTCCAGTTAGGAAGATGAAGATCTGAAGGCAGATCCAAAAAATGTTTATACATCGTTAAACTCAAGACTCAGGAACAAACCCCATGGTCCTGGGCAGAGCACATCAGCATGCACCCACAGAATTGCTTCAGTACCATGTGAAGAGCAAAATGATATGATACGCTGGCTGGGGAGGGGTGAATCGCATCAATTTTGGTGGCCCTGATTTGACACTTTTTCTTCTTCTTTCCTTCCCCCAGTCTTCCTCCTTTTCCATAACCCATGCTAGAGCCTCAACAATAGATGGCCCTAGGTTAAAGTTTTGTTTTAGGTTTAAGAGGGCTCGCTAGGCAGTAGACATTGAAGCAAGTTGGAATTCTGATGGCTCCAACAGAATACAGGATACCAATATAACAAGTATGAGGATGCGTACGGTAACCAAAGGCAAAGTAATAGAAATTGGGGCTGCTTTAGAAAATGTGGAAGGAACATTGTTGTGAGATAGATGTTTGGAGATGTTCTGAAAAGACACCTCACTGTGACACCCTGGGAGAGTTTCACAATCCTGCGCCATCCCTTCCTGCACTGTCACTAGGTCATTGAGTCTCTTAAAATTCACCTGATTTCATCTTCGGTCGTTCATCATTTTATTTTACAAGGCTCACTAGGAGCTGGATGTGCTGCGTGCAAAGACACCTGTACATTGTTTGGTTCTACTGAATGTTAATGAGTATTATTTTAAGCTCAAAAAAAGATCTCATCCATTTACATAGGACGGAGTCCTTTGTGCACACGGGAAACCTCAGAGAGGAGCCCTAGCTAGCAGGGCTGAGAACTCTGTGAAACACCGATCATCTTACATAAGCCTGACCCTAACACTCACAGGAAAGAGCAATGTGAAAACATCCCAGGCTTGAGGACTACAGTGTTTGTCCCTGTGGTGTTTCAGGGCTGAGTTTTGGCTGGGAGAGGTGTTTCAGAAATATTTGAATTGGCCTGAATTCCCACGTGTGAGGCAGGACTGCGCATGCGCCCTTGCAGGAGACTGTTTGTTGTGGTTGCAGTTGCCAACGCTGCCTCTGACTTTAAAAGACACTCTTCTCTGTGTGTGCTGAAGAAAAAAGCCAGCCACAGCGGGAAGACAGCGGATGTGTGTGTAGGGTGAGGGAGCTGGAAGGGCAGCCCGCAGGCCACTAGGGTAAAGACTGCCCCTCCTAGATAATCCCTGCTTAGAAGACACTAACTCCATCATTAGCCTGCCATGGGGCCTTCCACCACAGGAGGAATTTCCCTCTATTCTTTTGGGGAAAGGCCCTAACACGCCTGGATGCAGGGGTCTGGACCTATAATCCCAGCACTCTGGAAGCCACAGCCAGCTTGGGCTACATAAACCCCAGTCTCAAACCAAAGACAAATCAATTAGAAAAACTTCTGGCATGGTTGGTGCATGAGCTGAGCCCCATATTCAGTGTGGGTACATCTCTTAAGGGAACTGGGAAAGGTGTTTGAGGCTGGAGATTAGGGGTGCTACTCACACAACTGAAGATCCAGAAGAAGGCATAGGAACTGGCCAGCATGCTGTCCTTCAAGGGGCTACTGGCCAAAGAGGAAACTTTGAAATGTATGGGGGGGGTGTGTCTCCTGAAAAGGAGAGAGAGAAAAATCTAACCAGGAATCTTCCCTTTAAAGAAACTGCCTCTCTGAAAAGCATCCTAGTAGCTGAGAAAAGCTGTGGTTTACGACTCCTTAGAGCATCCCCTTCTTCTCCCAACTACAGCTTCTACAGCAGTCGTCCCAGAACTAGGATCAGATAAGGATGATATCAATAGGAGAGGTAAACAAATAATGACTTTCAGCTGAAGAAACCTTAGCAGTAAAATGCCTTTTTCTTTCTCTTAAGCTTTAATTTGTTTAACCCGTTAAATATTTTCAAGCAGCAAAACAACTTCTGTTTTGTTTTCTTGTGAGATGCTCTCTTGTAGCATCAGGACTTCAAAACTTTTCTGTAGGATGTACAATTACTAATTCTGTAACTTGAGAATTTGACACTAGACTGGCTATCCAGTCTCTGTTACCATCCTACAGAGAAACAGAACACTGAATTCCAGGACTGAATGTATCATTTAGAGTGCTACATCAGCTCTTCAAAGGAAAGCATAATTTCTAAGGCTGGGGAGGAAGGAGGGAAAATCACAGTTTACATGAAACTCTTTGATCCCTGTCTAGGACTAAGTGGGTCAATCTGCTGGGTGTTTCCTAGCTGTTCCTTTATATTCCATGCTTGTGGCCTGTTGCTTTGGGGGGTGATAGGTGGGAGGCCCATAGCAGCACTGGAATACTGGGGTGGGGGGATTGCTGAGTGGCAGAGGTGCCTTTTCCTGACCTAGGTCACCCTACCTCAACTTTTCCCTTTGGCTCTGAACTGTTGGACTTGGGCAATGCCCATTCTACCCTTCTCAGAGCAAGAATGAGGCCAGGAAACAACAACAACAACAACACACACACACACACACACGCACACACATGCACACACACACACATGTGTGTGTGCACACACACTCACACATGCATTAAATGCATTAGTTTGGCATTTCTGGATTTAAGCCCCCTGACTCCACCCCCAGCGTTTTATATATTGAATCATGTGACTTCACATACTCCAGTAGAATGATGATCAGTGCTTGGTAGCTGTAATTCTTAGAAGATTCTATTTTATTGTTCTGTGGTTCTGCCTCTGCCTGGATATCAGCATTTTTTTCACAAGCTCACAGCTGATCCTAACATCTCTCAGGGTCGAGAAAGGCTGGGCTGGAGCGAGTGAGGGAGCGAGGTTTGAGTGTGGCTGGCTGGCCTGGGCCCCTCAGCAGCCGTTTGCCTTCTGTGCTCTTCCCCTCGCTGTTCGGGCAGCATACACTCTCCCACCCACTAATTCATCCCAATTCTTGACCAAGCTCCAATGGACAGCTTTCAGTAGAGCCACCCTTGAGGCTGGAAACCCATCTCTGTAAACAGAAAACATGAAGAGTTGAGAGTTCGTTTTCTGCCCCAGTGGGGTCCCCTCAGGAGTAGGGTTTCTCACGGACCAGGCAAGCCAGTCTGCCTTTGTGTCAGGCTTACCTTTCAGTTTGTGCCATCAGGCAAATACCTGCTTTTAGGAAACTTGTAGGCTTGTAGCTATTCAAACATCATTGGAATTGCAATCCAAAGGGCCTTGTAGAATTCCAGATTCAAACTGTGTGGCAAAGCTGCCAAAGAACTCTTGGCAACTTAGTATTTGACCTGGACATACAGGGGAAATGTCAGGCAGGGACTGTAACTTTGTTGGTGAGAGAGGCAATTGTGGCAATTGCATAAAAGGAGTTCATTCGAGTTTAGGATTGGGGGCGGGGTATGACTAAGTGGTAGAGCTCTGGCTTAGCATGCTTGAGGCCCTGGGTTCCATCACCAGCCTTGCTCCCCACAGAAATAATACCTATGGTTTGGGATTTGTAGGTGTCTTCTGGCTAGAATGTTAGTGGTTTAGTGACTAAGAAGTATGCACATGGCCCTGTGCTGAGATTCTTCATTATAAGAGAGATCCTGACAGAGGAGAACATCTGCAATCAGGACCGGGAGGCTCTGAGGCCTCTACTTCACCCCAGTGCCCTGAAAGGCCTTCTCAGCTCTCCGCCGGCTCTGCTCCATTTGTGCGTTTTATCAGAGATAATGAAATCAGACAGGCCCACAGAGACATTTTTCCCTCCTCACAAATTTTTAATAAAACTCTTTGAACAACAGAGCTGGGCATCTCTGAAGCCTGAAATTAAAGTGATAAGATGGGAGATTACTCACTTGTCAGTCTGCACTAAACTGCATCGCCCATACAAATTCCGGGGGGAGCAATTCTAAATCTACCCACAATGTGAGGCTATCTAAGTAGACTCTTTTCTTTATTTTCTTAGGAAGAAAACTTGGTATAAAGGAAGAGAAAAAGATGCCTGATTCTCTTTGCCACTAGTAATGTGAAAATCAGGCCCAAAGAGTGATTTCTGGAAAGAATTCCCTGTTTGCAAATAAGTGCCCTCTATTCAGACTTCCTGAGAGGAAAGATAATCATACTCAGCGCCACTCAGACCTCTTCCTTCCAAGTGGAATTCTGACGGCAGGTTGCTGTGGGACACTATTACTGTGTGTGGAGACTTGAACAAATGTCTATTCACTCCAAACAGAGAACTGACGACAGACCAAATATGGATACCAACAGAGTCCAATGTACTGAACCAATGAGCTTTATTTTGGTTACTCATGTGAATGTGGGTGGGGGGTTACTTACAGGAACAGAAATGACTCAAGGACAAAATGACAAAAGCTCCGTCAGTGCAGGGAAGGGGGAAGCCTGGAGTTCATAGCACAGCCCACAGGTGGCTCAGCAGGTCGGAGAGCGTCCCTTCCCATAGTTCAGCTGGTTTCCACCTCTTCTAGGCAACTGGGCTAGTCTCTGCTCTTCCAGACAGCTTGGCTAGTCTGACTGATAGTGACTCTCGGCAGTCCTTAGGGTTTAACCACGCTTGGGGAGGGCGGGGTATAGTGAACCTGGTCAAATCAGGGACTTCCTGAAGCTACTGAGTTCTTTACTTCCTGATCTAAACCAATGGTCCTGGAGGATGGAATATTCTACCTTCCCTTAAAACATCCTGGAATATTCTACCTTCCCTTAAAACATCCTGCTATTTACTGAGATTCCCTCTGAAATGGAAGGTTTCTTTTTTTTTTTTTTTTTTTTTTTTTGGTCTTTTTGAGACAAGGGTCTCCCTGTAGCCCAGCGGTCCTGGAAGCTCACTCTGTAGACCAGGCTGGCCTTGAACTCACAAAGATCCACCGCCTCTGCCTCCGAAGTGCTAGGATTAAAGGCTACCTCTGAGGAAATTGACATGTGATGCGAGTTTCCAGCTGTGACGGGTTCCCTTGCTCAGGGAAATGCTTAATGCTTGAGCCAAACAGAGCGGGTCATGGGCAGTGGGCTATGGTGGAACAATGGCACACGTAAGGAGGCCAAGTTTGAGAAGAGCGCAGGCTAGCCCTCCTGGGCTGCAAATTGCAAAATTGCGTATCTATTTAAGGCTGCTGTTCCCCCCCCCCCCCCCCCCCCTCCTCCCCCCCCCCACCCCCACCCCCCCCCCCCCCCCCCCCCCCCCCCCCCCCCCACCCCCCCCCCCCCCCCCCCCCCCCCCCCCCCCCCCCCCCCCCCCCTCCCCCCCCCGCCCCACCCCCCCCCCAACCCACCACCCCCCCCACTCCCCCCCCCCCCCGGAGAAACCGGCTACCCCCCTCCCCTACCCCCCGCCCCCCCCCCCCCCCCCCCCAGCCCCCCCCCCCCCACCCGTTTTTTTCCGTCAATCAAAAGCCTTGGCTTCATTCCACAAGTAAAAAATGAATGGCATTCAATTTCCTAAAAAAGAATTACTTTAGTTGTGGCTGAAATTGAAAAAAGAATTAGTAGCTCTTTTGTTTCAGCCCTCTCTACTTTCCTTCTCCCCTGTCTCTCTTTTGTCTTGACTGATTTCTCACTCCAGGAGAAGAAATGAATGAATGAATGAAAAGAGAGAGAAAAAAAAAAAAAAAAAAAAGCCTTTAATTCCAGCACTTGGGAGGCCGAGGCAGGTGATCTCTTTGAGTTCAAGGCCAGCCCTGGTCTACAGAGGATTCTCCAGGCCAGCTGGGACTAAAGGGAGAAGCTGCCTGGAAAAGAAAAAAAAAAAAAAAAAAAAAAGAAAGAAAGAAAGAAAGAAAGAAAGAAAGAAAGAAAGAAAGGGAGGAAGGAGGGAAAGGAAGGAAAGGCGAGATAGTCCCTAAAGGATGAAAACTGCTAATTAGTTCTTTAGTAAAGTGATATTATTTTCCATATTATTCTCCTTAGAAGACAGTTGTAATCATGTGTTGTGTGTTTTGGATGGGGGATATACTGAGGACTGCTTAGGTCAGCCTCCTGGTAGAAAAGACAGATCAGCCTAAGAGGTTTAAAGGAGAAGAAAGTAAAGAAGGTGTTATTGTGAGAGCTGGGATTAGGATGGGGGGAGCCAAGACAATGTGAGGCAGGTCTAGATAGAAATGAACAGAAAGTGTTATCGCCGACCGAGCTGAAGGCAAGGTCACGGAGAACTGTGCTCCCAGAGGCTGCAGAGGACCTGCTTCTGGAGTCCTTAACCTGGAAGAATGCTGATGTGTCAGACTTAAGATTACTCATTACTTCCATTGTGGATGGAGCAGAAAAGAAATATCCAACAGGTCTTACTGCCTGCTTTTACGAGACCCAGCCAAAGCCAGAGCTCCTAGGTCAAATGGAAGAATCACACCCTGGGGGCTCAGCCCAGGAGAGTGAGGGGCAGACTGGGGAATCTGTGGTCCATAAATGCAAATTAGGAGCACAGTGAGTGTACAGGGCACCTAGCTGTTTATTAGACACTTTGTCTACGTGCACACCCATGGCAGTCTCCACAACTGATTTTTCTTTCCTTGAGTATAACAGCCAAATATTGAGCAACATCACAGTTGGTAAATGGTCTTCCTGGTTAAAGCAGTGAGCAGCCTAAGTAAATTGATGGCTTTTTATTTAATGCTTTTCAGCAATTGACCTGTGATAGCTTGATCTGCTCCTTGGTCCAATTCTCTTTCCTCCCCAGGCCTTCTTTTTTATTTAAAGATAATTTTGAATGAATTTAATTACTTTTTTCTATAAATAAATATAGGAGAATGTGCTCTTCTACTCAATTGTTAGGTCCTAACCATAATTTTATTCTTCGCAATCTAATTCTTATATAGAGAAATGTAGGCCTTTGAAACCATCTCAGGGTCAGTGTGTGGTAACGTGGCTCTCTGGGGCCCCTGGCCACAGCTTGGTTGGTGCTCAGTCCTTTCTGATGACTGCACTGTGGCTTTCGCTAGTTATTTCATGGGTTACATTACAGGCCACTGCAGTTCCTTTCTTATCTAAAATGAGTTCCTTGGCCTTTGCTAAGAGAGTTGTTTTTCCATATCACGAAAAAAGAGCACTCTTTGAGAACTTTACCAAATGCACACATTCATACGAACCCACCCAATAAATCTGTGCTTTTAAAAATAATGGTTCAGCTAATGTTTCCCATGAAAAATGATCATTGTCTAAAATATCTTCCCACTTTTGAAGAAATAAGTCTGTCAGCTGTTTCCTAGGAAGAATTCTTTCCTTTGTCAGGCTCCATGTATGAACAGAGAAAAGCAACCTTTTCACTGATATTGATCCTGAGGTTTTACCGTCTCAAAGCCCTACAAAGGGCATGCCAGCTCATCTTAAAGCTGAATAGCATTGCTAATTAGACTTGAGATTTATGCTTTTGCTGATAAGCAGTGCTTCCTAAGAACCTTCAACTAACCCTCTCTGTAGCCTGGGACTAAGGAAAGCACTCATGAAAGAAACCTCATGAATATTAAGTGATGTTTTACAAGCCCCTTGAGGCCTTGCTAAGGCACAAGAAGTGTGTCATTCTTTATTTGTAGCTCATGAAAATTTAGGTGTTCATTCCTAAAGAAAGAAAGGGTTTCTACCCACAAAAATAAATCAAGCTGCTCCAAATTAAATAGTTACTCCATTCTTCTTCCTTCAACTCCTACATCATCAGAATTTAAGTGAGACTCAGGTGGGTGAGAAGTCAGTGTAGATATTTTCTTTTTTTACCTAAATGCTACTCAGCTGTAGTAACAGAAGTGATAAAACAAGCCACCAAGATAACAGGCAAAAATGGAAGGAAGAACTAACAGATAGCTACTGAAATCATTGTATTGCTTATGTATGTGTTTTTATTTCAGAAAAAGATGAACCTTTTGGCATAAGTATTCTAGAAATATTGTATAGTGTATGTGTATCCAATAATTTATCGAAAAATAATTATTTCTATGGTTTTACTAATAATCTATTTCCAGGTCTGACGTCCAAAATAGAAAAGTTTAGCAGTTGGGCTTGTGGTGCCAAAGTCAGAGTCATAGGTTGCTGAGATTTGAATGAGAAATGGACCCCATAGGCTCATGCATTTGAACACTTGGTTCCCAGCTGTGGGTGCTGTTGTGGAAGTTCTAGGAAGTGGAGCCTTACTGGAAGAAGGGGATCTGTGGGAGCAGTCCTGGGGGTTTTATAGCCCAGCTCCATTTCCTCTTTGTTGTCTGCTTCGTGACTGAGGATGCAGGGTGACCATCCAGCTTCCTGTTCTTAACCCTACACCTTCTTCACCATGATGGGATAACCCCCTCGAGCTGGAATCCAGAACTAACCTTTCAGCCCTTGAACAGCTGCTCATTAGCCATTTGGTCACAGCCATGAGAAAAGTACAGAATATCAAGACAGAAAATTGTAACTGAGAAGAGAGACTGCTGCTGTGATAAACTTGACCACATATGTGGGAATGACTTTTTTGAGACTGGCTCTTGTCGTAGCTAACCTTATAACCAAAGTTAACTTTTCTTGTCGTAGCTAACCTTATAACCAAAGTTAATTTTATGTTTTGAGGTCACTTAACATTATCGAGTTAGTCACCCTTCCTACTGTGTAATCAGCTCATTTAAATCTAGCCTGTAGGAAAACAATGTAAATAATCGTACTAGGCCTTGGGCTCATTTTGTAATCAACATTTACAAGCTAAATTAACCAAATAGTTTTAATCTTGGATTATGTTCTCTATTTCTCTCTTATGAATCTTCCTTGCACATGGTCTGGAATAATGTGTGTGTGGGGTGTGTGTGTGTGTGTGTGTGTGTGTGTTATGAAAATATCATCACTGAAAGCATTACTGACAATTTGTTGCAAACATTAGGTGAGATTACATTGATAACATCTGTTTGTGATTTTATATGCTGTTCTGGGGTCAGTAGAGTTCAGAAAAGGAAAATTCTTCCCTAATAAAAAAAGATTCCCCCTTCCTTTCCCATATCATACTGGATAAATGAAAAAAAGAGAATATACCCTGTAGGAGGAACAGTTCTAAGAGAAATCAGAAGGAACAGTTCTGAGAGGAGATCAGGCTCATTCTTGATTTAAACTACTCCGAGAATCAGGCTGTCTTTGTTCGGGCACCACTGCATTGTGGGATCTGCCACATTCGGGGATTATGTCTTTGGGAAATAGTTTATGAGAGAAATGTGGAAGAATTTAGAACTCTGAACCAGAAATGACATAGTATGTTTTAAGTAGCTGTTAATGGCTCATTCCAAAGATGGACATTTGGAAGACCAGAATGCCATGAAAAATGTGGACAGTGGAGAATAAGCTCATAAAGTTTCAGAGGGGATGATGATTCCACACATAACTAGACTAGAGGCCGTTCTTGTTACATTCTGGCAGAGAATCTGGCTGCATTCTGCCCATGTCCTGAAGACTTAAGTGATGCTCAGTTCAATAGTCATGGCCTAATTTGTATGATGGTAGAAATTTTGAGATAACAAAGCATTCAGGATGTGGAATAGCTGCTGTTCATTGCCCTTATTCAAAGTTACAGTGAGAGAGAGCAGAAAGTGGAGCAAAAACAATTGAAAAAATGTTACATTCAAGAAATATCACTAGAGATTTATAGATATCAATAAATGTCTATAAATATTGTCATAATCGAATAGTCATAATCAGAATAAGGGACTCAACTGTATCTTCTCCCAATTTGTATGTTAAAGACCTAACCCCCCAGGATATATAGAGATAAGGCCTTTAAGGAAATTACTGAGGCTAAGTGAGGTCAGAAGGGTGAGGCTCCAAACCTATCAGGCTGGTCTTAAGGGAAGATGAAGAGGCACGGGAGTCCTTTCTCTGTATGTGCACTGGGAAAGGACTCTGGGAAAACATAATGAGATGGCGCTCATCCATAAACCTGCCAGCCCTACCAAGACGTTGATCTGAGATTTGTCATATCCAGAACCATGAGGAATAAACCGTGTTCTTAAAAAAAAAAAGAAAAAAAGAAAAAGAAAGAAATATTAAGTTCAGTGAGGAGGAAAGGTGAATGAACAAGCTTAAAGTCAGGAGCAGGGAGAGGAGATGACAAAGCATCTGTAACAGTTAAAAGGCCAATTGGCATTACAGAGAAAACTCACTGTGTTCACTGGACAATAGGAAAAGCACCAAAGGTTCTATTTTGCTGTGAAAATACAAACTTAGGGCTGGAGAGATAGCCTAGCGGTTAAGAGCACCGACTGCTCTTGCAGAGGACCTGGGTTCGATCCCCAGCACCCACATGGAGGCTAAGAACCATCTGTAACTCCAATTCCAGGAGAACTCCAGTTCCAGGGAAATCCGAGACCCTCTTCTGACCTCCGCGGCATTGCAAGACATGGGTGCCCAGACCTACATGCAGACAGTACATTCATATACATACAAAAAGAAATTAAAAAAAAAGAAAATACAAACTTATTTGAAAGGAGAAGGCTCCAATGCATTGAGAATGTTGAATATGGGATTCCTTGCTCAGAAACACTGCTTAGGAAAATGACTTTGCAGATCTCTCCTCCCCAATTGTACAGAGGCCACTGTAGTTTTAATGCAGCTTGGCACCATTCTCTGTGTGGTACTGATTTGGAGAAATGAAAGATCCAGGATTGAAAGGGGTCATAGAGTCATCTTGCTCCACAGTTTCAGAGAGCATCTGAGGCCACACAATGTGTGGCAGTGTCAGAGTCCCTGTAAGGACGTATGAGGATGTGGGGTGATGTATGAAACACTTGTACACTTGTATGAAACACTTGTATAAAGCCGCAGCAACAAAGCACCTCTCGCTCATTCTTCTCAAAGCGGTTTATTCAGGCAGGCAGGTCTTGTCAGAATGGTTTATTCAAGCACATCTTTTCTCCTTCTCCAAGCTTCTCCCTCTAAACCTTAAGCCTTTCCCTCTAAGCCTTCTTCCTTCTCCAAGCCTTCTCCTTCCTCAGGCAAACAAGCTTCTCTCCTAAGACTAGAAAGGAGAGAGAGTCCCTCTATCTAGAAAGTCCCTCTATTTATCCACCTTCCCAGCCCAGGTTGTGTGGCCTTAGTCTATTGGTATCATCTGGCCTGATCTTGTATACAGGGTGCACCTGCACAGCTCAAACGGTGAGCGTGACTTTACTTGGAGGTAGGAGGGAATCAGGTGTTAATCATAAGACTCAGGTGTTAGTCATAAAACTTTGCTAAAGTCTCGGGTGCCTTCTTAGGACTGTCGCCACACCCGCTCCCCACAGGGTGAGGCCCAAGTTACAATGGAGACCTCAGTATTTTGGAGATTCCAGAACGATGACACATCTGCAGAGGAAAGCTTCATGGAGTAGCGTGGAGTAGAGTTGGCTAAAGAGAGAGGCTGCATGTCCTGCAGCTGGAGGGGTAGGGCTACCTAAGCCCTTTGGAGCCCGGACAGTATCATCAAGAGGACCAGATACCAGACATGGCGCTGCCAGGTTTGGTATTTGCATCATTGAATTTTGACTTTGTTTTGTCCGTTCTTTCTATACCATGTTCCTATTCCCTCTCAGAATGGGAATATTTACTGTATATCATTGTGTGGTGGAAGTTTATCGTTTGGTTTTGATTTTACAGAGGGTTAGCGATTGCCTTGTTAAGAGCCTTTGTGTTTTTTCATAGTGCTAGGACTGTGAAAATAATTGGTAGTGTGGAACTTGGAACGAATGCATTCTGCATCACGAGATGGCCATGAGCCATGGGAGTCAGAAGTGGAATCTTCCGATTTGAATGTGAAATGTCCCCATCATAGACTCGTGTGTTTGAACACTTGGTCCCCGGCTGGTGGCAGTGCTTGGGCAGGTTGTGGAACTTTGTTTGAGGTAGAACCTTCTGCAGGAAGTGCGTCAGGAGGGGCAAGCCGGGAGAGTTCATAGCCTAGCTCCACTTCTTGTGTACTCTCTGCTTCCTGAGTGCAGATGCAATGAGACCTTCGTCCTCTTGCCCCTGCTACAAGCCTTTCCCGCCATGATGTAAGCCAGAATAGCTGTTCTTTAAATTTCTTCTTGTCAAGTATGTGGCCACATACAAAACAACAACAAAATTAACTAATGCAAAATCAAAATGCATAAGTCTTCCCTGGAACTTAGTGGTCAATTCAGAGACTGTTGACTTTCTTGGTTATAGTCAGAGGGGAAAAGCCTTTCTGGTTCTTGACCTGGAGGAAAAAGAAAGGCATGGTCCTACTTGGCATTGTGCAGTGTGGATCAGCTCCAGCATGCAGGTGTCTGGGATACAGAATTTTCAAACTTCAAGAGGCTGAAACTTGAAGAGTCTCTTGGGCTGGTGAGAGGACACACAGACACTGGCAGGTGTCTGCTATCTGCATGATTACTGCTTGGGTATAAAGTTGGCTATTAATTATTAGAAAACTATTTAGAAATTATTGAGTTTAACCTAGAATTCAGATCACTTTGTTTCTCTCCTAAGATCCTGTCTGTTTCTTCCCTTTGAAAGAGAGTAAGCATTCCAACTATGTTGTGCCCTTTGCAGTGGACCTCCATCCTGACTGACTTTAGCATTCTGTTCTTCCCCCTGAAGAAAGTCAACAGCCTCTGCTACCAGCTCAGATGTGTGCTTCAGGGAAGACCTGTGATGCTGGAACCACGTTCCATGTTCTAGGTTTGCTCAAAGAAAGCCAACCCAGTAAAGACAAGCACGTTTTCTATTTCAGACAGCCGACCTGGAAATGGATAAGTTTGAGTTCTGCCCCTTGAACATTCTACACCGACTGTTAGAGCAAAACCGTTGCACTTTAACTCTATCTCAATGCAAAATGTTCCCTTCTCAGAAGAGTCTTCCCCCCTACTAGGTTTCTAAAACAGTGTCTCTGTTGCAGGTGTTTTCTTTCTTTTTTAAATTATTTATTTTTTATTGTTATTAAACTTTTTCCATAAATCATACATCATTTCTCAATTGAATTTAGGGTCACTTCCCTTTCCATACCCCCCACCCCACCTGAGTCCCTGCACTCTGCCATACATGCATGTCTTGTATCTTTTTCTGAGTCTTTCCAGAGTTTTTTCCAGTTCTTTTGTTGTTGTTGTTCTCTCTAACTTATATTGCTTCAATATAAATTCATAGTTTTATATATATATATATATATATATATATAAAACTATGTTATATATATACATACATATAAATATATACATACATAAATATATACATACATAAATATATACATACATACCCATATCACCTGAATTGGAGTTGTGTTTTTGGTTTTTTGTTTTTTTTTTGCTAAAAGATGTCATGTTTTCCTTAAGGAAATGCTTGAAGGTTCCTCCTTGGCAAGCTCAAACAACCATCAATCCTGCCCTTGTGCTCCACACTGGGGTGTTTCCCTCCCATGGTCCCCCAAATGAAGTCCTTTAAGCACACATACTGTCTTGATCCCCCTGCACTGGCCTCCATGACATAGCCCAGGTAGTCCAACAATGGCAGTCTATAGTCTGAGGAGGCTGAAATCCCCTTAGCTGCTTAGTCCACAAGCTGGGTATCTCAGTAGTCCCCATCTGGCATTGAAGGTTTGGAGGATTCTTGGAGAGACATGAGACTTCAGTCCATATTGGAGGGTTAAAAAGCTGTGTCTCATGGCTTTGAAGAGTAGCCAAAGCAGTGGCAGCTACAGAGTAGATGCACTTGCCAGTAAGAATTGAAGACAGACCAAACAACAGTGCTCTTTTTTCTTTTTGTCTTTTTACTAAGATCTCAAGTTTTATATCTGAAGTACAATTTCTCTGATCTTACTGATTATTTCTGGTTTTACTTTCTTTTTGGATGCTTAAGGCCACACAGTTAGCCCAAATTAATCAAGATTTTTGTTTTCTTGAAGTCAGTTGAGGATCTGGTCCTCAGGGGTCTCTCAGGGTTTTTTTTTTTTTTTTTTGGTGGGGGAGGGAGGAGGGCAGGAGCCCCTGACTCCTTTCAGCTTTTCATTTACCAGTTCCATCCACTCGAGGATAAAATTAGGTCTTGCTAGTCCAGGCTTCCTTTTCTGAAGCATGAGCAGACTTTCCTCTTTATAGACTGGACACTGGCTGAAGTCCCATTAGTGGATCCCCAAGACCTCCCTGAACAGGAAGACTGGTGACCCACATTTGCAGGACATTTCAAGAGATGCCCCCATGCATAGTTCCCTAAGACTTGGTTGACCTCTGAGGGCAAGAAACAAAGTTATCCCTTAGGTCCCTCAGCCAAATTGGTATGGGTGTTAAGTATGGTCATTAAGCACCTAGAAAGGCTAGGTTACACCAGCCCGATACATTGCACCTATATTAAAATTGTATCTTTTGAAAACAAACTGTATGTTATTTCCATATCATATTTCTTGATTTGCATTTTTCCATTTTAATTTTGTATTACTCTAAAAGATGCATACATACCCTCCATCATATACCAAAAATCCAAGGTCTGAAAATAAATGGTAGGTTAGTTCTAGAACCTGACTAGGGATTCACAATATAAGAGCACAGTTATTTTCAGATCAGGAGAACTATAACATTAATGTTGCTCAGTTTGCCTTACAACTAGGTACTTGGCCCTAGCATTCACAGATGAGGGACACCATTCATCTTTTGTGCAGGTGTTTTCTAACTCATTATGTTACCTGATTTCCTTCCTTCATATCAGTGATGAAAATTATAACTTAATTTTTTGTTAGTTTCCTCCACTGACAATTTCAGGAACCCTTTGGTCATTATCTTATCTCCATCTGTAACAAAAAGTAGATACGTAACAGCTCAAAATACAATTATGTAAAGTGAATAAATCCCATTGCTTAATATTAATTTCTGGTAGAAACCATTTGCAGATATAAACATGTTAAGTTGACTCTCTGCAGTTTCTTTAGAAGCTAGCGACTGAAATATAGAGTCCTAGAGTTGTACCATCCTCTGCTATGGCATCTCTCCAGCTTTGGGGGTGGAAGGCACTCATATGGGAATCCAGATATAGAGATGAGGTTATTAATCTGTGAGTTTAACCATGACCCTGAAAAGAACTCATGGGAAGCATCTCCTCCCACCCCCTTGACCACTAGGATTACAAAAATGGGCAGTGATACAAGTTCTGATAAAGCACTTTTGTCTGTGCTTTGCAGAAAATGAAGTGATGCTTTTAACTTTCCGTTGGCACTTTGCCAGTGGGTACCATTTATCCCCTATGCAACACTGTGGACTGAATTGGTCAACTGCTCTGAGATAAGATCTTCTATATTAATTTTGTATCTTCCTTCTTCTCCTTATTTCCAGACACATTTATTCATTGTTTGACGCTTCCACATTCATGCAAGGAAAATTGTGATTGTTGTATCCACAAATGTGAGGGAAAGAAATAGCGAATTTGTGGTTTATTTCTTTGATTTACTTATGTGGTTCTTTTGAATCAAGCTTAAAGATTCTAAGAGAATCTGAGCATACTATTTATGAGTTTAAACAACAAAAAAGATTGCAAAAAATACAATATGAGCTTAGGGAGTATTGGTAAGGAGGGAGAATTTGCCCATCCCACACTAGATCCCAAAAACATTTAGCCAGGATATTACCTAGAAAGGCCAGGCCTCGGTTTCCAGAGAGAGGGGAAAGAATAGAGAGAGAGCAGAGAACGGAGAGAGGCCAGAGGATGGAGAGAGGACAAGAAGCTGTAAGATGTAGGTTGTTGTCTTTTTTCTTTAATTGATACCTAGGCAAAGCCAATGAGGTGCCTCTCCTATGTGGGAAGGGGCTGTCCAGGACTCAGCCCTCAGCTGAGGCTCTCACCCTGCGACTTGAGATGCTGCTGGACTCCCCACTAACTGTCCCCTAAAACCATGTGAACACATAGGGTGTCCTCCTTGACTCGTTATGGAGGCAGAGATGGGATGGAGCAGAAATACCTGGGTAGGGTCCGATAGCAGGGAAGAAGTCCCTCCACAGGTACAACCAGCCTTCACTAGGAAGAGACTGATGGCTAGCAGAGTTTCTGTCCACAAATAATCCCGACCACCCATCTCACTTCCAGTTTAGAACCTTCTCCAGTGTGTTTGTAGGAGACTCTGACCTTGACAAAGGACTGTGGAAAACATTTTTAATAAAGAAGGGCTTCGGAAAGTCAAGAGGCCCAGTACTGTTGCCCAGCTGTGCAGAGCAGGCATTCTTATATAGAACCCTTGAGGGAATAAATCCTCAACACTGTGAGTCTTTACCTCTTCATCTTTCTGTCGATTCAAACCAAACTGTAGAAGGCAGTGGGGTGCTGAGAATAGCCAGCATGTTAAACACAGCCATGCTTGAAACCCCACCTTCTGTTAGGCATGACTCTCTTAGAAAGGAACATGTTCTGAGCACCTTAGTACCCAGGAGTTCCCCCAGAGGCTTTTAGTATTTAACTCCAATGGTGTCAAGTTATTAGGGCATTAACTGCCTAACTGCTGGCTGGCTTTTCCTTTTTTAATTTATATTTATTATTTTTTATGTCTCTGCATGTAGGTTGGTGCGCCCGTGTCGTGCAATGCCTCCAAGGTCACAAGAGGGCGTCGGATTCCCTTGGAACTGGAGTTAAAGACGATCCTTAGCCACCATGTGGGTGCTGGGAATCAAACCGGGGTCCTCTGCAAGTAACCGCTGAGCCATCTCTCTAGCCCCTGGCTTTTCCTTTTTACTCTCAAGACTCACAGCCTTTCTGCTGGTGATATGTACTCTTTTTTTTTTTTTAATTTTATTTATTTCTGTATGTGTATGAATGTACTGTCTGCTTGCAGGTTTGTGCACCCGTGTCGTGCAATGCCGCGGAGGTCAGAAGAGGGTGTCGGATTCCCCTGGAACTGGAGTTCTCCTGGAATTGGAGCTTCAGATGGTTCTCGGCCGCCATGTGGGTGCTGGGGATCAAACCTGGGTCCTCTGCAAGAGCAGTAGGCGCTCTTAACCGCTAGGCCATCTCTCCAGCCCCTGGTGATATGTACTCTTACACAGGATTGTCCCAGGCTTTGGGTTGGTTGCTGGTATCATAAGAAGGCTGGAGGTCTGCTAGGTGGCATGCAGAAGGTCCCATTTTCTGCTCTCTGCTTGGTCTGTTGGAAAAACCCTTTGGAAATACCAGTTTTTCTCTGTGTCATGGGCAGCAGCTCTTGTCCACAAAACCAGACACAGGGGGGAGGAGGTGGCATATACTTACCAGTCTCTCTGCTGTCCTTGTTTCTGAAAACATTCATCTGTATATTTCCTTGAATCTTTTTCTTTTCCAGTTTCGAGTCTGAGTTGGAGGGTTAGGCAATCCGTCTTGGCCTGCTTCTTCATGCTGTGCTTGCCCCTGTGGAGGGTTCCATCTGGGAAGAGGACTGGAGCCTGTTCTAGACTACAGCCTGATTCGGTTTGATTTGTAACAGAATTTATAGTGACTCATGGTCAATGTATATTCCCTTCCATCCTTTACCATCCTCCAAGGGTTAAGCTTGGGGAGGGTTAAGAGCCAGCCCTGCCCCCCTGCCGTAGGCTGCACAGCTGACCATATTAGGAGTGTGTGCAGGGCACATTCAGCTGGAAGTAGTGCAGCAGCAGGAGCTCTCCGTCAGGCTGAATTGCAGGAACTATATTTAGCACCAGACTCTGGGGAATAGCAGCTTATTCGTGGGAGTGGGTTGCTGGAATGCAGATGTGGAGGGGACCTCTACTTCAGTCCCCAGGAAGCTTCAGGCTGATGCTTGAGGAGAGAGAGAGAGTGCCTCTCTTCCATCTCCTCCCAATTGTCTGGATAGCATCCTTCGCGTGTCTGGGAGGATAATTCGGTCCCTTTTGGCTCTTTTGCTTTTTTAGCATGAAGGAAAGGAACCGTGGTTGTTGAATGAATCATCTCAGAAGGCTGTAAACAGTGATCTCTCTCCTCTTAGCTCTCCTCTCCTGTCCCTTATCCACTTAACATGATGAGTGGATTAACGTCATCCCATCCCGTGATTTCTCCCCTTAGGAAGTAAGAAGACTCAACTCCCACCTGTTCTGCAGGAAATCCACCTTTAGGCATCGAAGGAACTTGCTTCAGGTTACAGTGGCCCTAGGTCTAGAACTATGTCTTCTTTATAAAATATAATCATACATGAGGAACATACTATATATGAATAATTTCTTAGGAGTCCATACAAATTTATAAAGAATTCTATGATTCTGTGAGAGCAAAAATTAAGGAAAAGTCATCTCACAGACAAAGTGGACACATTTTACATTCGATGATGTTGAAGAAAAATGTTTTGTGTTTCATAGCTTTATGGTAGCTGTGACTGAAGAGTGATTTTTTTTTATCTACAGTCTCTCTCTCTTTCTCTCTCTCCATCTCTCTCTCCCCACCCCCAATCTCTCCCTAAATTTGCTACTACTTCAACTGAGAGTTTAAATGAATTGGCAGCCATGGCCATTTCTAATTATAATACCTGGGAAACGTTCGAACATGTGGGGCGCGAGATCTTGTTTTTCCATATTCATACCTACTACAAGGCCACTTAATTACCTCACATTATTTGGTAGTGGTAAGAATGTGAAGAGGTCTAGGAAAAATATTGCATAGGCCTGGAGTTTTGCTTGAGAAGTTCATTTGAAGAAAAAGCCAAAGGCCTGGCTTCTTCAGCTGTTACGCACTGTACCTGGGATGCTTTCCCTTCGCACCTCAGCCAGAAGGAAATAGCTGGACTGTTTAAATGACTTCAGTTAAAGCTATCAAATTGTAGTATTGTTTAATATGTGTACTTGTATGAGATCCTCAGAAGAAAAAGCAGATATAATGCTTCAGATCTGAAGATGAGTGGTCAGACACAGAAAATTCATTAAGAATCTAGCTGGCAGAGAATTCCAGTTCACAGCAGTGACTGTGACAACTAAGGCTTGCTGTGCAATTGTGTTCCCCACACAGTGTACACTTTTGAGCATTCAGCACACACTGAAGTCAGCACTCACATCATCGTTAAACAGAGGAAACTGAGGCAGAAAGAGGCCCTTGAATAATGAATGGTGGTGCTAAGATTGAAATCTGTGTGTCTGACTAGGAGCCCCAAATGCGCCTACTTGACTCCAAAACCCACAATACTGTAGTTCTTGGAATAGTTTGGGGTTTGATCTTGGGGAAGAGAACTCCATTCTAGCTCTGTTATTGCTGTTTATCAAACATGAGTGTTTAATCCAGCTACGTGCTGGCTGGGCTTGCAGGGACGAATTTGACATACATAGTCTCTTAAGGAATATTGTGACAGTTGAGTATACAAAGCCTGACATAATGTGGTCAGAGCTCAGAGAACTGGGTATGAAGGGTAGATGGGGAAGCAGAGCTGACCAGAGAAGGCTTCAGAGGTAGCTTTTGAGGAGCCTTGAAGGAACAGTTGCTTCCAGGTACATAAGGAAGTAAAAACAATTCCAGGTTGAAAATTTATTGGAAATGTGAATTATCAGAAAATCTATAAGCAGCATAATAATATAATTAGCATTTCAGAAAATGAACAAGGAAAATAGGCTAGCATCTTATCATAAAAGGCTTTAATGTGTCAGAGCAAGGGCTTAGAATTCACTAAGGTTTGAGGTTATCACTGACCTTATTTATTGTCCAAGGTTAGCACTGACCTTAGAGCCAGAGGGGACGACTCTGTGACCTGTCCAACAAATAATAAGCAGTTAGCAGACCTTGATAAGATCCAGATAAACAGAGGGAAAGCCAAGGAAGTGTTTTGGAAGGTCAAACTGTCTTTTAGGATGGATGACTGTTCTCCTTTGCTTTGTAATACTTGGCACACCTGAACAAGCTTCTGATGAAGATTTGTCTCTGTACTCTCTAGGATTTCTAATTTCATTCTTAACCTGTAAGAAGCTGATTAAATTAAACAGTTGACAACCAGGCTCTTAAAACAGAAACTTACTTAAAAGGACCAGCAGTAAGAATAACACAGTGGCCGCTGAGTCACCCGTTGGTTCCTCTTTGTGCCACCTTCGTGATCATAAAGATTAGATACTTATTCATGCTTGGAGTCAATAGTCTTACTTGTAGGTCTTCTCAGTGAGCCACCCCTCAGCTTCCCAGCTTACAGCTGATGACTTTAAATTCTGGAGGGAATCTAAATGACAGTTAATGATGGCCAGTATTCTGTGTGTCCAAGGATATGTGCTTAATATTTGAGACAGATATAAACACTTCTGTGTTCCAGATTACCCCAAGTCTCATCTTCCTCCTGACTGATAACCTCATCTTATCATATTAGGAAACAGAATGAGGCCAGGCATGGTGGCACATACCTCTAAGCCCAGCATTCTGTAGGCACAGGAAAGAGGACCTCTGTGCGATACAGGCCAGCCTGGTCTACATAGCCATTTTTTGAGACCATGTCTCGACAATCAAACAGACAAACAAACAACAATAACAACAAAGAAATAAAGAAAATAGGAGCCAGTCTCAGCAGTCAGGCTCCGGTCACTTGGGTTTATGCGTGCTCCAGACATGCGAGCACCCCCAGTAGGACTCCCCAGCCATACTGCTCATCTGTCAGCCATCCTGTCTACCCTGCCGCTACAGGACCTTGAGGAGTCAGTGCTGGAACCTTAGACTCAAAAGTTGTACCTATCCCTAGCTGAACTGAGGCCACTTCTTAAACTCCAATCGCACATCAGCATAAAGTGGCCCCAAGACTGAATACCATTATGAGTCCACTCAGCTGGGCTATAAACTGACAAGCTGAGGAAACAGCAGAGAAACAAACACCCACTCAACAGAGATGAGATCATCTGCCCATATCAAGAACCTCAACAATGACACAATCCAGATGCTTAAGCTCATTGAAAAGACTCTAAAACATGAATAACCAAGACAGTATTTCCCTCCAGAAATTAGCACCCTAGTTGTAATATTTCCCAAGAATGGCAACCTAGCTGACATTGATTTTGAAACAACAATTACAGGGGGTGGAGGGAGAGTTCAGCAGTTAAGAGCACTGTCTGCTGTTGCAGAAGACCCAGGTTTGATTTCCAGCACCCACATGGCAGCTAACAACCGCCCATAATTCCAGTTGCAGGAGATCCAGTTGCAGGGAATTCTGATCTCTGTAGGTACCACATGACACAGGTACACTTATACACATGCAAGCAATACACTCATACACATAAAATAATAAAAGTAATAAATAAAATAGCATTTACAAATGTGTTCAAGGAACTCAAAGAGAATATAAATAAAAGGCTAAATGGACACTGTGATAACACAAACAGTTGAATAAGGATAACTAAAGCAATTCAAGAGGTGTACTTAGAATTCAATAAAGAGATAGACTCTCCGAAGAAAAGCCAGCCTGAAACAGAGCTTGAAAAATTGAGGAACTCAAACAAAAACCTCAGAGGAAACAATGAAAAAGGGAGTGAAGGAAATGGAACAGAGAATAGCAGATCTTGAAGACAAGGTTGGGGATACAGATCATGCAATCAAAAAATTTAATCTAAAATAACCCAAGAATAGAATGTGTAGGACCCCTGGGACTCTATGAAAAGATCAAACCCATGAATCTCAGGTATAGACACAGGAGAAGAAACCCAGGTCAAAGTCACAGAAAATATTTTTAATGTAATCAAACCTGAGATACTTGTCAGAATAGGAAAGGCATACAGAGCATCAAGTAGACAAGACAAGAAAAGAAATTTCACATGTCATGGTCTAAATGTACAGAACAAAGACAATATATCGAACGCTGCATGAGAGAAATATTAAAGCCAATAGAAAGACAGGCTCATCAGACTTGAATTTTCAATGGAAAATTTGAAAGCCAGAAGGAGATGAAACACCCTCATCTGGTCTTCATAAGTTGCATGCATGTGGTGCACTTACATACATGCAGGCAAAACACTTGTACATGTAATAAATCAAAATCTAAAAATTTTAAAATATTGTCAGTTTCAAAAGATAGGTTGTATGTGTCACATAAATACAGCCGGTTCCAGTATTGTGTGTTTCTAAAGAAGGAAACAAAATTGCATAATAGATGACTGATTAAAAAGCTAGAAGTGAGGAAATAAAAATGAAATAATGGACTTCAGTGGTTTTAAGCTGACAGAGAACAGTGACAGACTGCAAATATGTCTGGGCTGTTATTGAAAAGTAATGAAATGTTGCCATTATCTAAAACATATTAGAACTCTCAAGTGTCAAGATGGTAATTTCAGGTCCCAGGGTACTTGTATCTGCTTGGAGAGGTTTGGAACCCACACATGGAATTGTGGCTCATGGGATTTCCAGTTTCACCTTCCGTATCAGTCAAGGCCATTATCAAGCGGGGAATACAGTATATTTTGGATCTACTAATATAAGATTGATTTCAAATAAGAGGCATATGTCCTTAATCCACAAAATGAATGTTAAAGAGACAAATCAATACAAAGAATCAATTAAATAATTCATTATTTGAAAAGATTAACAAGATTGACAAACTATTACTCAAATTAACCAAAAGAGAGAGGATTCAAATGAGTAAACTGAGAGTTGAAAAGAGAAACATGAAAACAGTCCCTGAGGACATTCAGAAATACATAAGGAGATATTTTAAAAATCTATATTCCACTAAACTGGAAAATCTAAAAGAAATGGATAAATTCTAGATATGTACACTGTACCAAAGGTAAATCAAAATGACATAAATAATTTAAACAAATCCATAATCACCGATGAGATAAATGTAGTAATTAAAAATCTCCCACCTAAAATAAGCTCAGGACCAGATAGATTCAGCATCGAATTCTACCAAACCTTGAAAGAATTAATACCACATTCCCCAAATTATTCCGTATCGAAGAAAAAGAAGGAACATTCTCAAATTCTTTCTATGATGCCAGTCTTACTATGATACCAAATCCAGACAAAGACCCATTGAAAAAAGAAAATTATATGGCAACCTCCCTGATGGACATAGATGCAAGCATTCTCAATAAAAATACTTGTGAGCCAAATGCAAGAACACATCACAAAGATTACATATACACCATGATCAAGTCAGCTTCATCCCAGAGATGTAGGGATGGCCTAACATATGTAAATCAATTAAAGTAATCGAGTACATAAACAGACTCAAAGGCAGAAACTATATAATTATCTCATCAGATACAGAAAAGGCCTTCCATAGATGGAATCCAGTATCCATTCATAATAAAAGTCGTGTATAAAAATTCCACCAATTTTGCTGAGGGTCTTAAGGGATAACTTTGTTCCTTTCCCTCAGAGGTCAACTAAGTCCCAGGGGACTATGAATGGGGGCATCTCTTGAAATGGCCTGCAAATGTGAGTCACCAGTCTTCCTGTGGAGGGAGGTCTTGGAGATTCACTAATTGGATTTCAGCCAGTGTCCGGTCTATAAAGAGGAAAGTCTGCTCATGCTTCAAAAAGGGAAGCCTGGTCTAGCAAGACCTCATTTTGTCCTTGAGTGAATGGAACTGAAAAGCCAAAAGGAGTCAGGGGCTCTCTTCCCCCCTCCAAAACCTGAGTGACCCCTGAGGACTAGATCCTCAACTGACCTTGAGAAAACAAAAACCTTGGTTAATCTGGGCTAACTGTGTGGCCTTAAATATCCAAAAGGAAAGTATAACCAGAAATAAATAGTAAGTCCTGAGAAATTGTACTTCAGGTATAAAACTTGAGATCTTAGTAAAAAGACAAAAGAGCACAGTTGTTTTGCCTGTCTTACTGGCAAGTGCAGCTACCCTGTGGCTGCCACTGCTTTTGCCATCCTTCAAAAACATGAGACACAGTTTTTCAACCTTCCCATATGGACTGAAGACTCATGTCTCTCCAAGAATCCTCCAAACCTTTAGTGCCAGATGGGGACTGCTGAGACATCCAGCTTGTGGACTGGGCAACTACTGGGGTTTCAGCCTCTTCAGAGTACAGACTGCCATTGTTGGACTACCCAGGCTGTATCATGGAGACCAGTACAGGAAGATCAAGACAGGATGTGGTACTTACTGGACCTCATTTGGTGACCATGGGAAGGGAAACCCCCAGTGTGGACCATAAGGGCAGAACTGATGCTGGTTTGGGCTTGCCAAGGAGGAGCCTTCAAACATGACATCTTTCAGCCTAATAAAGAAAAAAAAATCATAAGCTTAAGATGCTAAAACCTATAATACACGTGGCATGAATATGTGCATATTTTGGAGTGATGTAAATTGGAGGGAATAACAACAACAATAACAACAAGACTGGGTCAAAGAACTGACTGAAATGGTGAACTTCAGCTCAAAACAGTAAACTTCTGCATCGGAAATTTTAAGAGACTGAGAGAAAGATGAAAAACATGTTTGGCAGAATGCACGAGCTCTGGTGGGGGATGGGGGAGCAGGGAAGGGGGCACAGGTCTAGATTTTGTATGAAAAACACAAAGCTTCAATAAAAATTGGCTTTGATGCCGGGCGTGGTGGCGCACGCCTTTAATCCTAGCACTCGGGAGGCAGAGACAGGCGGATGTTTGTGAGTTCAAGGCCAGCCTGGTCTACAAGGCGAGTTCCAGGACAGCTGGGGCTACAGACCAAAAAAAAAAAAAAAATTGGCTTTGAAAAAAAATTCCATGGAATCATAGGATTCAGGGGATGTACTTCAGCACAATAAAGATAATATGCAATAAGCCCATGGCCACCATCATACTACATGGAGAAAAACTCAAGGATTCCCATTAAAATCAAGAACAAGACGAGGATGTCTACTCTCTTCATTCCTGTTCAATATAGTATTCGATGTGTTAGCTACAGCAATAAAACCAACAAAGGAAGTAGAGCTGTTACAAATAGAAAAGGAAGACGTCAAAGTACCTTTATTAGCATATGATATGATTTATACAGAGAGACCCTTAAAGACTCCACTAGAAAACTCCTAGAGCTGATAAATATGTTTATCAAAGTTATGAAATTAACACACAGAAATCAGTAGTGTTCCTGTATACTAACAACAAAGATATTGAGGAGGAAATTGTGGAAATGATTCCATTCACAATAGCCTCCCCAAACAAGATGCCTTCGAATAAATCTAACCAAGGAACTGAATAATAAAAACTTTAAGACACTGAAGAAAGAAATTAAGGATGACATTAAAAGTTGGAAAGAGTTCCCATGCTACATGGATCAGTAGGACTGATATTGTGAAAATAGCCATCCCACCAAAAGCAATATACAAATTCAATGCACTATTCACCAAAATGCCTTCAGCTTCTTTACAGAAATTGAAAAAATAATCTCAAACTTCACATGGACCTACAAAAACACAGGATATCTAAATTAATCATGAGGAGTAAAAAAGAATACTGGAGGTGTCACCATCCATGATTTCAAATTATACTACAGAGCTACAGTGATAGAAACAGAATGGTACTGGCTAAAAACAGAAACACTGATCAATAGAATAGAATTGGGAACCCAGATGTAGGTTCACATACTTAAAGTCATCTTATTTTTGACAAAGGGGCCAAAAACACATGTTGGACAAAAGATAGCATTTTCCACAAAGGGTGCTTACCAAACTACATAGAATGAAACTAGCCCTAGCCTCCACCCTGCACAATCCTCAACTACAAAAGAATCAAGAAGCCCAACACAGGACCTGATACCTTGAATATGATAGACAAAAAAGTAAGGAATACACTGGAATTTATAGGCACAGGAAAGGACTTTCTGAACAGGACCCCAATGGCATAGGCATTAGGTACAATTGAAAAACGGGACCTCATAAAACTTAAAAGCTTCTGTACTTCAAAGGAAAACACTCAAGGGTCCAATTCCAGATTGGGAGAAAACCTTTACCAGCCATATTTCTATACTTCTGACAGAACATATACTTCTAGAACATAAGAACAAAAAACCCCCTAAACATCAAATAAACAAACAACCCAATTAAGAATTTGCAGAAAGAACTAAACAAAGAGTTCTCAAATGATGAAACACAAATGGCTGGGAAATATTTTTAAAATGTTACACACTTTTAGCCAGCAGGAAAATACATATTAAAAGTACTTAGAAATTTCATCTTATCCTGGTCAGAATGGCTAAAATTAAAAAAAAAAAATGTTGACAAATGCTGGCGAGGATGTGGGGTAAGTGAAACAATTATTCACTGCTGCTGAAAGTGAAAATTGTTAGAGCCACTATGGAAATCAGTGTGGAATTTCTTCAAAAAGGTAACAATAGATCTCACACATGATCCAGATAAGCTGTTCCTGGGCATAAACCCAAAGGCCTCTGCATCCTATTACAGAGATACCTGTTCATCCATGTTCACTGCTGCCCTGTTCGCAATAGGCAGAAATTAAAAACAACCTAAATGCTCATCAACTGATGAATGAATAATTAAAGTATGGTACATTTATACAATGACACGTTAGTTAGCTTTTAAGAAAAAGAAATTATGAAGTTCACGGGTAGATGGATGGAGCTAGAAGCAATCCTACGTGAGGTAACCCAGACCTGGAAAGACAAACGTTGTGTGCTCTTTCTCATTAGTGGATGCTCTAACTTTCCATCTTTAGGTAGGCATGCTTCAATTAGAAAATTCTTTGATATTAAAGATATATGTGTCATGGGGGATGGTTCATGGGAGGGGAGATAGAACGCAATGATACAAATGGGAAAGAGGAATAGAAAATAGAACAGAACAGGTTTAATGGGGTGGGGAATGGAAGAGTAGGGGAAAAGGAGAGTAAGAGAAGAGATAACTAACACTAAAGGCCTTTTGAAAGAGTCATATGGAAGCCTACTCTGGCCTACTCATTTGAATTTAAAAATATTTCAAAGACAGTTGTCCTATAAGAAGGGTTCAATGGCCTTAATAGACCAGCAAATGAAAAGCCCTGTGTTAGGTGTTATGAACGCCCTCCTTTGGAGTTATTGACCAGAGGGTTCCCATGGGTCTCAAACACTACTGGCTATTGCCATTGGTTACTCAGCAGAACATGATGGTAGGACTCTATTGCTGAAGGCTCTACATAAATGAACTGCGAGGAGAAATCAAGGTGGTATTCAACTTGAAGCTACATTTCTGTTGGCTATCTTTCCTAGTACTAGAAGATTCTGGGCATTTACTGACAGAGGAAGGTCATCATCAACATTGGCCAGCTGTGAATCCTGTGAGCTACAGTGGCAAATGGCTTGCCAACATATGCCCAATGCAATAGTGGCACAAATATCATCAGAATAACCAATCACCATCCAAGTGGATCTAAGGCCCACTTCACAACAGGACATCCATACCTCACACTGTTATCAGGAGAAGAACTCTTTTGGAGACAAATCACACCTCACAGGAGAGACCTTACTACTGTCATTCTAATAAACAGACATAATATTAAACTGACTCACAGTCACTAGTTTTTATCTCCATAGTTCAGTACATCCTCCACTTCTTGTAGCAGATGGCCATTAACACAGATCTAAAAATAATCAAGATTCAGAAAAATAAGAGACTGCAGAGTCCTCAGCCCTAAATGGGTCACCTGTACCACACCTTCTTCAAAGGCTCAGGGAACATCGTGGGAGAGGGGGTCGAAAGACTGAGAGAGCCGGAGCTGGTGGGTGAATACAAGGAAACTTGTCTGGACACCACAGGGCACACCCACGAACCCACAGCGCTATGACAGCAGCACAAAACTTGTATAAACCCAAGCCAGACAGCCAGACAGCCAGACAGGGACCCAGCATAGATGGAGGTGGGAGGAAGCCTTAGATCTAGCTGAACATATTTATTCTCTCTCTCTCTCTCTCTCTCTCTCTCTCTCTCTCTCTCTCTCTGGATCCCATAAAACTGGTACTGCATTCATAGCTTAAGAAAATGTTAGCATCAGCTCAAAATGATACTCCTGTGTCACTCCAGCATTGTTCAAACAAGCCAAGATATGGAATCAAATCCATCACTGGATGAGTAGATAAATAATGTGTGCTAATAAACACAATGAAATACTGTTCAGCCTTAAACAGTAGGGAAACCACATCCTTTGGGAGAGCATGGATAAGCCTGAAAATCATTATGTTAAGCCAGGCTTAGAATGTCCCCTGATCTCACTTGTAAGAATGAGAACTATTGGATTCATGAAAGCAAGGAGTAGAGTGTGTATCAGGGGCATTGGTGAGATGGACAAAGGACAAAACAATCAGACAAAAGTTATCAATGCAAGGACATATTACACATCATTATGACTATGGCTAACATTGGTTCTTGAAAATTACTAGGAGCTCTTAAGTATTTTCACCCTGAAATGACTTGTAGTTGAGATAATAAGCATGGTAGGCAACTTGTTTTACCCATTTTGCACTGTCTGCATATTTTAAAACACACATCATGTATTACATATATATGTACATATATACATATATAAATATAATTTTGCCAATTAAAAATATAGAGCCTAGAAACTCCAAGAGCAGAACATCTGGCCTTCCTGTGGCCTTCTCTACAGGTGACCCATAACCATGTCCTTCCCTATCAGCCTCTGCTCTGTTCCCTGTACCCCCTGTTTCTCGGGACCACATGCCTTCTTCTGCCTTCTCCTGTACACGGCTCACTGTTTCCTTCTTCCTGGACAGGTCCAAGCTCACAAACACAATCACTATCTCCCACCCTTGAGAGAAGACCATTTTCTCCATACCATGTGGCATCTAGAGTAGCTTCATAGTAAATTCTGGAACCAATGTTTAAATCTAGGCTCTCTGCTTCCTCACTTCTTATTTCCTCTTCAAGTCACCCCAATTTGAATTCTTCATCAATGATGGTATCACACATTAAAAACTTCTTTTACTCCTTTGCATCTGTATGCTAAAGACTGACTTTGAATTTGTGATTTCTAAATCCTAAGTGGGTTCTTAGTGCATTCCAGAAACTGTACAGCATTTCTGTTGCTTGTCCCCCACCCCCACCCCCCGCCCAGCTTCCCAGTGTTTCCTGCTCTCTCTTCTCTCCTTGGCCGTCCATCAACTTCCTAGCCTTACTCTCAGATGACCTCATGTGCTATTTTTTTGTCCAGTTTTCCAGAAGTCTGCAACAATCTGAAGGGACATCCACCGTGGCACAGAGATGAATGGACTCATCACCCAAGTCTAAGTCCAATGTTCTGTCATGCTCGCTCAGTGTCCGTGGTTGCGGCGAGGTCAACGTCTACAGCTGGGCACTAGATCCTGATTTCTGCTTGACACACACTGATACTGCCCAGGGCTTCAGACTTTTGGCTCTCATCATACCGTGCTTTCCTCTCTACTACATTATTTCTAGCAGCCCACACATGGGCATCACTTCTGTTCAAAGCAAAAACAGGGCATGTACCTATAATCTCAGTACTTGTGAGGTAGAGGCAGGGGATGAGGAATTAAAGGCCAGCGTGGGCTAAATGAGACCCTATCCCCAAACAACAACAACAAACAGCAACAGCAAAATAAAAAAATGGATCTTGGCCTCTCTCTTCACCCAATTACCATCCCCTTCCTCTTCTCTCTATGCCAGTTTTCCCGGAAACAGTGCCTATTCTTGATTTCTCCAGTCTTGTTCTCATTCTCTTTTGAATCCCCTGTGGCCGGGCATTTTTTCCTGCATCACTCCAAGAAAACTGTTCTTCTCAAGGTCCATGAATGGCCTCTAAGGTGTTCCTTCTGAATGAGGATTCTGCTGCCCATCACTTGAGCATTTTGTCATGGTGTCCTTGTTTCCCATGGCATTCTGGATGTCACACCTGCAGCTTTCTCAGAGGTCTCTGGCAGCTGCTCGACAGATTCCATTTCTGATTCTTCTTTGTCTCCCCAACCTTAAATACTATGAAGGCCCTGAGTGTAGAGTGTTGTTCTCCTTCACTATTTGCTTTCTACACTTGCTTTCTTGGCAGGCTCAGTCTCAAGACTTGAAGTTCCAGATAATGTGCTCTGATCATCTCCAGCTTTCAAAACCCATGAACTCATGCCTGACTTCCTTTTATCTCACAGACCTTGCATCCCATTCATCAATATGTCCCATTGGCTCGGACTTCAGACTGTTCCCAGAGTCCAATCTCTTTTGTCAACTCACTGTTAACATCATGGCCAAGTCTCTGACAACTATTCCCTAGATTCTCATAATAGCTTCCTAGATGGTCTGTCTCCTGTTCTGGCCTTCCTCTAGTCTATAGTTAACACAGCAGCCAAACGAGCAACTTCACTCCTAAGTCAGAACCTATAATTTCCTAGCTCAAAATCCTCCCAATGTTTCTCTATCTGCCTCAGGAAAAAAGTCAAGATTCACCCTCTACTTGCAGAACAGACCCCACCTGTTCTTCCCTGACTCTCTTCGTCCCTTCTGGACACTTTTCTGGCTTCTACTTCCGCGGCTCTCTGGCCTCTATGTTATTCTTTCCTAAGCCAGGCACATTCTTGCCCTGGGGCCTTTTCGCTTCACTTGATCTCTGCCTAGAAAGATGACCCCCAGGAGGTGTCTGCGTGGTTTAGTGGTTTAGTGGTTCATCCCTCCTGTGAAGGTTTTGACTCAGTTGTCATCTTTCTATTTTCTCTAATTAGGCTCTCTAACATTGCCCCTGCCCTCTCCATACTCACATTCTCTCTGGTCTCTCTGATCTATCCTTCATCTGTTTACCATTCGTTTTCATTGTATGTGTACTACTTGCTTATTATCTTATTCACCTGTCTTACTCAAAGCACGGCACAGTCCATAGAGCAGGGATCTTTACTATTTCAGTCACCATAGAAGTCACGCCATTACTTTCCCATTACTCTGCCTTTGTTCTTTGTGACAAGGATCACAATCCTATAGTTTTGAGCTAATTTCTTTATTTCTCTAATTATCTGGCCAGTCACTATACTTGTAGCTCCTTAAGAACAGGTACCTGATCATTTTACTCCTTTATCGCCAAAGCTGAGCGAAGTCCTTGCCACAAAAAAGGAAGCTCCACATGCCTTTGTTGACCAAGGGAATGATCAGGAACAAAGTGGATGTGATAAAATTCCAGGGCTGGAGAGATGGCTCAGTGGTTAAGTGCACTGGCTGCTCTTGCAGAGGACCTGGGTTCGAATCCTGGCACTTACATGGTAGCTGACAACCATCCATAACTCCAGTTCCAGGGGATCCAACACCATCTGACCTCTGTGGGCATTGCATGACATGGGTGCACTTACATACATCCAGGCAATACACTCATACACATAAAGTAAAAACAATAAATAAAATATTAAAAAAATTTGTCCTCTGGACCAAACCATCACAGGAGTCCCAAAGCTGTCTACAAAGAGGAGAACTGCATCCTGCAGTTGGCATGGCTGAACCCTGGTTGCTGAGCAATGCAGTCTTTATTTATTGCCATGTTTTATGTAGCATTTAAAGGAATGCTGCTGAAATCATCTAAACTTAGTGTGAATATGTATGTGTGTTTAAAATGAACAGCACATTTTCCTTCAATCATAGAACAAGGCCGAGATGGGACACTGGCCCAACTATGACCAACTCAGTGGAGGAGAAAAAAGAAGGGGACACCAGCCAGAGGAAAATTGACTCACTGTGTATAGCCAGGTCTTACTTGACTGCTTTCTGAACTCTTGCTTAGGACACCACAATTTAACACATGTGATCTTGCTTCCTTACCCTTCATGGTCTGGGTGTTGACTGCCCAGAGAAAAAAAATACAAGTCGATAGTGCAGGATACACCAGAGACTACCGAAGGGCACTATTTGATTTTCCAGTGACATCTGTAGCTTGGCTGGTGAGCCAAGACTTTCTTAACAGGAAAGGCAGAGCTTGGCTTTTGGTACCTCATTAGTTCAGCTTGAGGTCAGTGATGCTATAAAAGGACTTCATTGTTTTTTCTAGAATATTGATCAATGTACTTCACTAAAATATATTGATCTAGTGAAAAAGAAATAAAAATTGATCCTGAACCTAACTTTGTTCTATATGAGTTTTTTTGGCAACTTGAAAAAAAATCAATTTACATACAGTTGAAAAGAATGCTCAAAATTAACATTAGCAGAAATTGGAACAACAGAATCCTACCAGCTTCATTAAAAAAAAAAAAAAATTTGTGCTTGGAGGTAAGAGGCTTCAGCTTCTTGCCTATATTATAGGAAAAGCTGTCCTAGGCTCTCTGATCTCTTCTAAGCAGAGACTCCACCCAAATCTCCAGAGAAAGGCCTTTGTCTTCTTAGATTCCAGGCCTTCCTTCAACAACTTCCTTCTGAACTCAGAGTGAGACAGCTCCATCCTCTCCCTAGGGCTTTCTGGGTACCCTGCTTCCTCTTTCAGATTCTCTAGTCCCCTGCCCAGGCCAATCTGCCCTTAAATAAACATCTGTGTCCTAATGTGTTACTGTTAAGTGATGTAGGAAGCTTTCTTTTTATGGTGAACAGGCACCACGTGGCCCTGCTAAGGGGAGTGGGAACACAGGGAGCTGACCCCTCGGCACAGAGGCCAGCTGGCTACTTCCCGTAGCCTGGCCTGAGTGGTACTTCCAACTCAGGCTCTTAGCCTGGACCCACAAGACATGTGTTTCACTCTTGGCCATGACTTCTCACCTGTGCAGAGACTGCTGAACCCTGGACAGGAATTTCAGGCTAATGGCTGATGGCCTATCTTCAGCCTATGTCCACTCACAACACCAGCTACCCAGATTGGTCTGCAAAGGAGAATCTTTTTCCAACCCACTGGCCACCCAAACGAAATGCAGGCCTACCTTAGCCTGTATGCAGGCAATAATTAATAAAAATAATGGCCGGGAATTCCGTGATGATGTTACTATGAAATTCAAATCTACTCCTTGCTACAGCTTGCTTTTATAAACCAAATGATGTCAGTTCCCAGAGCCAATCATAAGTCCTCCAACTCCATGTCACTGCACACCATTGCCCCACCCAGCATCAGGCACCTAGGCCACATGGCTTGTTCCTCCTTGGGGCAGGGTGGTGCCCTGAGGCGTGCTAGCTGGAAGCAGCTAGCCAGCAATTTAAGCTGGATTTTCCCACAATGTGAGTATACTATTGTATCATTTTTAGGCATTTTTCATATCATCTGAGAGGATAAATTCACTTTAGAATCAAATTCAACTTGCAAGTTCATCCATCAGGCTTCCCATACATTAGCACCTTTGGGGACTGGGAGTGATTCCTCCAGGATACTCTGTGGTGGAACACTATATTCACTTTGGGGAAAACAGGCTTGGGTTGCTTTTTAATTCTGCCAATTATCAGAAAAATGACATTAGGTGGAATACTTCAATTCCCTGACTCTCAGATGGTGATAATCACGGTATCTATTTTACTAGGTTACTTAAAAGATTAGAGCAGATAGCATTAAAGACTCTTTAGCACAGCTCCTGATACACAGTTGGAGCTCAAATTATTCCCTGTGTTCCAGTTTTCCTTACACCATAAGGTGAGGGTTCAGGGCATGTCTCTGAACCTGTGACAAGTCTTCCCCTGATACATAGAGCTTAGGAAAGGAGCTGCACTGACTCATGCTGATATCTGCAGTAGGTGAGGCGCTAGCTAGGTAAACTTCTGAAGTGGTAGCCGGTGAAGGACTTATGTTGAGAGGCCAAAGTGATCTTGGGGCAATTGTCAGCAAAAATAGTTTTAAAAGTAAACTGTGAGTGGTAAAAGAGAACACAGGAAGGCTGTGTTGAGCAGCTAAGAATCAATGATGAACAGCAGTAAAGAAGAAGCCTACGGGATCTGATCAAACTATTGCAGATACAGAGAAGCATCCTGGGGTTTAACATTGCAGATAATCAAATGATACTCTAATGTGCTATTTCAGTTAGCTATTTGGTGTGTAACAAAATACCCCAAATTTAGTGGTATAGAACAACAATCATTTCACTATGCTCATTGATTCTTTGAGTCCACTTGTTTTGAGATGGGCCAAAGGGGGTATGGTTTCATGTCTGAGACTCAGCTGGAAAGAAGATTCAAATGGCCGACAAGATTGGACAACTGGAGCAGAATCATCTGAGATGTCCTTATTAGTCTACCACCTGGGCTTATCTAAGACTGCTGACTGCAGCACCTACTGCGGCCTCTTCCACATGACTGGAGATTCTCATGGCATCTGCATTTCCATGGAATTGAAGTAAGAGGTACTACCCAAAACAACTAGCAAGAAGCTGCATGGCTTTTTACAACTTTCCCAAAAGGGTAATGGGGCACACAGCCCAATAAGAACGGGCAGACTATTGAGTTGGACAGAGTTCCATATGGGACAGAAAAATTGTCAAAACAAGTCAGAGTGTGCTCAGGAGAGATAAAAATGACTTCCAATTCCTTACTGAGGTGTTTAAATGTTGTTTTGTAGCTAATAGCTATTGGAGGGTTTTGAAACTGAAGAGTATTTCAGAAGTGTGATGAGGGAGGCACAAAGGAAAGCTATCTGAAGGAATGAAGGATCGTTTAAGATACCATCGTAATAGTCAAACCAAGCAGCTAAAAGGACCTGAACAAAGGCATCAATGAATAGAAGAAACAGCTTCAAGAATGGCTAGAGGGTTACCTAGTAGTGCTATTTAAAGAAAATAAGAATGCCAGAAATCCTTTTTTTTTTTTTTTTTTTTTGTCTTTTTTGAGACAGGGTCTCCCTTTAGTCCTATCTGGCCTGGAGCTTGCTATGTAGACCAGGCTGGCCTTGAACTCACAGAGATCCAGCTGCCTCTGCCTGAGTGCTGGGATTAAAAGCTTGCACCACCATGCCTGGCCCCCAATGGTTTTTTGACAAAGATAAATTGGCCTTTGGATGCTTTGAGATTAAGGGTTTTTGTTTGTTTGTTTGGTCTTTTCAAGACAGGGTCTCCCTGTAGCCCCAGCTGTCCTGCAACTCAGTCTGTAGACCAGGCTGGCCTTGAACTCACAAAGATCCACCTGCCTCTGCTTCCCAAGTGCTAGGATTAAAGGCGTGCCCCACCACGCCCGGCAAGATTAAGGGTTTTAAAGGGTTATTCCAGTGGGAGGTGTCCACTAGCCACGTGGAGATAGACATTAGGAGCTCAAAAGAGCATGGTAGTCCTCAGTCTGTGGTTATTGGCTAGTTTTGGCTGGTATCATGAGATCTAGGTTGTGAAGGAAAAATATTTAGAGAAGAGGGATTAAGTAGACCTTCCAAGATCACTAACATTTTAGCAGTTAACAAAGGTGGAGGTGACATTAGAACATACTGAGAATTGTTAGAAAACTGGAACAAGAATGGGAAGAGATTGATGTTATAGAGGTCAAAAGAAAAGACAAATCCAAGAAAAAAGACATGTCTGCAGAGTTGTTGTGGTAGAGGAAGCAGGAGCAATCAGGACTTGGGGCATCCTCGACAGGTGGCAAGGACCTTCTCCAACTGAACAGTTTAGTCCTAGGAGGAAACTGGGTAAAATTAAGGCAGGAACCCTAACCTAGGAAAGACCTGACATAGGTACAAGCCACCAAAACAGAGGTATATAATAACCAAGAAAGATGCCCTGTAACACAAGTTGATGATTCAGAGGAGGCTGGTCTCAGAGACAAAACAGGAACACCCTTATCAAAAAAAAAAAAATATTTAAGACTGAGATATGAAAGAGCACAAGTAAATTGGTTTCAAGTTCAGGGTTGTTTACATATATTTTTCCTAAAAGCTAGAACAAAGTTAAAGGTAGGAATTTGATGAAATAAAGGGAGAGACTTTAAAATCTAAATTATTTCTTTATATTTTAGATTCCTCAGGGCAATCTGAATCGAAAGGGCATAAATCTGACTCAAGAAAGCTGAAGTGAGAGGTGGGGAAATACTGGCAGGATATTAATGCATCTCACAAAATGAGAAGGTTTAGTCAATCAGTTCACGGAAAATGATACACAGTAGAGCACCAGATAGACCCAGAGAGTTGAGCACGGCAGGTCCTTGCTTCAGTTTCTCCTCAGCTCCCCTTTTTCTGGACATTGGCTTCATTCTTGCTACACAGACTTCAGCCTTATCAACAACACCAAGTTCTACATGGTGTATTTCTATCATTAGATGTGGCCATTTATAAAAATGCCTCAGGGAAAAGTGCCCATCTGTTGGTAAGGAGCCACCAAGAACTTCATGTCTAGAACAAAAAGAGTGGGCAGCAATACTTTTTTTTTTTTTTTATAAGAACAGAGTAGGAAAATTCAGGTTTACCTGAATTTGGTGTTAACCTTCACATACAACTTCAAAGAGGATTTATTATTCAAAGTTTCAAAGACAGCCTAGGTTTCCCTCTGCCATAGAGGCTTATTAATAGGACGCCTGGCTGTCCTCATTTGTTTGGACAGCAGCTTTTCACATCTGTTGCCCTGGTAGTTATTAATAGCACCCTTTCCACTCTCCAAAATGTCCTGATTTGGAAGATAAATTATATGGAGATCTTATTTATTTGTAGTATGACTCTGAATTGCCCCAAGTACTAAGCTTTAAAGGATGGTTGTAATGACAGATTGTTGCCTCTCGAGAGAGGTTATTTTTCAAGGGGCACCTGAGTCCTTAGAATATAGTATATATGCAGTAAGCATTGAATCAAGAACAAGATGTTAAATAAAGCTTTTTTCTCTCCCAAAATGCTTTATAAAGTTATGTTTGTCACAAGTTCCTAGTTCTGTGTAGTATAATAGACAAAACATATTAGAGTAATAGCATCATAGACCATCAGGGCTAAAATAAAAAGAAATTTAATTTTGGTCCAATCTCCTTCCAAATAGAGGGAGAATTTGTGGCTATAACAGAGGACTCACATGCTTCATGGACACTTGGGGGTCAGAAGCTGGAAAGGGGAAGGCTATTCCATAAATATTTGGTTCCATTTTCCATGTTTGCTTTTTTTCAACCACATTTCCATCATAGAGATATTTGACAGTGCTTGAGCACTCCACTCTTGGAAGCTCCACATACTTGATGGAAAGCCATAGAGTCTCTAATCTAGAAAGTCCTTTCCTGGGTGAGGGTGTGGCTCAGTGGTAAGCTCTTTCTTGACAAGAGGGAGGCCTTGGGTTTGATGCCTAGCACCACACACATTTGCACATGCTCCCCCCCAGTCCTTTTTTACAGATTCTGATGCCAACTTCTCTTCTACAACACAATCTTTACTTATCTTGGACCATGACTTTTTTTTCACCTCTGATAGGGATCCTTGGCTGTTCTAATCACATCTGAGCACATTCACTCTGTCCATTGACCTCTACCACAGTGTTCCAAAGATCTGTTCTGACCATGGCTAATTTTTGTTTTAAAAAGTGGAAATCTCATAAGATAAAAGGAAATTAGACTTCAATTACTGCTAAGCTAAGATTGTTCAGACTTTTTCAGCCATGCTGCATTTACTCCTATGTAATTTCTTACTACTTATTTTTAATCCGATGCAGCCTTGCATTTGAAGTCTAGACGGAAAACAGAGACATTTTTTGCATATGTTCCTACCAGGTCAGTTCCCCTCCACCACTTTTTATGTAATTAGTGCACTGAATTGAGTTAGACCTTTATATTGCTCCCTGGTTAAGTATGGCAATTGTAAGAGCAACAGGCCTTACAAACCTTCCAAATGTTTTTCCATCATTACTTTGATATCCAAAATCTTCTTTGAGTCTTCTTCTCATCATCATCTTCATAGCTAACAGGAGGAGAACCATGTGAAGGGAAGTAATAGTCCCAGAGACTCAGGCAGGATGATGGAGAGTTTGAGGCTACATTGTGATACCCTGTATTTAAGGAAATCAACAAAAGAAAAAAAAAAAAAAAGGAAAGAGGAAGAAAGCAAGTGGATCCGTTTCACATATAAGGCAGCCTGTTAGGTAACTAATAGGTCATAGAGATGCACATTTACCCCCAAAGAAAGTTTTACAAAACTATTCCTAAAAGAATGAGTTGCCTTCTCAGATATTTCCTGATTGCCTATAGTGTAGATAGGCAGGGTAACCATCTGTCCAGGATGTTTTACTGGGAATTCTTGTATTGGGTGGGACTTAGACTGCATTATGTCTGAAAATATTTCTGGCTCCTGGAGCCCATGGACAGAGCACATACACTATTAATAACTCACTTTGGGAATTTTTTAAAATCCAGAAGCTGAAAGTATTTTACATTTTCTATCTCTAAAGGCATAAATATAAATACATCTTTATATATGTTTATTTAAGTGAACTATAATGGAATTTCCCAGACTATGTTTGGTATATTTTTGGAAGCTCTAAACCATTCTATCTCATATATTTTTGACTTAAAGTGGGGATTGAGTTTTTATTGAATTTTTCTGTATTTCATATAGAACACCTCAATCAATCTTAATCACCTTTATACCCTCTTCTCCATTAGCATCTTTCCACAGCCCTGCTCACTAGAATTCATGTACTCTGCCATTTGTGCCAAGGCCCATTGTGTCAAATTAGTTGAGTTTTATAAACAGAAAGCAAAGTTCTTGAAGACATCTTCCTTCCAGTTATAACACTGAGAACTACACAGTGACTTTATGGACACTTGCTTTCTGGTAACTATTGAACCTATCCCACTTCTCATAGGATGTTTCTCTTGTTTCTCTTTTCTTGGGAAAAAGAGAATTCATCTACCCATCCATCCTCATAAATTATGATACTTCTCCAATACCCAATAATTTTGAGCTAGCTTAGATAATTGTAGTCCCCAAATCTAAGTTTTCATCTTACAATCTAAAAAACACCTTTGAAGTTAGAGAGAGAGAAAAGAAATTATAGTATCAGAACTTCACTAAGAAGAGCACAGTTTTCTAGCCTGTTATTTACTGTGTATATTAACACAGAACTCAGAGGTTTTGCAGATGATGACACATTTGATTAAATATAACTTTGAGTTCCCCACTCAATTATTAGGGTGGCCCAGCTGTTTTAGAGATGCAGTAATGGATTCCTATGCCGTCACTTAGAAAAAGGCATTCAAGCAATTTCAGGAAGGTGATAAAGAAGCCAAAATAAAATTTGAATCCAGGAACAATGGGAATGGTTTTCTCAAGTCCTGTCACTGGGGAAATACATAAGAAAAGCACATACAGTCTTTCATAGTTTTTAGTTTTAAATTAAGTGTATAACTTACATGTCTAGAGAATACAAATTAGCTAAATGTGAGAGATGATGGTTCAATGTGTTTAGTTTTAATTAATTAATACCACTAGCTGTACTCTTTTTCTCTAATTTTGGAGTGCCTTTTTATACTATCAATTTAAAGCAGCTGTAATCCATCTCTGAACTTCAGCTTGTGCTGTTTATAGTTTCAGTGTCCTCTTGCTAGTTCATACCAGTCTGACAATGAGAAATAGAATGGCCCCGTGGGAACCACATCTATTCTTACAAGAACCACAGAGGATCTGGGAGTGCTCTGCATCAGTGATGCGATAGCGAAGAGAATTTCATCAACACTCCAGGACTTCTCTATGGGACACTTGTACCTGTTATGATGTTGACCAAGAATTTCTTAACATTTCTATTTTAAGGGTTATTTTCTTTTCATAAAAAACTGAAAATGTAAGGGTTCATTATAGAGTTACTTGGAGTTTTCTCTCTATTGGTCTTTTTCTCACCAAGGCCACAGCTAAGCAGCTAATGCTTAGAAGAGGAATTTCATTTTCTCATTAGCAGTCAATAGAATCTCATTGTAAGGTATCAGGTAAAAAAGTTTTCATGGTAATAGCATGGCTATGAGGCTGTAGATTGTAATTAAAGTCATTCTGCCTTGGGCAGTATTAGTTTAATACCTTAGCAGCCATACAAACCTGCAGCTATGAGCCATACTTATATTTTTAATGTGTTCAAATGCCCAACAGTGTATTAGTGCAGAGTTAACATGTAACTCTTGATGACACAGAATGGCATTTCTTAACACAGGCCCTCCTTCTATCTCCAGGTCATTCCAGCACTTCTTATATTTTGGAGTAACAAAATAAAGGGGTTTCACTGTTTCTCTGGCTGGGGTGTAGTATTTTGTAAACTGATTTTCATCCACAGACACATTAAGGATGAACCAGGCCAATGAAGGATTTGCCATCTCACTGGAGAATAACTAAACTGACTATTACAACTGAGCAAGGATGTGTCTGTAGTCTTTGCTCTGGAAACTTAAGCAGGCTTTTAAGTAGACTACAGATTGATTTCACCTTGGTGTTGTCTTCTGTGTCTAGTTTGGAAGAAACAGGCTGGAGGATTTCAGCCTCATGTGGTTTCTTAATGGAAGTTATCTTTCTGGAAGAGAAAAGATTAGAGTTTGTGGATATAAGCTACAAAAGGTTATGAACCATTAATGTTTGACTTACTATAAAGGGTAAGACCTTTATACCTGGTTTAGAATCAGTAAACTTGCAAAGAGAAGGCAATCCTGGCCTTTGTATACACTAATTCTTTTCTAACTGAGATTCCTGCAGAGGTTTTTTTGAATGAGATGTTATTTCTCAGCAGATGACAGACAATATAGCCTTGCCTGTCGGAAAGGCAGCAGGATTCAGCTCCTGCCTCTTGATGCTTAGACTCGTCTGCTCTTGTAAGACTAACCTACTCATCCCGGGGGATTCCAAACCTACCGCTCCTTAGCCTTTCTCTTACCACCTCTTCCCTTTGTCTTCACGCTTCTTGCACAGGTGGATACTCCCCAGTCTCAGGAGTTAGGATTCCCAGAGGATTTCTTTACACTTCCAATGTAGCACATACAAAATGCAGTAGTGACACAGCAGTTTTTGATAATGTACTATTGTCAGAAAATGTTTTGACCATTTATCTAATACATATCTTTTTTTCTCTTTTAATGTTTTTTCTTTTTTTTCACATAAATTTATTTTTATTTTTTTAACAAATCTAGACCCGTGTCCCCCCCATTCCCCCACCCCACCAGAGCTCATACATTCTGCCAAACATGCTTTTCATCTCTTAGCCTTTCTCAATATTCTCCATGAGGAAGTTGACTGTTTTGAGCAGAAGTTCACTGTTTCAGTCAGTTCTTTGATGCAGTCCTTTCTGTTGTTGTTGTTGTTGTTGTTGTTTCCAATATGCATCACTCCCAACTGCTTTGGACAAAAGCTCAGGGGGTCATACACAAGAAATACTTACAACTAGGTAATTGGCACTAGCATCCACAGATGAGGGATACCATTCGTCATTTGTTTTTCTGGGACTGTGTTACTTCACTCAGCATGATGTCCTCTAGCTCCAGCCATTTTCCTGCAAAGCTCATGATGTTGTCTTTCTTTACTGCTGCATAGAACTCCATTGTGTAGATGTACCACATTTTCTCTATCCACTCATCAGTTGAGGGGCATTTGGGTTGGTTCCAGCTCCTTGCTATTGTGAAGAGACCTGAAATAAACATGGCCATGCATGTATCTCTGTGGTGGGGTGAGTCTTGAGGGTACATGCCAAGGTGTGGTATGGCTGGGTCGGGTGGCAAGTTCATTCCAAGTCTCCCAAGGGTTCTCCACACTGCTTTCCATAGTGGCTGTATGAGTTTACATTCCCACCAGCAGTGGATGAGTGTTCCCCTTTCCCCACAACCTCTCCAGCACTTGGTATCATTTGTTTTCTTGATCCTAGCCAGTCTTATTGGAGGAAGATGATATCTTAAAGTGGTTTTGATTTGCATTTCCTTAATGATTAGTGATGTTGAACACTTCTTAAGGTGTTTCTCAGCCATTTCTAATTCCTCATTTGTGAAGTCTCTGTTCAGTTCTTTGCTCCATCTATTGAGTAGGTCATTTGTTTTCTTTTTTTCTTTGTTTTTTGAGTAGTTTATATATTCTGGAAATCAATGCTTTGTCAGATGTATCTTCGGTGAAGGTTTCCTCCCACTCTGTGGGATTTCTCTTCAGTTCCTTGATTGTTTCCTTTGATGTACAGAAGCTTTTGAGTTTAATGAGTTTCCATTTGTCAATTGTCGATCTTAATTCTTGCACAGCTGCTGTCTGATTTAGGAAGTCTTTTCCTACACCTATGTCTTGGAGTCTGCTGCCAACTTTTTCTTCTATCACCTTCAGAGTTTGGGGTTTCACGTTGAGGTCTTTGATCCATCTGCAGTTGACTTTTGTACAGGGCGAGAGGTAGGGGTTTAATTTCATTCTTCTACAAGTGGTGATCCAGTTTTGCCAACACCACTTGCTGATGATGCTGTGTTTTCTCCAGTGTGGCTTCTTGGCCCCCTTGTCAAATATGAGATGGCTGAAATTGTATGTGCTCAAGTTTGGATCTTCGGTTTTGTTCCATTGGTCAACAGGTCTGTTTTTGTGCCAGTACCAGGCTGTTTTTATGACTATAGCCCTGTAGTATAGTTTGAAGTCTGGCATAGAGATCCCCCCATGTAGCTCTTTCTGCTCAGGGTTGTTTTGGCTATTTGGGGTCTTTTGTTTTTCCAAATGAATTTAAGGACTTTTGTTTCCAAGCCTGTGAAGAAAACTCTTGGGGATTTTGATTGCAATAAAAAAATAAAATACATATCTATATTTCATTAAGTAAGCAGACTGTTTTAGTAGTACACTGTATATATTATATATGTATCAATCACGCAAATTGGTAGGGATAAAACTAAAAGTCAATGTCATTTAGTATCTGTTGGTTTAGTCTGCACCCCAGCACCTGGTCTCACATATCCATCCCCTGGAGTCCTTCTCAGTTCATTTCAGCAGTTCCTGCTTTGAGGCACCAGTCTTTGTAGTTGTGTTTTCTAACTAGAATGTACATTCTATAAAGATGCAGTGTGGGGTGAAAGTTCAATTTTGTATCCGTGGAAGTTGCCATAGTATCTTGGACACAGGGCTCTCTTTAATGATGCTTACTTTATGAGAGAGCCAGAGCTGGGTCACAAATCTGCCGTGGAGGCATGGAGTGGGACGTGCTGGACACCCTGGAAGCCCTGGGTACAAGGGACCATTGTTAGAAGAACAGGTGCATTCCGAGGCAGCAGAGAATGGATTGTCTTCACCTGAATTTTCAGAGCTCTGTATTAGGCTAGACTCTTAATAAAGTCTTTATGCAACATGGAAGAAAGTATCACTTTAGCAGGGAGGGATGACCTGCTAAGAGAGCTTCCAACTCCAGGTAAGTGGTTTTTAAAAAGAAACGGCCTGTCCGTTTTCTGTACTCATATCAGGAGATAGTAAAGAACGCTTAAAAAAGAAAGATGACTGCTTGAAACTTCTGTTGTTTTTAGGTACAGAACTTCAAGCTTTACAGTCTATAACAGAACAAGAAATCCAGAAGTTCTCAATTAGATAAAACAGGGAAATTGACCAGGAAGTGCAAGCTACGTGTGATATCCTTGGGATTCTAAATCAATCGCTTCTGACATTCCACTTGGTTTAGTGGAATCAAAGGTGAGGGTATTTTTCCTAAAGTCCAGAAAAAATCACATGGGAAGACCACTACTAAAGACTGATTTAAATTCAGAACAGACAGAAAAACTGGAAAGAATTATTAGTGATACCCTGTCCTGTGAGTACGAGTGCTGCAGGCGGAGGTTAATGAAACGGTTAGAGTGACAGTACGGTCCTTTGGATGGTCAGAGAGAGCCAAGGTAAAAACAGAAAATATAGCAGGAATTTGCCAGCCCAAGTGCTGTGCTTTATCACCCAAGACAATTTCACTGGCACCTGCTTGCTGGTCATGAAGACCTGTCTAAGATCATTAGGACAGGCAGCGGCACCTGCCAGGAGAAGACTGCATGTGCCATTAATAAGGTGCTGATAGGAAGGGTGCCAAATGAAGTTGAACCGCTGCACCCTGAAGTGCTCCCTTGGCAAAAGAGACAAGAAGGCAGGGAAAGGGGTGGTTGCGGTAGGGGAGCTGGAGGTGGTGGTAGAGGAAGTGATGGGGGTGGAAGAGGTGGGGGGGAAGTGGAGGAGGAGGGGGAGGGGCTGGGAGATGCGGAGGAAGGTGGGGAGTAAGTGGTGGTGAAGGTGATTGTAGAAGAGGTTTCTGAGGCAGGAGAGATTATGGTGGGAAAGAGGGGGCTTTGGGGGAAGATGGGGCTGTGGGGGAGGGGGGCTGTGGGGAAGAGGGGGCTGTGGGGAAGAGGGGCCTGTGGGGAAGAGGCTATGGAGATCCATATGGTGGAGGTGGAGGTGGTGGTGGGTATAGAAGATATTTAAAAAAAAAAAACAAAAATTAGAGAGCAGTGCTTCTTGCTAGATACAGTAGGCATAGTGTTCTAATAACATACCTGAACATCATCTTTGAAGGAAATCATTAGACTCCCTGAGATGTCATCCTCAAAGATGTAGGAACACTGTTTTATAGTACCAGTTACTCTCTCAACGGGATTCTTTCCATATTCCGTGTACTCCGTATATTTTAAAATGTAAATATTTATTACCAGCAAACATGGAAAATGGAATGTGTTTTATCTTCATGACTGAATTTAGACTGTTAACTGGTATTTTGTTCAGGGTTGAAACATGTACATGACCCCACCTGTAACAGAAAGGAAAATCGACACTTGTCTCATCTGAATTTCTGTGGATGTGTCCTATATTTGTTAATTCTAATTTACGGGCTGGAGAGATGGCCTAGCGGTTAAGAGCACCAACTGCTCTTACAGAGGACCCGGGTTCGATCCCCAGCACCCACATGGCGGCTGAGAACCGTCTGTAACTCCAATTCCAGGAGAACTCCAGTTCCAGGGGAATCCAACACCCTCTTCTGACCTCCGCGGCATTGCACGACACGGGCGCACAGACCTACATGCAGACAGTACATTCATACACATAAATAAATGAATAAAATAAAATAAAAAATAAAAAAAGAGTTGCATTCAAGGGTCGTTGTCATGGTTTTTCGATAGGATGGGTTGCCCTGGTCAGCTTTCTATTAAATTTCCTTTGACTGAAAAAAAATGCCTATTTTGAATGCATCGATGACTTTCCACCTGTCTATCTTCTTTATCATCACAAAAGTGTTTTCCTGTTCTTTGTTTTTACCTGGCCAACATCTTCCTGTTATTCAAAGCAAAGACCAAGCCCTCTATGGCCCAGGAATCTTTCCCATCCCTCTCAAATTCTTGCTCATTTTTCACCTATAGAAATTATTGACTTTGCTTCTTACTTGACATGGCTCCTTCCTTGATGACATATCTCCGATGACATATTTTCATGCATGTGTCTTTCCAGATAGATTGCAAATTCTTCTTTACTTCTTTGCTTCTAACATAATACCACACTCATTATATTTATATAAAAGTGACTATAAATATTCATTGAACAGATGACAAAGCTATCAATTCCCATAGCTATCCTTTCACTCAAAATTGTCATAAGTGTGTTCAGTATTCTGTGTTCTCGTAGACATTTGAAAACAGCTGTTCTTCCTCCAGAGCACTCCAAAGATCTTTTATTCTTACAGTGACCTATTTTGCAAAATCTTTTTCCATAAATTGGTGGGAAACTTGGAAAATGTGATGTGAAACAATTCTCCAGCATGCCCATAAAATCCTGGGGCTGTAGGTGCAGGATTGCTGGACTTCGAGCTCTCTGAGACACAGTCATACATATTTTAAAGCATCTTGACAGATCAAATCAACACTTTGGAGCCTGACCAAAAAAAATGACTGTACCTGGCTTATTTCAAAACAATTGTTTATGTACTTGGCATTCTCGTGATCTAGGATCTGCATTGTGGAGTTCTGAGAACCTCCTTCTTTCAAAAGACTCATGTTTGCTTTGGGCAGTTCTTTGGAGTTGAGCTCTCAACAGATGTGATTTATGGGTTGGGAATTCAGGAGCTTAGATATTGGCAGCTGAACAAAAGGAGGCAGAGTTCATGTATATAGGACTTTACCAAAGTCTTCAGCATGACTGAGCGCTGATTATATGCACATATGTTGGCGATCTGGGTGTAACTTTCCACACATTCTGGTTCATGCCCATATAGTCCAAAAAAGAAAGCATGTTCTAATTTACTAAAGAGAATCTGGGTTGTCTAGAGTCCACAAAGTACCAACATTTTACCTTCTTGGTATAAAATTCTATCATTTTCTTTTCATCAAAAACTCACTAACATTTTTTACTCCATATACTTGATGCTTAATAAATGTTGATTAGATGACAGAGAGGTAAATAAATGTGTTGGTTGGTGAAAGAGGGAGATTCATGCTCTACCAAGTATCCCATTTCCCACTCAGCATGTATCTTGGCAGAGCTTGTTAATCTATTTCATTTGGTTGTGAAAGCACTTAAGGATTATTCATTTACTTTACTCTTACAATAACCCTGAAAGGCAGGAAGATTGGGTCTTATTCATCAGTAAACGGGTAGCAAATATGGGTCCAGATGGGCATATAGGCTTCTAGTTTTAACTCTGGAGACTCTTTTACTGAGTCATGTATGTGTGCTTGAGAGCCATAGAGGCAGAGGGAGGCAGCACTATGTGGGCTCGCTGATACACAGAGTGACGGTGGGCAGTTCTCCACCTCCACACTGCTGACGTTTGCAGCCAGATATCTGTTCCAAAGGTGTATCCTTTGCATTGTGGCATGATCTGCATCATCCCCGGTCTCTAGTGGGGACAGACACTAGTAGCAGCTTCCTCTCTCCCCAGTCACCATGGCATGGAAAATACCTCCAGTTAGATTAAATGTTCCCTAAGCAGCAATGTTCCTTCCTTCATCAAGAACCACAGAGTTAAAGGAAAATGAAAATGTCTAACAGTTGTCACAGAGGTAGCCCATCAGTCCTCGTGATTTGACCACTCGGTTTGTTCACCAGCATGTATTAAGCTCTTACTGTATGCTAAGTGTCACAGGCACTAAAAGAGAATAAAGTTAAACAGGGCAGGACCCATCTCAGAAGTGTGTACAGTCTGGTACAAAAGGTATGTGGACAATCACGGGCAGCTATTAATTGATATCCTACTATGAAACTGAACTCCTTATGTTCTATATTATAGGGAGACCTGTGATGGTTAATCCTGGGTGTCAACTTGACTGGACTAAGGAACAAATAAGAGAAAAGGGTCTTCTGATTGGACCACCTCAACCCGGATGGCCCACCCCAAATGTGGGTGTTACCTTCTGCCGGCAGGCAGTATTTAAGGCCACGGCAGCGGGAGCTGGTCCCTTTTTCCTTCTTCCTGCGGCTTGCCTCTCTCTCATCTGGTGAGTTTGCCTTGCTGCTGTGATCAACCTTTCGGATCCCAGCGTGTACCGAGACTGGCAGATCTCCTGGAATCCATTCGGGCCTTCAGCACTAGACTGGGACTCCTGAGACATCCAGCCTTGCGGACTGAGCAGTTCCCTGGATTCCCGGCCTCTCCAGTTCGGCGCTACTGTTGAGCTCCGTCACGTGAGCAAATCAATAAATTGTATATAGTTATATATATTCATCCTGTTGCTTCTGTTTCTTTAGAGAACCCTGACTAATACAGATTTTGGTACCAGAAGTGGTTCTAGAGAAACAGAATTGAAAGGATGAATTTCTTTAGTGGGCTTGGTAGCCTCTGGAGCCAGCTCTCCAACCCAATGAAGCCTAGAGTTACTGAAGGCTCTCCTGGTGGCATGAAGAGGAATGATAATCCTTGGTGCAGACTATTTGATCTAATTATGAAGATAGATCCATTTGACTCACCTAACTCACCTCTTGTGAGAAGCAAGGAATTTAGCGACTCTATATATAAAACGTTCGAGAAATTGCAGAAAAATCAGGAAAATAATGATGTTGCCTTGTTGCTCCTAGCATGTCTGGATAAACTGTTAGACGAAAATATGGAGCTCGGTGATAAAAATGACCAGCTCCGGATTCGAAACAACAGTTTAAAGGTTTCCAAGTGTGCTCTGGAAGAGAATCTTCTCTCCAGCAGCCAAAGAGCTAAAGCAGCAGAAAATCAAGCTGGAGCCCTTATTATACGGTTGGCTGATTTACAACGCAAATTTAATTCCCAGCCACGAAAAGTGTCAGCAGTTAAAGTGAGAGCACTGGTGGGGAAAGGGTGGAACCCTGAAACTTGGGATGGAGATGTGTGGGAGAACTATGATGATGAGGATTTTGAACCCTCGGATTCTGAGGGATTTTCTTTATCTGAGGAATTAACCTCCCCACCCTCAGCAGAGAATCCACACCCTGCAGATCCCTCCTCCCCACCCTTGCCTGAGGAAATTAATCCCCCCCTCCCAGTGGGAGCTGATGTCCCTCAGGGCCCAACAATTGTTGCCTCTAGACCTATAACCAGATTGAAGTCTAAGCAAGCCCCTCAAGGTGAGATAGAAAGTGTGGTCCACGAGGAGGTGCGATATACTACTAAAGAAATTAATGAGTTTGCTGATTCATTCCGGCAGAAGCCTAAGGAATATGTGTGGGAATGGATTTTAAGGGTGTGGGATAATGGTGGAAGGAATATAAAATTGGATCATACTGAGTTTATCGATATGAGCCCACTGAGTAGAGATTCTAGGTTTAACATGGAAGCTCGAGCAGTTAAAAAAGGTGTTAAAAGTTTATTTGAATGGTTGGCTGATGTATTTATTAAAACATGGCCTACTAACAGCGAGTTAGAGATGCCTGATATTCCTTGGCTTAGTATTGATGAAGGGATTGTGAGGGTCAGGCAGATGGGCATGCTCGAGTGGATTCGAAGTGTAAAACCACATTCTCCACAATATGAGGACCCAGAGGACATGCCACTCACTGAATTTATAAGATGGAAAGTACTGAGAGAGACACCAGAACATTTGAAGAGCTTTGTTTTTGCTCTATTTCTTATGCCAGATCTTACAGTTAGAGAAGTTGTGGCTCGTTTGCATAAATTAAATGTACACGTAGTAGGTCTAACAGGACCTCAGGGTAGGCGTCAGGTGGCAGCACTGAATCGCAGAAGGCCAGATGAGCGTAGTTACAGTAATTATCATAATGGGTGGCAAAGGCAAAACAATACCTATAATGGCATGACCCGAAATGATCTTTGGAACTGGCTAATTAATCATGGTGTTCCCAGGAACCAAATACATAAGAAGCCTACTAAGTTTTTATTTGATCTGTATAAGCAGAAAAGCTCTAGAACGAATGACAGGAAGTCAACATTTGATTTTAGGAGTAGCGAATCCCGCCCAGTTGACCGGTTTCCAGACTTGAGACAGTTCACAGACCCAGAACCCCTTGAATGAAGGGGTGGCCGGGTTCCAGTGAGGAAGGACCTTGTCACAATACCAAAGAGTTATGCTGTTTGCCTTCCTCCTGTCCTTCCCCAGAGGGACCTGAGGCCTTTTACTAGGGTAACTGTACACTGGGGAAAAGGAAATAATCAGACTTTTCGAGGCCTATTGGATACTGGTTCTGAGTTGACACTGATCCCAGGAGACCCTAAAAAGCATTGTGGCCCTCCGGTTAAAGTAGGGGCCTATGGAGGTCAGGTGATAAATGGAGTTTTGGCTGAAGTCCGACTCACGGTGGGCCCAGTGGGTCCCAGAACGCATCCCGTAGTTATTTCCCCAGTCCCAGAATGTATAATTGGGATAGATATAATTAGAAATTGGCAGAATCCCCACATTGGTTCCCTGATCTGTGGAGTGAGGGCTATTATGGTTGGAAAGGCCAAATGGAAACCATTGGTGTTGCCTCTACCAGGGAAAATAGTGAACCAAAAACAGTATCGTATCCCTGGAGGGATTGCGGAGATTAATGCCACTATCAAGGATTTGAAAGATGCAGGGGTGGTGATTCCTACCACATCTCCATTTAACTCTCCAATTTGGCCTGTGCAAAAGACAGATGGATCATGGAGAATGACAGTTGACTATCGAAAACTCAACCAAGTAGTGACACCAATTGCAGCCGCTGTACCAGATGTGGTGTCCTTACTCGAGCAGATTAATATGTCTCCTGGTACCTGGTATGCAGCTATTGATCTGGCCAATGCTTTTTTCTCAATACCGGTTCATAAGGACCACCAGAAGCAATTTGCTTTCAGCTGGCAAGGCCAACAGTATACCTTTACTGTCTTACCTCAGGGGTATGTTAACTCTCCAGCGTTGTGCCATAACTTAGTTAGAAGGGATCTTGATCGCCTGACTCTTCCACAAAATATCACACTGGTCCACTATATTGATGATGTTATGTTGATTGGACCCAGTGAACAGGAGGTAGCAGCTAGCCTAGACTTGTTGGTAAAGCATATGCGCATGAGAGGATGGGAAATAAATCCAACTAAAATTCAAGGGCCATCTACCTCGGTGAAGTTTCTAGGAGTTCAGTGGTGTGGAGCATGCAGAGACATTCCTTCTAAGGTAAAGAATAAGTTGTTGCACCTGGCCCCTCCCTCCACCAAGAAAGAAGCACAACGTCTGGTGGGTCTTTTTGGATTCTGGAGGCAGCACATTCCTCATCTGGGTGTGTTACTACGACCCATATATCAGGTGACTCGTAAGGCAGCAAACTTTGAGTGGGGCTTGGAACAGGAAAAGGCTCTTCAACAGGTCCAGGCTGCGGTGCAGGCTGCTCTGCCCCTAGGGCCATATGATCCAGCAGACCCAATGGTGCTTGAGGTATCAGTGGCAGATAGAGATGCTGTCTGGAGTCTGTGGCAGGCTCCCATAGGGGAATCACAGCGGAGGCCCTTGGGATTTTGGAGCAAGGCTCTACCTTCATCTGCAAACAACTATTCTCCTTTTGAGAGACAGCTCTTAGCCTGCTATTGGGCCTTAGTGGAAACTGAACGTTTGACAATGGGCCACCAAGTCACCATGCGACCTGAGCTGCCCATCATGAGCTGGGTGTTATCTGACCCACCAGACCATAAAGTAGGACGTGCACAGCAACAGTCCATTGTCAAATGGAAGTGGTACATACGGGACAGGGCCCGGGCAGGCCCTGAGGGCACAAGCAAGCTACATGAAGAAGTTGCCCAAATGCCTATGGTTCCCACTCCTGTTACAATGTCTCCTGGGCTTAAGCATGCACCTATGGCTTCATGGGGTTTGCCCTATGATCAGTTGACTGAGGAAGAGAAGACTAGGGCCTGGTTTACTGATGGTTCTGCACGCTATGCAGGCACCACCCAGAGGTGGACAGCTGCAGCATTACAGCCAATTTCTGAAACAACCCTAAAGGACACTGGTGAAGGAAAGTCTTCACAGTGGGCAGAACTTCGGGCAGTGCACATGGTTGTGCATTTTGCCTGGAAGGAGAAATGGCCAGAGGTTCGATTATATACTGATTCATGGGCTGTAGCCAATGGTTTGGCTGGATGGTCAGGGACTTGGAAGGAGCATGACTGGAAAATTGGTGAGAAAGACATTTGGGGAAGAAGTATGTGGATAGAGCTCTCTGAATGGTCAAAGGATGTGAAGATACTTGTGTCTCATGTAAATGCTCATCAAAAGGTGATCTCAGCAGAGGATGAGTTTAATAATCAAGTAGATCGGATGACTCGTTCTGTGGATAGTCAGCCTCTTTCTCCAGCTATCCCTGTTGTTGCTCAATGGGCCCATGAACAAAGTGGTCATGGTGGCAGAGATGGAGGTTATGCATGGGCTCAACAGCATGGACTCCCACTCACTAAGGCTGATCTGGCTACAGCTGCTGCCGAGTGCCAGATTTGCCAACAGCAGAGACCAACATTGAGCCCCCGATATGGTGCTATTCCCCGGGGTGACCAGCCAGCAACCTGGTGGCAGGTTGACTACATTGGACCACTTCCATCATGGAGGGGACAGCGTTTTGTTCTTACAGGAATAGATACTTATTCTGGTTATGGATTTGCCTTTCCTGCACGTAATGCTTCTGCCAAAACTACCATCCAGGGACTTACGGAATGCCTTATCCACCGTCATGGTATTCCTCACAGCATTGCTTCTGATCAAGGAACTCACTTCACAGCCAAAGAAGTGCGACTGTGGGCCCATGGTCATGGTATCCACTGGTCTTACCATGTTCCCCACCACCCAGAAGCAGCTGGCTTGATAGAACGATGGAATGGCCTCTTGAAGACACAGTTACAGCGCCAATTAGGTAGCAATACCCTGGAGGGCTGGGGCAAGGTTCTCCAGCAAGCAGTATATGCTTTGAATCAGCGTCCACTATATGGTACTGTTTCTCCTATAGCCAGAATTCATGGGTCCAGGAACCAAGGGGTGGAAGTGGGAATGATTCCACTCACTATCACCCCTAGTGACCCAGTAGGAAAATTTTTGCTTCCTGTACCCACGACCTTGCGTTCTGCTGGTCTAGACGTTTTGGCTCCAATGGGGGGAGTGCTTTTGCCAGGAGATACAGCAAACGTTCTATTGAACTGGAAGCTAAGACTTCCCCCTGGCCACTTCGGGCTTCTACTGCCTTTAAGCCAACAGGCTAAGGAAGGAATAACAGTAGTAGGAGGAGTGATTGATCCAGACTACCATGGGGAAATTGGACTTTTTCTCCACAATGGGGGCAAGGAAGATTATGTCTGGAAGGCAGGAGATGCTGTAGGGCGCCTTCTGGTGCTACCATGTCCTATGATTAAGGTCAATGGGAAACTCCAACAACCCAAACCAGACAGGACAATAAATGGCCCAGACCCTTCAGGGATGAAGGTATGGGTCACTCCTCCAGGGAAAGAGCCAAGACCTGCAGAGGTGCTTGCTGATGGCGGAGGAAATACAGAATGGGTAGTAGAAGAAGGTAGTCATAAATATCAGCTGAAGCCACGGGACCAGTTGCAGAAACGTGGATTATAATAGATATTAACCTTCGTCCTATTTGGTTAAGAATGTGCTTGTTTATATATGTATATATATATATATATATATATATGTATATTAAGTGGATACTTGTGTTCCCCTTTGAATGTGCAACTGAGATATGTGTTAAGTGTTGTCATATTTAGGTTATTAGATACTGAAGGACTAAGTTCTTCTCAAGGACATTACCACCTACTCTAAGATATAATGCTTTGCTATTGCACATGAGATACTTATAACATGTTAGGTGGAATTATGACCCTGCCATCGTTTGCAATTGACATTTAAGCAGAGGCTATTTATTGGGTGTCAAGTTGACAAGGGGTGGACTTGTCATGGTTAATCCTGGGTGTCAACTTGACTGGACTAAGGAACAAATAAGAGAAAAGGGTCTTCTGATTGGACCACCTCAACCCGGATGGCCCACCCCAAATGTGGGTGTTACCTTCTGCCGGCAGGCAGTATTTAAGGCCACGGCAGCGGGAGCTGGTCCCTTTTTCTTCTTCCTGCGGCTTGCCTCTCTCTCATCTGGTGAGTTTGCCTTGCTGCTGTGATCAACCTTTCGGATCCCAGCGTGTACCGAGACTGGCAGATCTCCTGGAATCCATTCGGGCCTTCAGCACTAGACTGGGACTCCTGAGCCTTGCGGACTGAGCAGTTCCCTGGATTCCCGGCCTCTCCAGTTCGGCGCTACTGTTGAGCTCCGTCACGTGAGCAAATCAATAAATTGTATATAGTTATATATACTCATCCTGTTGCTTCTGTTTCTTTAGAGAACCCTGACTAATACAAGACCCAAGGTGAAAAAGCATACAGGAAAAGGAAAACTATGGGATCCTTTCTATGCACAGAGTGTTTTCAAATTAGTTGAGGTGTAAGAATTAGGGTGAAAGAAGATTAAATGACAAAATTAAATGTGACTTCTTTTACAAAAGCTCTGATAATAGCTGGTGAGTTGGCTCAGTGGATAAAGGCACTGACTCCCACAAGTCCTCTGACCTCCACACAAACACATATGCTCCCCCATGATACATATGTGTGTACATGCACACATGCAGCAAATAAATGTTGATAAAAGGTATTATAAAATGTTGAATGTGATCCTGGAAATCACCACAAAAGGAATTCTCAATAGCAGGACTAACTAGAAAGGTTCAGGCATATGGATGTCAGCGGAATATGGTAGAGAAATTATAAGTCAAAAGAGTACAGGCTTTGGGATCTTCTAAAATGCACTGTAGATCTCCAGAACACTGTTCTGTTTGCATTTTAGATGACCTCAGTTGACATGCTGTCTGGTCTTATGGTTTTTCCTCTTCTACTGGCATTGATAATCATTTTATTACATTTTTTTTTAAATTGTGTGTGTGCTTTGAATTTTTTGTTGTTTTGTTGTTCATATTTTTGTTTTGTTTTTGACACAGGATCTCATTGTGTAGCTTTGAGTGACCTAGAAATGGCTATATAGACCAGGCTGGCTTCCAACTCCCAGAGATTTTGCTGCTTATGTCTCTCAAGTGTTAGGATTAAAGGTGTGTGCTACCATATCAAGCTGATATATCTTTTAAACTCCTATTTCCACCTAATGATTTTTCTATACTATAAAACAATGTAAGAGAAAGTTAGAAACCATAGATAATCAGGTGAGAATTAGCAAGTATAATAATCCAAGAATCTAAAGAAAAACTCTTACGGTTATTCTCATCAATAAATTGTTTTGTAGCTTAGTATTTTTTCATTTTTTATTATAATTATTATTATTAAACTTTTTCCATAGGTCATACATCATTTCTCGAGCGAATCTAGAGTCACTTCCCTTTCCATGCCCCCATCCCACCCAAGTCCCTGCACTCTGCCATACATGTCCTGCATCTTTTTCTGAGTCTTTCCAGAGGTTTTTTTCAGTTCTTTTGTTGTTGTTCTCTCCAACTTGTATTGCTACATTATATATATATATATAGTTTTATATATATACATAAATAGATACATACATACATACACATATCACTTGAATTGGAGGACTTTTTCCCTAAAAGATGTCATTATTTTTCCTTAAGGAAGTGCTGAAGGTTCCTCCTTGGCAAACCCAAACAACCATTAATCCTGCACTTTTGCTCCACATTGGGGTCTTTCTCTCCCATGGACCCCCAAAATGAAGTCCAGTAAGCAAGCATCCTGTCTTGTTCCCCCTGCACTGGCCTCTATGATACAGCCCAGGTAGTCAACAATGGCAGTCTACACTCTGAAGAAGCTGACATCCCCTTAGCTGTTTAGTCCACAAGTTGGGTATTTCAGTAGTCCCCATCTGGCATTGAAGGTTTGGAGGATTCTTGGAAAGACATGAATCTTCAGTCCATATTGGAAGGTTAAAAAGCTGTGTCTTATGTATTTGAGGAGTGCCAAAAGTGGTGGCAGTCACAGAGTAGATGCACTTGCCAGTAAGAATTGGTACTCTCTCTTTATTCTTTTTGTCTTTTTTACTAATATCTCAAGTTCTACATCTGCAGTACAATTTCTCTGGTGTTACTGATTATTTGTATCTTGGTGTACTTTTCTTTTAGATGCTTAAGGCCACACAGTTAGCCCAGATTAACCAAGGTTTTTGTTTTCCCAAGGTCACTTGAGCATCTGGTCCTTGGGGATCTCTCGGGGCTTTTTGGGTGAGGGATGAGAAGGATGGGAGCCCCTCCCTTCTTTCAGCTTTTCATTCACCAGTTCCATCCACTCGAGGACAAAAGCAGGTCTTGCTAGACCAGGCTTCCTTTTCTGAAGCATGAGCAGATTTTCCTCTCATTAGACTGGACACTGGCTGAAGTCCCATCAGTGGCTCTCCAAGACCTCCCTGAACAGGAAGACTGGAGACCCACGTCTGTAGAATATTTCAAGAGGTGTCCCCATGCATAATCCCATAGACCGGTTGACCTCTGTGGACAAGGAACAAAGTTATTCCTTAGGTCCTTGGCACAAGGTGGTATCGGGCATTAAGTATGGTTTTTAGTACCCAGAAGGCTAAGTTGACACCAGCCTATCTTTACATAGCACTATATTAAAATTTGTATCCTTTGGAAACAAAGTGTATGTTGTTTCCATAGTCATATTTTTGGATGTCACATCTTCTCATTTCAATCCATAAACTCTAAAAAGGTACACACATACCCTCCATCATGTACAAAAAACCCAAGACCTAAAAATAAATGTTCAGGTCAGCCTCTAGAACCTGCTTTAGGGGGGATTCCCAATGACAGAAGCACATTGTCTTTACAATCAGGAGGATATAACATTTAATTTGTTGATTCGTTTGTCTTACAACTAGGTACTTGGTACAGCATCCACAGATAAGGATACCATTCATCTTTTTTTTTCATGGGGATTGTGTTACTTCACTTGCGCATAAATCTTCTAGTTCCATTCCAGTTTATCCGAAAATTTCATGATGTCAATCTTTCTTTACTGCTGCATATAGAGTCTCCATTGTAGATGTAACCAAAAAACATTTTTTCTCTATCCACTTGTCAATCCAACATGTTTTTTTGTGTATATAGTATGCATTCATTAATGTTTTCAAGTAGCAAAAACTTTAGTCTCAGCTTCAGAAAGGGTTTCAATATATATATGATATAATAATAGATATATATATAATTTATGTATGTAATGTGTAGTATGTGCAAGAAGCTGGGTCTAAAGAACAAAAATGTGCCTAGAACCTAGAAAATTTCTATAAATATCTCTCTGGTAGCTGCTTCATTTATTTGGATCTGTTTTGTCTGAAAAACTTTTTAGAGTGTGGACTGAAGATTACATGGAACAGATGTCCATTGGCAGACAGACTTGTAATCTCTGAATCCTAATTCCACCTTTCCAGGAGAAAGGAACACATTGGTCCAGCTTAGTACAGTTTTCTCTTCCCAGCTGCATCAGCTGTGACCCTTGTGGCAAGGTCATCTATGTAACTATAGCTAAAGAGGAAATACATCTATGGATGGTAGGGGGAGATTATCAAAAGTTGGGCAGATAGCCTCTAAACTTATATATAATCATTTAAAAAATAAACATGTAGATATGAAGGAGTGAAATTAAGTAGAGTGATTGTATATTGAAGTGATGTATTTAATAAAAAGAAAGCTAGATATGCTAAAAACAGGTTGGGACTTAGAATGCAAAGACCTGGACTCAAATTTTACTTCTGTGGATGGTCACAGGTTCTTCATTTGTGGTTCTTCATCTTCTTGTTTATAAAATGGAGAATGATGAGAGAAGTGTAGCTAAAAAACATCTAAAAAGCTTTTTAGATCCAGGGGCTACTAAATATCCAACACAAAAGAGGAGAATCCAGGCCTAGAAAGTGCTTGAGAGGCACTGTTAGAGCCACAACCTTGCACTAGACTGCATGGTGACAATAGAATTAATCTTAACCCAGGCCCTTAGGAAGAATCTAATGTCGGTCAATGTTGGGAAACAAACATGCAATTTCAATGTACTTCATTTGCTGATTGTAATCCTATAGCCTACTGCCTGGAGCTCGCTCTGGTAGACCAGGCTGGACCATTGAACTCACAGAGAACCAACAGCCTCTGTAGCATCCCTGAGTGCTGGAAATGAAAGGCGTTGTGTCACCACACCCGGCTCAGAAGGTAAGATTTAAAGATTTAAACAGGAACATTCCATATCAAAATGAACTAAAGCCCCCAGGGGAGCTCATGTAGCGCTGCAAGACTGATGGTTCACATGTTCTATGTAGTGGTGAAAACACACTAGTAGTTTAAAAGACCTTTTCCAGACACTGCTGTTCTAAAATAAAAGGGACGAGGCAATATCAATACCAGTTTGTGTTATGTTCTTTGAGATGGAGTCTCACTGTTGCACTTCAATCCTAGCCGTGAACTCCTGCGTACCTGATACTCTTTCCCTCAACCCTAGAAGAGAGCATTGGGACGCCAAGTGGGAATGTTTCGGTGCTGGATTTTCGTAGCATGATTTTTTTTTAATTAATTAATTAATTTATTTAGTTTTTTGGATCCTTTTTCAGACAGGGTCTCCCTTTCGCCCCGCTGTCCGGGAAATCACTCTGGGTAAGATGAGGGCTGGAGCCCTTTTGACTCACAGAGAGCCACTTGCTTCTGGCTCCCGATTGCTGGGATTAAAGGTGTGCACCACCACAGCCCAGCTCAAGTAGCATTTTTTTAACAATTTATTTCCATTCACTTATTTATTTTTATGTGTAATGAATGTACTGTTTCGTGACAATGTAGATTTGTTCACAACCGGTGGTGCAATGCCACAGAGGTCATAGAGAGGCGATCGGAATGCCCCCCTGGAACTGAGTTACAGATGGTTTCTCAGCGGCAGTTTTTTTTTGGGGGGTTTTTGGGTGGGATTGCGAACCTGGTCCTCTGCAAGAGCAGTGGCGCTCTTAACCTCTAGAAACCATCTCTCCAGCCCCTCAGTAACATTTTAATGCAAGATTTATCCTCATGGAGTAAGGGCTGAATAGAAACTTCCCCAGTGTGGAAGTAATTTAACTGTAAGGTAACTAGACAGGAAATAGAAGAATACAAAAAAAACTTATTAGTGGTTTATTGATATAAATTCACAATATTCTGGACTCAAGCTAACGTTAGAAAAGGTTCAGGGCCACCTTTGCCAAGATTTAACTGGAAAAAAAAAAAAAAGAAGAGCAGCATTTGAGTATTTTAGAAAAATTCTGATTTTGTCACAGTACTCAAAGTCTTCCAGAGTGATTTACCATCTCAGAACAATCTGTTCACTTCACTTAGAAATTAGAAATGTGTTTTGGCTAGTAAATCTAAATTTATTTTGTAGTAGTCATTTTTCTTAATGGAAGTGTTTTCCAGATGTTGCCCAAGTCTAGTCGCTGGGCCCTTTTCCAATAAATGAGGAAACTTTGATTTCATAGGTTGTCACTGTTGATTTTGTCTAACCTTTGGACTAATTGGTTCATCCCAATCTATTTGCACTGGTATATAAGACTTCCAGCACACTGGAGAAATTCATCTATCCTTTTACGGGTAAGTGTCAAAGTTAACTGGCTTTGTAGAATTAAGTATGTTTTCATTAAAAGTGTTTGAAAAGGGGTAGTAGTTGGAATAGTAGTTGAAGTTTTGAAAAGACTTGTATTTATTTGATTCACCTGTGGGAAGCCTATTAACTTATGTTAAGAGTGAAGGGAAAGTTGGAACAATACCTCCACTGCTTTTGGTAAACTCGGTTTTACTGAAGCTTGTTATTTTTTCTCCAAGATGTGATTTAAACTTTGCACTGTAAGTACATACTAATCTTTGAATAGAGTTTTAAAACAAGCCTGTTTTCTGCCTTAGAGGTTATTCTGAAGTATTATAGTGGTCAGTACTTTAATTGATATGGCTTGAGGGCTTGTTCTGCATAATAGTAAATACAATTATCAAAATTTTTCTAAGGAATTGAAGCTGATTATTTAGAAGTTGTTTCAAGAATGGGATGGTTTTAAGTTACATTTTGAAAGTTTCTGAACATCGTGCATAACACACACATTATTTGTTGGTGAGATTAAAGAGCAGATTTATGATGTTTTGTTATATTTCCAGCAAGGGTGTTGTAGCTTACTAAGAACAGCCATGGAGTGGAGAATACTTCCTATTCACTTGCTGCTGCTGCTGCTGCTACTGCTGTCTGTCTTCTTGACTCAGCAAGTTTCATCTCAAGGTAATTTACCCATCAAAAAATGCTTTTGTTTAACTACTGTTGTAGTTTAACCAACAAGTTTCATCTCAAGGTAACTTGCCCATCAAAAATTGCTTTCATTTAACTACTGTTGTAGTTTAATGAACTAATCTGGGTTTTATGACAACAAAAACATATTCATAAAAATTTATATTTGTTCAAGTTTAATATTTTATGATCTTAAAATTAAAACACATCCAGCATATTTATTGTGTTTGAGGATTCTCCTTTTTCTATGGCATTATGAGGTCTTGGAAGACATTTTGAGCTTTGGAAGAAAATAGTGTTGCTATGGTTTCCCCCTAAGTTAAAAAAAATACAGACATTTACATAATAAAGCTGTGCTGGAGTTATACAACACCACCAAAACAACTAAAAAGAACATTTAAATAACATATCTTTTACTTGTATGTGGACAAATTTACAAAGTTATAACTTTTACATGAAATAATTATTGCTTTAGCATCAGGAAGACATGGGCATAATGTAATGAACATTTCTAGTGTTTCAAGTAGAATTCAGCTGGTAAGTGTTCTTTTTATATCTATGAAAGATGGGCTGGAGAGAGGGCCTAGCGGGTAAGAGCGCCGCACATCGCCGCGCTAGGCAGAGACCCGGGTTTCGGATCCCAGCACCCCACAGGTGGCCGAGAGCATCCTGTAAACTCCAATTCCAGGAGAACACTCCAGCTCCAGGGGTGTCCGAGACCTCTCTTCTGACCTACGCCGCAGCATTGCAGCGACACGTCAAGGGTGCACAACCTGCATGCAGACATACATTCTACCATAACGGAATAATAAATTAAAACAATAAAAAAAGAAGAACTATTCATCCCAATATGGGCTTATCCAGAGAGGAATGTCATTGCTTAGCTTCAATACTGAAGAGTTCAACCTTCTCAAGTCAGTCTTAGATGAATACTTTCTGCTATTCCTGTTGAGAGAATGTTACTATGTATTCAATGGAATTACATTAGGAAAAGTTTTATTCAGCTTGATGTTTAGGCTGTTTAGTAGTAACAATATCTAACTTTAGATTTTCCCTTTGGCACATATAACCTGACAGAAGAAAAGTCAATGTCCACAATTTTGGAGGCGAAGTTTGGTTTTTAAAATAAAATTTATTTTCCAGTAAAATATCTAAAAGTCTCAGGAAACTTGAACACAAGAGATGACTGCTTACTTAGGTTTCAGAGTCACTAGGGTAGAAAAAGGTGGAGAAACACAGAAAGCAGATATAAATACTGAGTTAGGAATGATGACCACTCGCATGTCTCTCGGACCCTTCAGCTCTCTCATTTGGTACTAAGACTCACAATGCTGGGTGTTTCCTAAATCATCTTTTCCTTTCTGACACAATTGCTTGTTCACTGAGGAGGGCCTTATTTTTAAATTTAAATAACAAAAATTAAAAGTTGTGAGAGCCCAGTGGTAAAGCATCTAACACTGCGTACATACAAATAAAAACAAACNCTCCAATTCCAGAAGAACTCCAGTTCCAGGGGAATCTGAAACCCTCTTCTGACCTCCGCGGCATTGCACGACACGGGTGCACAAACTTGCATGCAGACAGTACATTCATACACATACATAAATAAATAAAATTAATAAAAAAATTAAAAAAAAAACCCAAAAAACACTTTGTGTCAGGGATAATTTGCTGGAGAATAGGTTTTAATCTGATGTGATTTAAAAAACAAAATAACAGTTATCAGAGTAGAATATTTCCAACAGTCTGTGTAAGAGAGTTGCTGAGTACTGAGTCCTCAAGTCTTCCAGGCATGTGTACTGATGGACCACACCTGCTCTGTTGCTTGCGCATGAGTGGCAGTTGCAGGGACGTCCATGGAGAAGGTGAGAGCTTCTCTCACTTCCAGAGCACAGGTCCCTGAGCCACTGCTCCTTGTCAGCTAGTTACTTCGCTTTGTTTAACGATACCTTATCCAGAATAGCTCTTAAGACCCAAGAACCAGGGAAACAACTTCAGTGCTTACTTGGATATTCTAATTTTGGCTCATGGGTTGTTGGCAGCCAGTGAGGTCAAACGGTTTGGCTCATGCACTGAGGTTTGGGTTACAGACCTCATGGGCAGGCTCCACTGAGCAGCATTCTTAATTCAGACTGAGCAGCCCAGAGCCTGAGCATATATTCATGGGAGGGGTGGGGGTGGGACGGTTCCCAGGGGTGTTCCAGCAATCACTCCAGGCAGGAGTTTTTCAGTGTAGGTCTTCTGTATGGTAGCGAGAGTCAGACTGTGGCATGGCAGAGTCAAGGTGAAGAAGTCTGAACTGGATCATGGCCTCCAAGTCTGATGACACAGAGGATCTGTAAGCTGGGGACTATCTCCCCAGAACACGAATATGAATTTGTTAACATTTTGGGAAACATCTGAGATTGCTTCATAATCTTACTGCTTCTTAGAGAGCAAACTTAATTTAGGCTAATTCTAGTTGAAGGGATCTCACTTCTTAAAACACTGAGAAAATATCATGTGAGCAAACTTACTGCACCTGCTGGGCAAAGGACACCAGAGTGCAACTTCATGCATGTTATAGAACTGATAAGGGTCCCTCATCTATGGATGCTCACACCAATTACCTAATTGTATGGCAAAGTGAGCAACATTAAAGTGATCTGAAAACAACTGTGTTCTTATATTGTGAATCCCTTAAAAAAAAGAACTGATAAGGGGCAGAAACAAAGTAGAGTCAAAAGGAGGGTACTTAGATGCTCACAGCCTGACTCACAACAGCACGCTGCGAGGTCTCTTAGAACAAGCATCTGGCTAAGGTGGTGAGCCTCTGGGCTCTGCCTTCATCTGAGTACCACAGTAGACACTGATGACCCTCTACCTGGCTAGAAAAAAGAACATTGCAAAAAAGTGTTAAAAAGAAAAATAAACAGCAACAGCCACAAAACTTGTAAACCACTGGTAGGGAATGGTGCATAAGAATGCAGAGAGGGCTGAAAAGATGGCTTAGCAGTTAAGAGCACAGACCGCTCTTTCAGAGGACCTGGGTTCGATCCCCAGCACCCACATGGCTGCCGAGAACCATCTGTAACTCCAATTCCAGGAGAACTCCAGCTCCAGGGGTGTCCGAGACCCTCTTCTGACCTCCGCAGCATTGCACGACACGGGTGCACAGACCTGCATGCAGACAGTACATTCATACACATACATAAATAAATTAAAAAAAAAAAGAATGCAGAGAAAGAAACAAAAGCTCAAGAAGCATGAAAATCCCCGACAAAGACCACATGCTCAAGGACCACAATGGGATCTAGAGCTCAGATCCCCCTGACTCTTGTCCACAGTGTTTGCTGTACCCCACACTCACTCTTTAAACCATGCCTCAGTACCCCTCCCGGTCCTCTGACGTCCCTGCCTCGGTACCCCTCCCCGTCCTCTGACGTTCCATGCCTAGCACCTTCTTCTCCATATTCCTTTCCTTATTTCTCTTTCTCTCCATCTTACTCTTCTCCCCTCCAGTCCTTTCTTCCTCTTTCATTCTTCCTTCTTCCTCTTCTACTTATCTTCTATTTATGCTAAGTAAAGGCAGGCAACAGTTTAATTGTTATGTGATATCTTTATAAATGAAAATTTGGTCATTTGCTTATTTTAGTGCTAATTTGTCCTGATTTTTTACAGGTATTTTGACCTCAGACATTTCACACTGTTTCATGTTGAAGCATCTTAGATGAGGTTTAAGGCTTTTCTTATAATAAAACTTGATTGAATTACAAGACCCATTACTTGAGTGCATGTACATATGTACACCCCCCACACACAACTCCTTTTATAAGACTTTGGCAGACTGCCAGCTCAGAATCCCTATTATAATTTCAACTAAGGGGAGAATTACCTAGGGATTTTTTCCAAATGCAATCTGAAAGGCTGCCCTTGCTAATGATGAGCGATCAAGAGCAAATGACAAGGTAAGGCTGTTGGAAGCTGTGCGAAACTCTTTACTGGCCCTAAGCCAAAGCTGTGCCCATAAGAAACAGTTCTCATGGAATTTCTGGCCTGAGCAGAAACAGTTATATAAGTCATGGGAAAATGCCGATTCTCATGAAATGCCCTGGCTGAGCTCACATATCTGAAGCTGTGATTCTTAAATCTGGGATGGCCAGGGTGCTTTTCAGTATTACTTTTATAACAGTGTCAACACACAGCCCGGTCTTCCTCTGAACTCTTTGTTCCGTAGTCGACACTAGCCCAGGTGACCTTCTCCTACCTTTTCTCCTCCCTCTTCCAGGCTGGAAAAATCTCCAGTTGTTTATGGGGTTTCCCCCCTCTTTCTATCATTGAAAGTTTCTGTGCTTCCCCCAAATCACAGGCTGAAGTCCTAACTCCCAATTTGTCTGTATTTAGAAGTAAGTGGTTAAGAGTGTATACTCTCTTCCAGAGGAGCTGAACCGGGTTCCCAGCCCTCACATCTGGTGGCTCACAATGATTTGTAACTCCAGCTCTAAATGACCCAACACCTTCTTCTGTCCTCTGTGGCTGCCTGCACTGAAATGCACAGACACAAAATGAAGCACACATCTACAGACATAATTAAAAAGAAAAGAAATCTTTATAAAAGGAGGCGACTAAGATTAAATGAGTCAGAAGGGTGAGGGCTTGTCCAGTAGCACTGTTGTCCTTACAAGAAGGGACAAGAACACCAGGCAACCCTCCTATGCAAATACAGAGAAGCCTTTGTAAGGACACAGCAGGAAGGCAACTGTCAAGTCAAGAGATCCCACCAGGAACCAACCTGTTGCATCTTGATCTTGGAATTCTGCTTCTAACACTCTGGCAATATAAACTTGTTTTGTTTAAACCAGCCTGCCTGTTCTGTTCTAAGATCCCAGACAATCACAACTATACACTTAGCAAAAATGTTGTGTAACCCCTCCCAAGGTACCACTATGTCACAAAACACTATTACTTTGCATATTCCATAAGCTTTGGATAAACAAGGAACTGATAATAGCTCTTCAGACTTCATTGCTGTGTGTGTGTACACATGCAGAAACATATAAGCTCAAACACATGTTTTATAACAATTGTTTTTTAAGCCAATGTTTTATTGAAGCTCTGTGCATTTCATACAAATATAACAGTTGTTGGGTTTGTTGTTGTTGTTGTTGTTGTTTTAATATAAAAGGAAGAGTTTATTTGAGCTTATATTGATGGTTCCAGGGAATTAGAGTCCATTGTGGCAGGAGGCCTGGTGGCTGGGGCTGAAGCAGAAAGCTGAAGTTCACATTTTGCAATGAGTACAGGAAGTAAAGAGAGAGACTAGAGACTGGCAAGGCTTGTTAAACTCACTAAGCCCACCCCCAGTGACATAATTCCTCCAGCATGGCCACACCTTTTAAGACTTCCCAATTCAGTGCCACCAACTGGGGACAAAATGTCTGAATACTTAAAGCCTGTGGGGGTCATTCTCACTCAAACCACCACTTCCAAAGGGCTTAGATGGCTCAGCTCTTCCAGCTTTGCTTGTAACATACATCTTTTCTTAGGCTGGCACCACTCCCTGTATGCAGCTCTCCTTGGCAAATATCTCACAGCTCTGGCATCTCGAATATCTTCTTGGGCTCTCTGCTGCCAACCAGGCTTCACGCAATGACCTATCAGGGCCTTCTTTATACAGGGATGCCCCTGCTGCACTCTGCCTGGTCTCTGTGGCTCTCTGAAACTGTGGAGGAAGAACTGATGACCCCTTCACTCTTGCATCCTTCATGCCTCTAAAGCCAGCACCATGTGAATGAAACTGCCCCAGTTTGGATGCAAGTTTAGGATGGACCCTGGCCTATTTCAACCACATTTGCAAATTTTCTTTGCCCCGGACTTGTTGGAGGAGAAAACCCTTTCAGTATTTTCCTTTCAAAAGTTGGAGGCTTAGCTGAGTGTGGTCTTGCCCTGAAGGTACTGTTTCTGTTGTTTACTTGTAAATCTCGAGGCCTCTCCTTAATAACTTTAATCTCACTTTTTCCATTGTTTACTTGTAAATAGCTAGGCCTCTCCATAATCACTTTAATTTCCTTATCAAAGGGAACCTTTCCTTCACATACCTTGGCCCCACCTTTAATCTTCTTAGTGCACTTTTCATATCCAAACTGTACATTCTGTATTTCTTTCAGCCCCATCCATTCTTTTTCACTGTAGATCTGCACAATATTCACCATTAATAGCCAGTCCACCATTTCTTCATTAGGCTGTCTTGAAATATCCTCTGCCAAAGACATTGGTCCATTGCTTTTTTTTTTGGTCTTTTTGAGACAGGGTCTCCCTGTAGTCTCAGCTGTCCTGGAACTCACTCTGTAGACCAGGCTGGCCTTGAACTCACAAAGATCCGCCTGCCTCTGCCTCCCAAGTGCTAGGATTAAAGACATGCACCACCATGCCCGTCAGTCCATTGCTTTTCAACTTAGCATCAGGCAAGCATTTAGACTGTGGGCAAACTGTGGCCAGACTCTTTGCCAAAATATCCCAGTTGCTGGAACTACATTTTTTGCCACAATGTTTTCTTCCAGGCTTCTACTAGAATGGCCCATTAAGCTCTGCTTACAGTAGTCAACAGCTTTTCTAGCCCAAAGTTCCAAAGTCTTCCACATTTCTCCAAACACCCATATTGTCAGGTTCTTCACAACCAACAACCCACTCTCTGGTACCAAATACTGCATTACTCACTTTTCTGTTGCTGTGATAAAATCACCATGACCAAGGGGACTTATAAAAGGAAGAGTTTATTTGAGGTTATGATTGATGGTTCCAGGGAATTAGAGTCCATTGTGATGGGAGGCATGGTGGCTGGGGCTGGAGCAGAAAGCCAAGGTTCACATCTTGCAATGAGTATAGGAAGTCCCAAATTAACACTTGTTAACATTAGAAATAAAGCAACACTTGTGAAAAACTGCAATACTTCACATGCATTCTCTGGTAGTCCTTACAATAACGCTCCAGTGAAGAAGTTCTTATTTCCTTTATTTAATAGATGAAGAAACAAACATTTAAAGAGATAAGATGGCATGTCCTCTTTTGGGTTCCTGCTAATTCAGGCTCAACTCAGGCAGCCTGATTACAGAGTTCATGCTATAACATGCAGTGCATCTTATTTTTGTATTATACCCTTTGTTTTATTATATCATGAAGTGTTTCAGGATAACTTCCAAAGATTCATAAATCAGAAAGTAGTACATAGAGGGAGACAAAGGAAAGTAGGCATGAGAATGGACTGGATCTAGAAATGGAGGGAGTGTACATTTATGTTTACCCTGAAGGTCTCAGCAGCCACTTAGAAAATGGTCATCTTCACAATACAAGTTAGAGAGAACAACAACAACAAAAGAACTAGAAAAAAAACTCTAAAAAGACTCAGAAAAAGATAGAAGACATGTATGGTAGAGTGCAGGAACTCAGGTGGGGTGGGGGGCATGGAAAGGGAAGTGACTCTAAATTCGATTGAGAAATGATGTATGATGTGTGGGAAAAGTTTAATAATAAAATATCAATTAAAAAAAGAAAATGGTCATCTTTACAATATTATGTCTTAAGTTAAAAATATTGTGGTTACTCAACACAAGTACAATTTTTCTTTGTAATGAAACCCAGGCAAGAATTTCTTCTAAAAGTGCATGTATAATATAATTAGTAAAATTACAGGCCTCCTTAACGCAAATAAAGTGACAACTGCTGTGGAGCATGACAGGAACACACATCTATGGCACACACACACGTCTGCACGCCATTCATCTAACCACCAACATTGCCAGCCATTCACCCTCCTCCTTAACCTAGTGTCTCTGGATTAAAAATGAACAAAATTCAGTGACAGCAATTAGGTCATTTTTTGAGTCCAGTGACGCATTAATACTGAAATAGAGAACTATGAAACTGGTGAGGAACAAGTATTTAAAGAGTGTGTTTTGTGACCCAAGAGTAGATTGTGAAATCAAACTTGTGCTCCACTATTAGAATTTTAACAAAGAAGTAAACTGTAGAAAATTTCATATTGAGTTAAAACGGCAAACATAAGTTTTGTTTTAGATGCTCAGTACATTTGGGTATACGGATGTTCATATAATACATTTACAAATAAAACTGATTTTATTATGACAAAAAGAAATGAGTGTAGTAGCATCTAGAAAATTGGATATTCCTGTACATGTTCAGAGTTAGACATTTTAACTGGAAGAAGGATAAAAAGTGAAAGTCAGTATCATGACAACATCTTGTAAATGTTCTTATACAAGAATAAGAAGCAAGGGAAATATTGCCAGTTACTGAAGAAAGGACTCTAGATCAAGGAGTTGGTTTTTGGATAGAATGTGGATGAGATGGACAAGAATGTAGGCCATATTTCTAGAACACAGATGAACTAAAAAAATTATAGTAATCTGTAGTTGCCATGACAATATTGCCCAAGTTTGTATGCTACAAAGCCCTTCTATTTCAGGGTGAAAAACACAAATGCTTTTGAGAATACCATATTTTCTTATTTATTATTTATTATTTTCATTTTATGTGTTTGAGTGCATTGCTTGCATATATGAATATGAACTTTTGCCATGCAATGCCTATGGAGGTCATCAGCCAAAGTGAAAGATGACATAATACTAACGTAATAAACGATAGTCGCTTCACTATTTTACGTACATTTCTTTAGATTCTTGATGCTTTTTATTGAATTTTTGTGTATTTCATACAGAACATCTCGATCAATCTTAATCGGTGTTATACTTCCTCCCCCACCCTTCCGTAGCCCCCACCACTGGAATTCATATACTCTCTCATTTGTGGGAAGGTCCATTGTGTCAAGTTGGCATCCCCAGAGATTCCTCAGTTCGAGTTCATCCATTGTGGTCTAGTCAGCCCATCCAGAGCCCCTCACTTTAAGAAGATCAGCTCTTTTCCACCCAGCAGTAATCAGTTGCTAATATTTCTTCTGCTAAGATTGGGACCCATTTCTACAGTTCTGTGCTGGGTTTGTCTGCTTAAATTTGCACAGGTCTTGGGCATGCTGACACCACCACTGTAGGATTATATTAACAGGGCCTAGGAGCTTATTGATTCTATTTCCATATGGTTATGTACCTCCTCCCTGGTTCTTAGAAAATTTCCAACCCCTCTTGTGCAATGGTCTCTGAGCCCTTGGTGAGTAAATCTTAATAGAGGAGATTTGTCTGAGGACCCATACTTTGCAAACTCCTAATCTCCATGCTTTGGTCATTTGCACCCTTTTGTACTCCTGGCATGAGGGAGTTTCATTAATGAGACTTGAGAGAGATTCATTAGTATCCTCTTTATTTCTTGTTCTATGTTTTGTGTGAGTCTTAGGTGTAGAGGTTGCATTGTAGATGTGTCACTTAGGTTTGGGAAATTCACAGACACTGTCTGTGTGTGACCAGTTGTGGTATATTGTGATAGTTTCCATCTGGTGCAAAAAAAGCTTTGATGAGGGGTGACTTGGATATTTAACTGTACATATGAGGATACATAATTTGCCCTCTAGTGAGAAATTACCTTAGTCTAGGAATGTGACAGTGTTGGCGTTTTCGCTAAGATCTATGATCTCTCCATCCATGTGTATTTGGCTATGTTTATAGTACCACATATGAGGTTTTTTTCATTGTCACAGTGCTTGATTGCCTCCTAGAACTGGAAGGTAAGACACTTTTGCTGAAGACAGGACTTTCTTAGGAGACTGGATTTGGAGCAATGGAGCGAGAACTGACCTGGAAGCCACTGCCACTTCCCTGAAGTCTAGCTCTCATAGCTTTGGAGAGCAATACACAAGCTGCTGAGAAAGAACAGCCATCAATGGTTCAACACCAGCTTTAAGACCAAACAACCACATCAATGACTGGGACAGAATATGACATTGGTGCCGTAGTGGCACTTTTATCTTTGGGGCAATCAATGTATACCTAATTGGACTACTTTATATATTTTTTCTTTTTTTTTCTTTTTTGAGACAGGGTCTCCCTGTAGCCCCAGCTGTCCTAGAACTCTATGTACTCAAGGCTGGCCTTGAACTCACAGAGATCCACCTATCTCTGCCTCCTGAGTGCTACTTTATATTTTTAATGTTCATATTAAGATATTATGATATGGGCCCTAAAATACTAAATTGCAGCCTCACTTCATGTATTTGTCCATTTGCCTTCATGTTTAGGATCACTAAAGAATCTCCATAAGCTTTCTTTCTGGAGCATTGAATGATTTCTTACATACAAGTGTCACACTTACAGGGCTAATTAGCACCTGTGCTCAGAAAGCTCTCACAGTTATAACTTCAGGCTAGACTTCTACTTTTAGATATAACACTTGTAGATTTATTTACCTACTTATGTATCTTGAAGGCAACTCACCATCAGTATGCTATAAATCTGAATCATGAGATATAGTCCTAGAGAAATGGGCTTCCAATGTACTTATCACAGGGCATGACCAAAAGGCTCTCACTTCTCTCCCTCTCAATGTTGGATCTATCACCAGATTATATATTGATTTTAGATTCAGATCTCTCTGGAATCCTCCATCATCACTTCTACTGCAACCTTACTCAAACCATGATTTCTTCTCTGAATGACTATAAATATTGCCCAACTGATCTATCAATATCTAGGTTCTTTCTTTAGCCAGCCCATTTTCTAGACCTAGACAGAGTTATAATTTTAAATTCAAGTTTTCAACTTGATCAATTCATAATATCTTTGGGATGAAAGCCCTTTAACATACTATATCAATCAGAATGCACACTCCAAAATTCTTTATTGAAATAATGTCTTAAAGAAACCATTGCATAGCTGGGAGAAGATAGAAGAGAATCAACAAGGAAATGTGAGCCAACCAGTGGTAGATGACTGACTGGGAAGCTCCTTCCCATTCATAGGCCAGAAGAGGGTGTGGAGGGGAAGAGTTTGAACTGTGGGAGAAGAAGCAGTCATAACAGACTGTGGCCACTGCCAGAATCGCCGTCTGGCAGGAAGAGCAGGAAGAAATGCCTGGATTTCTTTCCTCTCCCACCGTTTGATCTCCTGAAGGTAACTCCCACTGACTAAACAAAGCTGGAGGCCAGAAGTCAGAGGAGCCAAGCAATACATCACAGGCCCGAGTCTCCCAGAACACAGGATGAGAAGAGAAGAATGTTGATGTGGATCCTTTTATACACAGAATTCTTTTCTGGACAGCATTAGGGAAACAGAGTTAGTCTGAGTCATCTGGATTGATTGTTAAATGTTTATAACAATCATATTAGTGAAAGATCTTTATCCACACCTTCACTCTTGGTCGTTTGTTTCTTAGAGTGACTAAATTGTTTGGAGTAGGACTGATGTTTCAGTATTTATATATGTTTGAACATGCATCTACTGCATTTATAATAAAAACAATGGTGTTTGTCAGGCCAAAAGGTAATTGATTTGGTTATAATTGTAAAATTGGGTATTATCTTAGTGCATTGGGGCTCTTGTGTGTGGGTAGTTTATAAAAAACAGATTTATTTTCTCACAGTTCTAGAGATTTGGAAGTCTAAGACCAAGGGGACAGTAGGTTTAAGTTTCTGATAGCAGTTGATTTCTGCTATTATGAACAGGATCTTAAATGTCTCCTAAAACTCCTATAATGAGGGCTTGGTCCCCAGCTAATGGTGTTACTTGGAGACAGTGGAACCTCGAGATGGTGGGAACTGGTAGAAGGAAGTTGGATCACTGAGAGTGTGACTTGGACAGGGATATTGGGGTTCCGGCCCCTTCCTCTCTGCTTCCTGGCTGCATTGATGTGAGCAGCTTTGCTCTGTCACGTGCTCCCCCCATCTTGATATTCTATGTCAGACAAAGAGGTCAGGCACAAAGCCCAGAGCCCCAAATACATCTTTCCTCTTTAAAGATGATGATGGCAGATCTTCTGTTACAGCCACACAAAGCTGAGGAAGAATCCCCCTTGGTGCCTTCCCTCCTCATGGAAGAACAGGCAGCGTCTCACAGAGGAGAGCCCAGATAAACAAGTGAGACAGCTCGATAAGGGCTTTCTTTTTTTCCACAAAATTATATTTTATTGTTATTAAACTTTTCCCATAAGTCTTACATCATTTCACAATTGAATCTAGAGTCACTTCCCTTTCCAAGCCCCCCACCCCACCTGAGTCCCTGTACTCTGCCATACATGTCCCACATCTTTTTCTGAGTCTCTCCAGAGTTTTTTTTCCAGTTCTTTTGTTGTTATTGTTCTCTCCTACTTGTATTGCTTCAGTATATAGATATATATATATACATAGTTTTATATATAATATATATATATACATTCGATAGATATGATATATAGATCTAGATACAAATATATAAATCAAACCTAATATATAAACTATACAATTGAAACACGAGAGGACTTTTTTTTCCCCCTAAAAGATATTTTTTCCTTAAGGAAGTGCTTGAATGCCCTCCTTGGCAATCCCAACAACCATCAATTCCTGCACTTTGCTCCACATTGGTGTTTTCCCTCCATAGTCCCCCAAATGAAGTCCATAAGCACGCTTCCTGTCCTGATCCCCCTGCATTGGCCTCCATGGTACAGCAGAGGTAGCCCAACATGGCCCGTCCATATTCTGATGAGGCTAATTCCCATTAGCTGCGTAGTTCACAAGCTGGGTAACTCCAGCATCCTCAGTCCCCACATTGGAAGTTTAAGGGGCTGGAGAGATGGCCTAGCGGTTAAGAGCGGAACTGCTCTTGCAGAGAGGACCTGGGTTCGATCCCCAGCACCCACATGGTGGCTAGAACGTTTGTAACTCCAATTCCAGGAGAACTCCAGTTCCCCGGGAATCCGACACCCTCTTCTGACTTCTGTGGCATTGCACGACACGGGTGCACAAACCTACGTGCAGACAGTACATTGTAGTACAAAAAAAGGAAGGTTAAAAAGCTGTATCTCATTGTCCTTGGGAGTGCCAGTAGTGCCAAAAGCATGGCACCACAGAGAGATGCACCTGCCTGTGAGAATTGAAGACAGGCCAAACAACAGTGCTTCTTTTTCTTTTTTTCTTTTTATAAGATCTCAAGTTTTATTTTTTTTTTTTTTTTTTTTATTGATTATTATTTCTGGTTACTTTCCTTCTGGATGCTTAAGTCCACATAATTAGCCCTTTCATTCCATTCTTCACAGGAAGAGCTCTTATCACCTACACACCTTAGAGCAGCCCACCTCTTAAGATCATCATGCTGGGCTGGAGAGAGTGGCCTAGCGGTTAAGAGCCCCGACCGCCTTACAAAGGAACCCGGGTTCGATCCCCAGGTCAACCCCACATGGCGGAAGCGAAACCGTCTGAAACTACCAATTCCAGGAGAAACTCCAGTTCCAGGGGAATCCGACACCCTCTTCTGACCTCCGGCAGCATTGCACGACAGGGTTGCACAAACTTGCATTGCAGACAGTACATTCATACACATACCAGAAAATAAATAAAATTTAAAAAAAAAAAGATCATCATGTCTCCCATTAGGGTTCAGACCTGAGTTTTGGGAACGAAGCCATCCTCAAAAACCAGTTGGTAACTATAAATGATTGTCTTTCTTATGTTTACCTTAGTCAAGATTATAGGGAATAGGCATTGCTTAAAGGCAGGGATAGCAAATGTGTATGAAAAATAAACAAAAAATAGATGTCAGGCTGGCTTCACAGTCAGTGGCCAATTAATCACTTTAGCATCCAGTCGTGTTGGGTAGCAGCTCTACCTGCTTCCTTACAGCCACTGCCCCTTACCTGAGCCTGCCACTCTAACCGTATATCATGGGCTTTCGAAGCCCTGAGCTGCTGCAGGTCTTTCGTTTGTTGTCTGGAAGTCAGGCTTTGTTCTTATTTTTGGAAACTTTGCAAGGTTTCTATCTTTGCTTCACGTGTCTCCTGAGCTCTTTAAATATGACATACTTTAGAGAAATCCATCTGTCACACACACCTTTAAGCTTGGGATATAGTCCACGCAGCTGTGGTGGACAGAATACGCCTGTAGATGCTATGTGGATGGAAGCAGATGTGAGTTCGTACGAAGATGCACACTACATGACCTCTGTTCTTATCAACTCCTAGATGTTCATGTCTCCCATTATTGAATTGGAAAGCTTTTTGCATTTATTTTTCTCCCTTAGACCATTTTTTTTTCTATGACAATAAAGTCACCCTGTCTGTGGGTAGATCTGTGGAAACTAACAACACGGGCAGCTGGCGTGACTGTCACCAGTTTCCAGGGCAAACTTGTGGTTTGGGAGGCATCTGTGTTTTATGTGGGCTGGAAATAGGCTGTTTATTTCCCATCTGTAAGGACAGGCAGTGGCAACAATGGAAATTGTTAACTCTAGGAAGCTTGGCTACTCATTAAGTCACTTGCTGACTGCTGAATGCATTGAGTCAGGGTAGGTGAGCCCTGGCCAGACCAACTCTGGCAGGGCTGTGTCTCTCATTTACTTTATCCCCTCTCATAGAAGGAAGCAAAAACACTTTTCATATAATCAGATCAGGATAAATACTTCTGTTATATTCTTCACCACCTTCGTTTTTTGATATCATGAAAATGAGACTCACTATGACATGCTCTGAATAGACCATTGCCTCATTGTACAGTTTCAAGCACTTACACTGCTCTATGGACTATAATAGATGGTAGAAAATAGAGGTGAATGATCCTGAAATCCACACTCTAACGGAGAATTCAAAAACAAACAGGAATAACAAATTAGAACAATGCTATTAAATGAGAGAGTACTAAAAGGGGGAATATAAGATACAGTGGGTGGATAAGGAAGAGACGGCTCAACTTTCTCAGAAAGAAACATTTTCAGAAACAAACTGGATTTTCATTAAACCTTACAGGCTGGACATATAGAAGTATTTAAACAACAAGAGAGATGAGACTTCTAGACTCTGGCCCCACAAAAGAAACATGTGGAGGAGAGGACCTGGAAGGTTCTGGTAACTGAGTGTGCTGTACAGCAGTGCTGCCCTAACTGGGTTGCACGAGATCCTGCTCCGGCCATTGCTTTCCTTGGAAAAGTGACTCAGGACACAAAACAAAAGCAGAAAGCTTCTCAGCCTGAACTAAGTCAACTTGGCGTTCCTTTTCACTGGAAAAAGAAATTTCATTATACTTGGATTGTGGTATTATATGGTTATCTTAATGCCACTGTGCTTTGTCATTCTTTAAAATATAGATAGAGTTATCCAGACTTCTTTATCCATAGGATTGCCTGATTGTAGCGCTCTGTTGGAGAAATGCTAGGTAGCATCCAGAACACTTACAGGAAAGTGGTCAGATGTAAGGATGGTGAAACAGTACAAACCCGGCACTCACAGAGGTTATTTATGGATACAGGAAATATTTCAAAAATTTGTTTAAAATTTTCACCTATATAGGTGAAACCAAATGTTCATTTTGGTGTTGGAGATAGGTGGCTTTGAGATGGGAGGAGAAAATCAGGTCTTTCCTTCCTTCCTTCCTTCCTTCCTTCCTTCCTTCCTTCCTTCCTTCCTTCCTTCCTTCCTTCCTTCGTTCCTTCTTTCCTCCATCCCCCCTCCCTTCCTTCTTTCCCTCTCTCCCTACCTCCCTCCCTCCCTTCCTTCCTTCCTTTCTTCCTTCATCCCTCCCTCCCTTCCTCTTTTCCCTCCCTCCCTTCCTTCCTTCCTCCATCCCTTCCTCCCTGATAATTTTTTTTTCACCTCTCTGTGCCTCAATAAAAATGCACAAGTCACAGAGTTGTAGTTAGTAATGTAAATTGAATCGCAGAGAAGGTGGACCATAAGGAACCCATTTTGTTAATGTGTGTGGCCATATCCCGATATCAGTCTTGATTTAGGCTGCCTTTTACATGGATCATAAATTATAGCTTGAATTTGGAGAGAGTTTCTTTGCGTTCTTGTTCTGGTAGTCCATAATAGAATATCGAAAGGGGAGACCATGGAGCCCACCAGGCAGAAAGAGATGAGCTATTGATGGAACCCATAAGAAAATATGAAATTAGTGGCTCAGAATAGCATGGTGAGTATGAATTAGCTGAGCCATAGAACACAGAATCCCTGGAGATTTTGAGAATTCCCTGAGAGAGGACCAGGTAGAAGTTAAGCTTTCCCATCTCCATGCTGGTGGAGAAGAGGTCCTTTTTACCTGTCAGCAAATGTAACTTCAGTAGTCACAGTAGAATCAGGGTTGACTTGCCAGTTACACACAGATCAGAAGAGTCCTCACCTTGCCCTATATCCTCCATGGGGAGATATATGTCACTGGGCCTCGGAGGGAAAAGCATACTTTCGTCTCTGCTCGGTTTGCAGGAAGTAATGTTTCATGGCATGCTTGCCATCTTTCCTCTGCTTCCAAAAGAGATTAAGGCAGAAGTAAGTCAGGCCAGAAATACAACCATGCCCTTTATCTCTCTCATCAGAGATGAAACAGATGATGACCAGTCTCTTGGCCTCCTCTCTGTGGAAAGCCTTGAAATGACGCGCTCTGAGGTGCCCTTTCATGAGACGACGTCCCTACACTGACAGCCTCTCAGACACAGGAATTACCAGCTGGTTTGGTGTTTGAAAGTATGTTTGTGAAACGCTTGAAGGAACACATAGGCCAAATAGATTCTCAGACTCTGGTACAGTTCCTTTGATAGAAAATCTCTACCACATCCTTTGACAAAGCTTCCATGTCTATGAGAGCATATTATTCTCATGATACTTCCCCCACTGCATTTAGGCAAAGAGTTGTATTGAGTGAGAAAAGGTAGGAAAAGGATTTTTAGAGCACTGAAAAATATTCCATGTTGTTCTGACATGTATTTTTGGAATCATGAAGAAAATCAATGAGGAGAAATGTAAATCTTTCTCGTAATGCTGATGAGACACCAGCAGCAGGCATCTCCTAGGTTGGGGGGCGTGTTTTGCCACATGGATGTCTTAGGCAGGTTCTTGATTTCTGGAGTTCCAATCCCAGCTGTAATTCTGTAATTATAGACTAGCAATAAAAGAGTGAAATACGACTCAGGATCATTTGTTATTTGCCCTTCAGTGAGCCTAGACCTCAAGGGTGTATGTACCTTAAGAACTTTAGAAATACACCAATGTAAATAGACAGACAGCAGGTGCAATCTTCTTTCACTGATAGTAGGTTTACATTTTCTTCTGATTTTACTTCATTTTGTGTCTCTTTGGAGTGTTTTTTTTTTCCCCTAGGTAGCCAAGATATGTTCCTTTCATTGATACAATATTCAATGGTAAGGATCTCCTCCTAAGTTTCCAGATAGAAATTAATGTATTGTTATTGGTGATCTCTCTGATCTTTCTCAGTGGGTGCCTAGTATAGGACAAGATGCTCCTTTAGAGTTTCAGGTGTCCTTTTTTTTTTTTTTTTTTTGGTCTTTTTGAAACATGGTCTCACTGTAGCCCCAGCTGTCCTGGAACTCACTCTGTAGACCAGGCTATCCTTGAACTCACAAAGATCTGCCTGCCTCTGCCTCCCGAGTGCTAGGATTAAAGGTGTGCACCACCATGCTTGGCTTTGAGTATCCTTTTTATGATTTAGAAATTAATCTGGGAAAAATCTTTTCTCATAACTTCTAACTATTAAAATGTCCTTTCTGTGAGTCATGTTTTCTTTTTAACTTTACTTTGGAAGTTGTAGATTTATGTTTAATACCCTGCAAAAATAGCCACAATTTAAAAATAAAGCCTTTGTGTAGAGGGCAAAGCTCAATGCCACAGAAAGGCCATCCAAGGTTTGATTTGTACAAGGGATGGAAAGGATCTTGCTCAAGTCTTAGCTGTACCATAAATGACTTGCAAAATCTCTGTCTCTCATTATAGCAGCTTAGATTTGTCTAGTTATAAGCAATAGGAATTTGCTCTGGCTAGATACCTTAGACAAACAGAAAAGGAAAGAGGGGAATTTCTTGTAAAGAAATTAGAGGCATAGCTAAAAAAACAAATTATGGGAGAAAAAGTTCTTCAGGGACTGGGATGTCCAAAATTAATGAACATTTTTGTCAATAACACTTTGACCAGGTTGGAACTCCATGGATTTCTAGGCCTTCCATCTGTCTTCTAGATCCCAGATTTCTGTGTGCCTGTATATTTGGTGGTTGCACTTTGATCACTTGTCTATTTCTATGGAAATTATGATAGCTCCTAGAAGACAAACTTGGTTCTTGGAATTCTGGGTCCTCTAAGAAACAAGTACCTTCTCAACATTTGATATGCAAGACATTTCCTGGGAGGAACTTGTGAAGGATAAAGAGAGGAATAAAGGGTGTCAGTAGGCTAGGTTAATTTCTTTGAGGGAGGAAGGGAGAACTGAATAGACAGAATCTAAGACTATAGCACCAGCCACATTTTGGCTAAGTCAATTGGAATCATAGTCAACTATCAGAAAAATGTCTGCAACCTTGCAAGAATGAACTTGCTTTAGTGTCCCTGCCATTCTTAGTCACTGGCTGAGAGCAGGCTGTGGACAGCATGCCTTCTCTGTGAATGTTGTGGGAGACTCACAAGTAGAGCAGCTGACACCATCAATCAATCACACCCCTCACAGTAAGAATGCTGATGCCAGATTCTCATGTCTGCCACAGTGCTCTCCCTTAGTAAGAGAATAACGGTGGATGAGAAGGTCATCCAAAGAGATCTCCTCAGCATTAGCCTTTTGAAATGAACTTATAAGAATTGATTTGTGCCTCTGGGGGCTCTCCTGGTACCAAGACCCGAGTCTGAGGGCACCCGCTCATTCCCAAGTTCCTGCAATATCCATTTTCACTTGCATTATACAGCTTTGCCACATCTATTTTAAGATCTGGCCAAGTGAATGGAGTTGAATCAAATGTCATCTGCTGCATCATAGGAAAGTCATCCCAGGCGTCAAGATACCCAAAGCAACTGGCCTTGGCCTGCGTTTGTTAGTGTAAGTGCATGTGCCTTATGGTTTTCTCCACTTTCTGGTTTACCCAGAGCCATAAGAGTGGAGTTTGACTTTGGCTGTAATTATAACAAGCAAAGTATGGCTTTAGTGCGGAACTACTATCAGTTGCAAGGAAGACAACAGGAGCTGGAGGCGGGAAGAGGAGGAAATGGATTTGTAGATGGGAAGATGCCTACCTAGTACTCTACACTTATATTACTACCATTAACTTGACTATCTAAAAACAATTTCATCTGAGTAAATACAGCTTCCTATAGTTTTTTAATTACCCTAATTTCTTTATATCTGAAGAGGCTTCTTGTAGATAAAGCTACCTTATCCTGATTTTTCGCTTTTCACTTCATCCTCCCATTTGTTATCACAGCCCAGAAATTCCCCTTCCCTGAAATATATACTTCATTCTGGCTTCTCTGCCCCAAAGAAAAACCCTTGGGATTCATTGGACTTGCAACCTTCATCTTCTCTCTAGTTGCTCCCTAGCAAACCAAGCAAGCCTCATTTGTACGACTCTGTAAATCCACAGGCCCTGAGAGAAAGCTAGAGACTGACTCACACCCACTCCATGGGCATTCCTGACACTACATGCACAATGCACCTCGAGACCTCTCCAAATAAGGCTCTGCTTTATTCCAGAATGCCTTCCTTTGCAGTTTCCTGTTCCTTTAAAAAAAATTTTTTTTAATTTTATTTATTTTTGTATGTGTATGAATGTACTGTCTGCATGCAGGTCTGTGCACCCGTGTCGTGCAATGCCGCGGAGGTCAGAAGAGGGCGTCAGATTCCCCTGGAACTGGAGTTCTCCTGGAATTGGAGTTACAGACAGTTCTTAGCCGCCATGTGGGCACTGGGGATCGAACCCAGGTCCTCTGCAAGAGCAGTCGGTGCTCTCAACCACTAGGCCATCTCTCCAGCCCCTCCTGTTCCTTTTGTATGAACATGTCACAATAAGAAGATTTACTGAGTGCTACTTAATTAAATGATTCTCCCTTAAGTCTTCAAAGCTTTCTTTTCCAATGTCTGTGGAATCTTGTGCAAAAAGTACAATGAGTATTAATAAAACTTTTATTTGATTATATTAATCATGAAAATGACATAATTTCCTATAAAATAATTCTTATACCTCAAGCACAGTTTGCATGCTTCTAGCTGGGCAGCTGTGTAGGACTCGCCTCCCAGCAGTTACTTGGTGACCCAGGTTAGTTCCACCTGTGGTTCTACCAAATGGAGATTTCAGCCACACTGGCATCTTTCAAGAGCCTATCGGAGGGAGAGAGCAAGAATGAAGGATTATATTTTCTCAGCCATGATAAACCTTATATTATTCATATATATTTTTTCCATTTACCATAATTCATCAAGAAATAAAAACTAAAGCTGCAAGAAAGGCTAGCAAATGTCATTTGTTAATATGGTAGTCTATACCAGATTAACTAATGGAAGATTCCAGATTAACTATTGTGTGTATTAGAAAAATGGGCCTCCACCTTGATAACCCAACTTGCAAATGATGGTCTTTTTCCTACCATCTAAGACACCAATTTTTTCCTTACCACCTTTTTATCAATGGGTCTCTCCCAAGAAAAACTAATACTTATCAATTAAAAAAATAACTATTTTTTGTTTCTAGCGAGTATGTTTGGCAATGAGTTTAGAGAATGTGATGTGTCCTGAGAAAGCTGATGGTCAGAAGAGAATGAAGCACAAGAGATGAGATGAAACTGGAGTGGTGATGAGGGAGGCTCACTTGGCTCCAGAGGTCCAGGGAGTTTTGAGAGGAGGTGAGACATTGCAGTTAGCATTAAAGAATAGAGAAGGATAATGAGCCATTAGAAAGAATGAATATTGCATGTAAAGACTGATAGCTGCAAAGTTAATGACATGTAAAGGTTTTAAAGGACTTGGTGTGACTGAGGTGCAGCTGGTCAGATAGTGGAGCCAATGCTGAAGATCGTGGCCAGGTCATGGAGGACATTTAGGGTTGAACTGTGGATCTCAATGAACCTGACGGTTGATTGGAGCATGAACATGACTGGATTAAAGCACACCCAGGAAGCAGAAAAAATATTATTTATGTTCAGTGCTTCATTAGACACTAAGCTTACATTCTTTGGATGAAGGAAAATCTCATGTGGTTTGGCATTTGATTTGAATGAATCTGAGGGTTTTCCATAGGGGACTGGCTTGTGAGTCAGTGGACTCACTCTTTGGTCCCACCTTCTTTCTTTTCCTTTTATAAAATGTTTATTTTTATTTTTATGCATATAAGCACTTTGCCCACACATATATAAGTTTACCATGTGCATGCAATACCCACGGAAACCAAAAGAGGATGTGGGATCTTATGGAACTGGAGTTACAGATGGTTGTTAGCTGCCACCTGGGTGCTAGGAACTGAACTCAGTTCTGCAAGCACAGCCAGTGCTCTTAAACACTGAGCCATCTCTTCAGCCCCAGAAGTCCCACTCTCCATGTGGATAAATGCCATCTAAACAGCCGGAATCCTAACAGAATAAAGAGGTGTGCAATATGAAAATTCTGCCCCCTTCCACAGCTGGACATCTTTCTCCTCCTGCCCTGCAACATCGGAACTCTATGTTCTCAGGCCCTCAGATTCTGAGACTTGTACAAGTGCCTCTACCCCAGGTGTGCTTGAGCCTTTGAGCTTGGAAGCACTGCTACTTGTTGGCTCCTTGTTGTGAGGGTTTGGACTTGGACTCCAAGTCCAAAGATTCTCTGGTTCTCTGACATGGTCAATCATGAGACTTCTCAGCTTCCTGAAAACACGAACCAAATCTCCTGAAATATCTTGTGTTTATATGTCTCCATGTATTTCCTACCTATTCTGTCTCTGAAGAACCTCAACTGAAACAGTATGCATGACCATCCAATAAGAAATTTGAAGCTCAGATTTTCACTGGGTAACAATTTGCATTGTGAACAAGATTGTAGATACCTTGTCATAGCACTTCTATATTACTATAGAAGTGTACTTAGATTAAGTACTTGTGTACTTAGATTAATTACCTTGGGACATTTTATCTGATCACAACCTGCTCTCTACCATGGGTATGCAAATGCTTTGATTTTAAACATGGCTACTGTTTGAAAAGTTCTGCCTTGTGATTCAGACTCATTTTCAGCTTGAAAACTCTCTAAAAAAGAACATGACTTTGTTAGGCTGCTATATGTTTGGTGTGTCTTACCTTTATTAACCATGCAAATACCTTTATTAAGAACATATTTCATGTCAGGCACTTCGCAGGAACTGAGTTGGGTTGAGGTGGTATTTGAAGGACAAACTTAGAGAATATGGTGGGAAATTTCCTCTGAATGCCAACTGCATCCTTACAGAGGGTGGGGCTCAGAGACACTATGCACACTCTCAGAAACTTTGTTTTCTCCTCTGAAAAAATGAAGAAAGCAATATCAGTTTTGAAGTATTATGAGAGTTTATAAAATACACAATGGGGGCTGGAGAGGTGGCTTAGCAGTTAAGACCAATGACTGCTATTGCAAAGGACCCAATTTCAATTCCCTGCACCCACATGGTGGCTATGTCCAGTTCTGGGAGATTCAACACCTTCTTCTGACCTCTTGCTTTTCACAACACAGGTGCACACTTATGTACATGTAGATAATATACTCATACACATAAAAATAATAAATAAAATGTAAAGAAAGAAACCACTCAACAGTCCCCAGGAATAGGGGTTGGTACAGAGTCTAGATATCACTAGCCAAACACAAAGTCCTGTTAAGTCCAGACACAACTTGAGTTGAAATTTATGTGATAATAATTTCACTACTAGACAATATCAGGGTCTTTTGGAATGGATATTCAGAAATAACAAGGATTCGGGGGCTAATAAATTACAATAATGAAAAGAAGAAAACTTCATGCAGTAGAGGTCACACAAATGGGTGGCTGATCTTTGCAAGGGTTTATTTTAGCTTCACATTTAGACCACATTTCTTTTTAAAATATTTTTTATTATTTTTATTTTATGTATATGAGTGTACTGTCTGGAAGCATGTAAGTACACTATGTAATGCCAGTGGAAACCAGAAGAGGGCATCAGATCTCCTGGAACTGGAATTATGGGTCATTGTTAGCTGCCACATGGGTGCTGGGAACTGAACCTGGGCTTTCTCTAAGAGCAGCTAGTGCTCTTAACTGCAGACCCATCTCTCCACCTCCAGAGACCATCTTTCAAAGTCCTACTTCAGTGTAATATTGGTTGTTTTCTCTTACCTTCTTTGCACATGCTTTGCGCTAACTTGCCATACAAAAGTGGCTAGCCCATCTCTTTTATGCTAGCAGGATTGAGCCATGTAGTGGCCTAGTGAGCATCCACTGAGGTATGATCCTAAGACTCCCATTTAGAACAGCAATGGTGAATCGAACTTCTCATGCATCATGGCTCAGCAGTTGGTACTTCTTTCCTGGACTGCTAAGCTGACATGGAGTCTGGGGCTTTGGGTCCATAAGGATTGGGTTGTAATAAATTCAGGACAGTTGACATGAACGAGAAATGAAGCACATGAGCTGGTTATTTGTCCCTAAGGGACACTAAAGACACAGATCTCTAAAACTGAGATCCTCTTGACTGGGAGGACTTCCCAGAGGTAAAGTTAGGTCAGAATCCCAAAGGACCCTTTGCAATGATCTGCGTGAAGGCCTGCTCTCATCAACAGGATACTTTATTTCATAATCATTCATAGATTCTATGGACACACGTCATAAGTAAGTGCTGGGGTTGAGCCTGTACTTTCTATTGTCATTTCTATTTTATTTAGTTCCCTGATTTAGAGGCATAATTTATCTTCATTAAAGTCCACCAATGTAAAGACACAGTGGGATGAGTTAAGCAATGTATATTTGTGTAATTGCCTTCACATTCAAGACATGGAACATTTCTAATAGCAATAAAGTATCCACATACCCTTTGTAACTGATTCCTTCTTCCGAATCCACTGTTCAGAAAATTACTGATCTGCTGTTTCTAGAGCTTTGTCTATTATACAATTCCCATGGAATCATAGGTACAGAGTCATGTGTTTGACTCCAGTCCTACAGCATAAACTTTTTGAAATTCATCCATATTGCTATGTGTTTATTTATTTATCTATTTATTTATTTTACTGAAAAGCAGTAACTCCTAGTAGATCTGCAGCCAAATAGAATTATATTTCTAGGTCTATGCTATAACTTATTTATCAATTAGTTGATAGACATATGGATTGTTTTAAACTGGGGTATTATTATAGCTGCTATAAATAAAGGTGATTTCTATGTCCTTAGAATATCCTTCCTGATAAGAGTGTCTGTTTACCTGGGCCTCTGGGCCACATTAAATAATAGTACTGTGATTAATGGTGGGAATTTTGGCTCATTTGGTGTCAACTCAATCTCTGGAGGGACTGGTAACTAAAACAAGCCATGTGGATGCACTACCAGATCTATGATAGAGAACCATGTACAATATTAGATGTCAAGATTCAGGTGAGCTTCTCTTGTTGATAATACTCCATGTGTATTATCACACATCATCTCCTCCATGGGTTCACAGGGAAAGGACAACTGCCAGTTTTACTTGGATTCTGCCAATGTGTCTTCTTGACTGATGTTAATCTCTATTTTCCTAGCTCCCATACTTTCATTATAATCAATCTTTTACCAGAAAGTTGTGATTCTACCATGTGACTGGCATTCCCTGACTCCCACAGGGACCTCAGCTTCATAGGTATTGACTATGCTAAACTAAATGACAAAGACGATTTTCTGTAGGAAGCTTTCTTGTTATGCCGAACAGGGACCACTCAGCCTTGCTAAGGGGAATGGGGATACGGTGTCTGCAAAAAGCTGACCCCTCGGCACAGAGGCCAGCTGGCTACTTCCCATAGCCCGGCTTGGATGATACTTTCAACCCAGGCCTGGACCCACGAGACACATGTTCCACTCTTGGCCATGGCTTCTCATCTGCCCAGAGCCTGGACAGGAATTTCAGGCTGATGGCTGATTGCCTCCCTTCAGCCAATACCCACTCACAACACCAGCTACCCAGATTGGTGATCCGCAAAGGAATCTCTTTCCAGCCCACTGGCCACCCGAATGAAATGCAGGCCTACCTTAGCCTGTATGTTCAAGATAATTAAGAAAAAAATAACGGCCGGGAATTCCGTGATGATGTTACTATGAAATTCAAATTTATTCCTTGCTACAGCCTGCTTTTATAAACTAAGTGATGTCAGTTCCTAGGACCAATCATAAGTCCTCCAGCTCTGCACCACTGTACACCATTGCCCCACCCAGCATCACACACCTAGGCCATGCTGCTTGCTCCTCCTTGGGGCGGGGCCAGACCCTCAGCCATGCAGTGCCCTAAGACACGCTATTTGGAAAGCTAGCCTGCAATTCAAGCTGGATTTCCCTACAGATTTCCATCCTAATTCTTATTAAATTTATAACAAATTGCTGCAAATTACATGCCACATATAAGATAATGGTATATTGGTGCTGAGCTACATTACCATGTTACTAAGATTAATTTATAACCTTTGAAATAAATTGAGCATACAGAACAATTCAATTTGGTGCTATTTAATTTTAAGTTAATATTTCTATATAAGTAATACCTAAAAAACCATTTCATTTTTGCAAGATTCTGAGAGTATAATGTTTTCATTAGGTACATCAGTGCCTTGGGCCTATCTTGTCCTCTTATTTTAACAAGAGCAGGAAAGAAACTGAAGGAAGATTGCAAGTATTAACTTGGGTCTGGAGAGATGACTCAGTGGCTAACAGCACTGACTGCTCTTGCAGAGGACCTGGGTTCAATTCCCAGCACCCACATGGCAGCTAACAACCATTGGTAACCCCAGTCCCAGGGTATATGACCTCCACAGGCATTACATGCACGGGTGCACTTATACACATGAAGTCAATACACTAACACACATAAAATAAAAGATAAAATATTTTACAGAAATAATTAACTGAGCTGCTTGGGGGAGAAATTCTAATGATTCAGAAAACTGGGTGACACAGACACCAACCTTGAAGCATTGCTGTGCTCATCATTTATAAATAGATTTAAAAATAAATAAATAAGTAGATTTCATACATATGACCTTGAGCCACTTAGTCAAGGTAGAACTCTTTTGTCAGTTTCCTCATCTATGACAGATAGGTAGACTTGTGAGATGTGGTTCAAAGAGAAGCAGGAGAGCAGAGCAAGGTACATAGCACTGAGCTTGTGGTATCAGTTTAGACAAGGGCAGTGACAAAAACAATTGATGTCACCAGTCATCTAGGCTGAAATACCCTTCCCAGAATTCCCTTTCCTGAACTCTTGCAGGACCAAATGAGACTTTTGAGGGATATGTGGAAAGCAAGGTAGAATAGCCATCAGTCTATAATTCAACAGATTGGCATGAGGCAGACAAGGGTCCTCCAACTGCCTGTCTTCTCCAGGAGACTTCTCCAGCTCACCTGACTCCTGAGCAATGGGGGGTTTAGTTTCAAGCAGGGAGCCTCCACTTCTTCAGGATGGCTGAACCATCAAGTTCAGAATTATGAGAAGTGACCCTGTGGACAGCCTCTCTTTGGGTCGTGGATTTCACACTGCTCTTCCTTTCCCTGATTTAAACCTACCTTCCTTTCCTGCCAGCCTACACTGCGGCTTCAAGCTCCAGCACAGACAGAAAGCCAACAGCTTTACAGAGACGCTGGACCAGATTCCACAATTGTCTCAAACCAGAGTCATTTAACAAACAATTTCTTCCTTCTTCTCCCCAAAACAACGCAGACATACTCACACACATGCACATACATGCTCACATATATACACGTGAACGTATACAAGTCCCCAAGTGCACACTCCCGTGCCTATGAACAAATATGGACACATATCACACATCCTCACATATGCAGTATCCTGCTTTAATGATTGAATACCAACTAGTCCAAACAATAACAAAATAATTTAACTTGTAACACTGGAATTAAGTTTTAAAAACCATCCATCCCTCAATGGCTTGAGAGCATGAATGACTGGTAACATGGTGATTAAAAGAAGCATCCCCTTGGGGCTGGAGAGATGGCTCAGCGGTTAAAAGCACTGACTGCTCTTGCAGAGGACCTGAGTTCAATTCCCAGCACCCACATGGTGGCTGAGAACCATCTTTAACTCCAGTTCCAGGGGAGTCCGATGCCCTCTTCTGACCTCCACAGCATTGCAGAACATGGGTGCACCAACCTGCATGCAGACAGTACATTCATACACATTAAATAAATAAATAAATAAATAAATAAATAAATAAAAATTAAAAAAAAATAGAGTGAGCACCCCAACTTGTTCCTGATCTTAGAAAATATGATTTCAGTTAAAAAAAAGAAAGAAGGATCCCTTCTAATAGTAATAACAAAATTAACTAAAGGTTCTTGAATATTTACTACCTCTTATGTTAGATGCTATTTCAAATATTTCATAAGAACCATACTAACTCAGCTTTATTCTCATTTTACAGAATGAAGCTCCAAGCCCATAGTCAAGTAACTTCCAGATATCATATGATGAACACACAACAGGGTCAGGTTCCACATACATGGTACTGGTTCCAGAGCCTGTGCTCCTGATTAGACAGTACACTGTTTCTGATACCAGAGGTTCTGTGAAATTCTACAATGAGCGAAATAAATGAACATCACTGAAAATGAACCAAGGGATTGATTATTTTAAAAGGACATGGGTGTCCTTCATTTTGGATCTGATATATCCCACTAAGACTCAGATGCTGAGGGTGTGGTCACCAGGGTAGCGGTGTTCAGAACTGGAGATCAGGGGAAATGATTGGATCGTGAATGTTTCGACTTCAACAACAATGGATTGATATATTGAGGGTCCATAATTTTATAGCTTGTTGGGAGATTATGAAAAATTAGTAGATGGAACCCAGTTTAAGGGAGGGTTCCTTGGGATCGTGCCTTTGGGAGCTACATCCAGGCCCCAAACAGCCTTCACTTCCTAGCTGACAAGAGAAGAATACACTCTACCACATACTTGCCACCATGATGTTCTGCCTCGCCACCATCCTTTAACAATGGAACCAACAACTATAAACTGACGCCTCTGGAACTGTGAGCCCAAATAAACCTCTCCTATTTCCCTCAGGTGTGTTGTCACTGTGATGAAAAGCTGACTAGCAGAGATGTCATGAGTCTTTCGTTGGCTTATTTTAAAGACTGTGTTTTCCTCAACGATTTTGATGTTTGTTTGTGATTTCTGTATCACCTTTTCCATATCCATTGTCACTCTCCACCTATGGTTTTCTTCTTTTTCTTAAGACTTTTCTTGCCAGCATTCTGGGCTAGAAATATTTTAGGAGCAGACTGTTACATGATATTTCACTAAAACCAATCCAAGTCAAGTTATTGGCAGAAGTGTTAGCCTTGGAGGAACACCAATTGTTCATAGCCTGAAAAGCACTGTGACGGGTTTGTCCTGGCTTTTCAAGCAGGATAAATTCCTGAAACTGGATTGGGAGGTGGAGGGGTATAGACTAATGGGGATAAATGGTTCCTTGACTCCTTCTGCTGATTCCAAAATGTAAGTTCTTGCTGGAAAAAAAAATATTTGGCAGGCAACTAAACCTTAGGGATTAGTGAAAGTGACATCACCCCCCTTTTCTAACTCACTCTGCCCCACTGACCTTTGGGAGTTTGAGTCCCTCAGAGCTTATTTCTCTTGTTATTCTACCATCTCAGCTCAGACAGATCAATCCACAGACTGGCAACCTAGTGGTTAAGAGAGTAGGATCTGGAATCCAATTTCCTGGGATTTACTTCTGTCCTTACACCCCTTCCTCACCAGGAGACCGTCAAAATTCTTTGCCCTGATGCCCTTACAGATAAAATAAATTTAATGATTGTACTTGCCTTGGAGTTTTGCTAGGAAAATTAAGTAATTCAGTATTTTTAAAGTTCTGAATGCCAGGGCTGGAGGGATGGCCTACCAGTTGGGAGCACCGACACTCTTGCAGAGGACCCGGGTTTGATCCCCAGCACCCACATGGTGGCTGAGAACCGTCTGTAACTCCAATTCCAGGAGAACTCCAGTTCCAGGGGAATCCGAGACCCTCTTCTGACTTCTGAGGCATTGCACGACATGGATGCACAGACCTGCATGCAGACAGTACATTCATACACATAAAATAAATAAATAAATAATTTTTTAAAAAGTTCTGAATGCCAAAATAAGTATTTTCAGACATTTCTTTTTTGGGGGGGTGACAGGGTCTTCCCTGTAGCCCCAGCTGTCCTGGAACTCGCTCTGTAGACCAGGCTGGCCTTGAACTCACAGATATCCACCTGCCTTTGCCTCCCGAGTGCTAGGATTAAAGGCATACGCCACCATGCCTGGCTCAGACATTTCTTAAATAAACTTGCGGATATATCTGATGTTGACCTTTCTTTATATTCCAGATCCCAATAACCATCAATTTTTATCTCCACTTCAAAATGACATAAATAATGTTCAATATGACACAAACAACATTTCTAGCATGGAACTCAGTCTTTCTCATAAGCCTCCTCTGCTTTCTATGTTCCCTGTGAGGGACCTCCACCCTGTCATCCAGAACCTGAGGGTCACTTTACTTCAGTGAACCTCAGTCACTCTCTGTATCCATTACAGTCTTGATTCTGCTCCCCAAATAACTTGCCAAATTCTTCTGTTTCTTTCTATTAATCTATCAACCCTACTATATCTCTTATGGGCAAAAATCACCCCTCTAGTTGACATTCTCTCTCTCTCTCTCTCTCTCTCTTAGACACACACACACACACACACACACACACACAGACACACACACACACTCTAGCTAATAAATACCATACACTTTTAAGAAGCTTTCTGTATTGTTTATCTCTGTCAACTTTACACAACCTGGAATGACCCGGAAACAGTCTCAGTGAGAGACTGTCTATACCATGTTGGCCTGTGGGGGCTGTCTGTGGGTTTTAATTCTGCCGGTTTTAATTCAGTTAATTGATATGGAAAGCCCCAGCCCATTGTGGGTGGCACCATTTCCTAGGCAAGAGGTTCTGAACTTGCAAGAATGGAGAAACTGAACTGACACATCAAACAAGCAAGCTGTGCATGCATGCATTCATGGACTGTGGTGATACTGGCTGCTTCCAGCTCCAGCCTCTGGGCCTTCCCGCTGTGAAGGACCGGAACTTGTGTCTGTGTATAAATAACCCCTTCCTCCCCTCAGACGCTTTTCATTAGGATATTTTATCACAGAAACAAAAATAAAACTAGAAGAGTCTCCTAAGAATGTCTTGTTTCTGATCTGTAAAACTTAAGATCCATACAGTTTCAAGATTCATGAGATCTGCCTCCACTTCTCCCTGCACCCCAAGTCTCATTCTGACCCCACCTTGATCCTAGAACCTGAGATGTTGTTTCCTCTTCGTAGAGAATTATTCTTTCCCTCTTTGCTAGAAGTCCTGTCCTTTGCCGCCTCCAGATCTCCACTTAGATCTTCAAGAATCATCTCAGTGTTGCTCCTCTGACACCAGAGCAGCTGGCACCACACTGAGACACTTGGAGCTCACTTTCACTCACTTTCTGTCACTTCTAAAGCCATGGTTAATATCATCATTTAATTTCTTTCTTCCTACTAGACTTTTTGCTGGGTAAAGACTTTGTCTAGTCCGATATTGTATTTATTCTGGTATGCAGCTCAATAAATAGATACTTAATGAATCGTAAACATGAGTAAATATATGGCTTTGTTCATGTTGCCACACCTTGAGTGGTAGCCTGTGGACACAGATAAGAAATAAGGTGAGCAGCTGTTCTCCCTCTGACCCCAAATCCCTTTAACAAATATTCTGGATTCATGAATCCCAAACTTCTGGAAACGTTTATACTTAAAAATAAATGTATCTTATTTCAAATTTGCTGGCATAGTTTAGAGCCCTGCTTAAGACTCCTGAAAACATTTATTTGCTACATTGTGAATGCTTTTGCATAACTTACAAAGAAAAGTTCCAGTCACAGATGCTTTCCTTTTTCAAGGCATGCCTCTATTCCTGTCTGGCAGAACAGGAAGAACAATCAAGTGCACTGTGACCTTTTTCCGTCTTTGTCCCTCAGTGCTGGTAATAAGTCACAGTCATTGAAACAGATCATTCTTTTCATTAGCCCTTAGTGGCCCAATTACCAGGAAAGCACAATAAAACCCCAGGAAAAAATGAAAAGAGAGGGAAAGCCTGCTCAAAGGACACATGTACACCTGTTAGGATTTGATGAGACCAACTACTGTAAATGAATCTAACACTTTATCAAGCTTTGCTTCAGGAAAGGAAGTTGAAAAGAAAGAGCAGAGGAAGCAAAAATGCCATCGTTGATCAAATAGTCAATTATCAACAATACCTAATATTTATGGGTATCTAGTATACCACACAAGGATACAGAAACTGCTTATATTATCATGTTCATGTTATATATTCAAAACACTAAAAATGAAAAAAACTAAAACGAGTATAACTGTCTCATTCATTTATAAATTATATATTATAAATGTCTCCATCATGTGTTTGTTTTCAACCACAAGGAAATTTTCTTTGAATTTTGAAACATGTTTTGTTCACTCTTTTGATTCACATATGCAGATTACAGCTGTGTTTTGTTCTTTCTCCTAGATGGAGGAATGAAGAGATGGAAAATGATCTCTTTTCCATAATCATCTGGTCTCATCTCTCTACTTGACTTAATCCCTAAACTCTTTCAAATATTTAAAACTGCATGTAAAAACACTTCCATCATGCATGCTGAGTTGAACTAGATTAATGGGGTTGGTAGACATGCAGCCTCGGGAGAACGTGGAGCTTGTTCCAGATGCTCAGTAAACTCAGCTTTCAGAGGAAGCCATGGGAGTTTGGGATGCTCTAAAGTCAAATGTATCCGGGTGCTGCATTTCTTCTCTTCAGTAATAATTTACATTTTTGTTCCTCTGAACCTTTCCTTCCCTATGTCGAATTTTATCTTTATCAAATTTCAGAGTGCCATAAGTAGGAATAAGGGTATCATTAAGGAAAAACTATTTCCTTCTGGTCAAGAGGATGGTATCTCTAGCTTGGGTGCAGACCCAACATTCAAATTAGGCAGGGCCAAAGCTTAGGGACCATCCCTAAGGAAGGTGGATGATCCCTAAGAAAGCAAGCTCACCTTGATCTATGACAAAGAGAAAGGCAGAATAACTATCCCTTTAATGAGGTGATGTACTTTTCCTTCCCAGAATTCTCGCCCTAGCACAGTTTCTTGCTGTGCCATGCTGTTTCTTGTCTGCCCACCTTTCCAAGTTACTCAGAAAGAGGCGATATTTCCTTTTCTTCTCTCTATCTCCGTTCTGAGCATACTTTCTCTGTTAGTTTGGGTTTCCTTTCCCTTTCTCTCAAGCTCTCCTCTCTTCCATGTGGTTGTTTGTTGCCATGTGGCTGGCTGGCCTGGGTGGGCTTAGCTCACACAGCATGGCTTTTTCTTCTCTGTTCTCCTCTTCTAGGCTTCTGAGATTGACAGCTTGCTGCCCTGGAGAGCTTTATTTTTTTTATTTCTAATAAAGTTATCCTTGAGCTTAAAAAAAGAATAAAGATATGATTTAAATATTGGAATACAATATTTAGTTAATTTATATTATTTGAGGCTGATTTTGGATATATGAAGTTATATCCAATAATTTAAATATTGGAATATAATACTTAATATTAGATTGTGGCTTTGGAAAATTATTTAATTATCCAAAGTTTATTCCATGTTTGAGTGCACACTAGATAGATTATTTGGAATAAGTTGAAAAGATATGTACTTCCATAGTTTATTTGATTATTTAATATGTACACATGTAGTACGTCTATGTATGTGTGTCACGTAACTCACTTTTAGATTAGATATATTTATAGTAAAAGCTAAAGATTCACCTGAGATTCATGTATTTTTTATTTTATTTATTTTTGTATGTGTATGAGTATTTTTTTTTAAAATCTCTGATATGGACTTGTGTATGACAGAATCCAGGAGCTCTGACGGGGGGTGGAGGGGCATGATGGGTGGGCATGGATGGGGAAATGAGTCTAAATTTGATTAAGAAATGTTGTATGAAATGTGCTTAATAAAAATTAAAAAATCTCTGATATGAAGTTGAGTCTGCATTCAAAGCAGAAAAATATACAAAAACCAGATTTCTAAATATAAATACATCTCCAAGTAATTGAAAATGAAATGAAATTTTCTATGACATGCTATATTCTTGCTTAACTGATACTTAAAAGGCACTAAACAAGTTATGAAAGTAAACATCATTTGCTAGTTATCAAGAAACTAAAGCGCTGCTAGAACAAGAAAAGAAGAAGATAGTTTTCTTGAGCGCAGGAATATCCAGGAAGCCGTTTGCAGCACCCAGGCCCCGGGTAGTGGGTGACCCTCTGCCTGAGTGCAAGTCTGGCTCTGCAGGAGAGTGCTTTAGTCTGCCTGTTATGGCGCCTACTGCCCTGTGGGCAGCACAGATACTTTCAGCAAGAGGCTGGTAGAGGCCCCGGGAGACAGAACACCTCCCACTCCACTGCTGTCTATCATCCCTTTCCGGTATTGCTTCAAGATGGAAACAGCAGAGCCTTTACCTTTTGTGCCTGTTGAACCATCATGTCTCCCTTGCCAGAAGAACATGACTTACTGCCTCTTTGACTTCACCTTTGAGGGTACCTATGTCTTTTCAGCTGTCTCTTTAATGTCTCAAAGCCTTGGTTTCTAGTGAAAGTGGCACATTCCATATCATGTCCAGAAACACATGTTAATCTATGGTATAAGTTTAATCAACAATTCCTTAGAATTGCCTAATAAATGCTACAGATAGAATCAGACAGATAACCCCACTTTTGGAAACACGGTAAGCCAGTTTTAATATGGTGTTTGGGGAAAAAATGTGAGAAAAAGCTTCTGCAAAATAATAAAATCCTGCTTTATATTTTTACAGCCCAACATTCAGTTTTACCAACACCCAGTTTGCATTCACATTTGTCCAGTGGAAAATGAGCTACCAGGGACCTGTCACCTCCAGCAATGTGGACAGCTCCCTGTGGCAGTCCCTCCCACTTACAGTAATGAGCACCTGCAACTCCCAAGGCTTCCTGAAATGTATCCATCACAAAGTGACAAAAAATATTGCTGCTCTGTGTCTGCTGAATCATCCTCAGAGCTTCTTTAACTGTACTGTAGGTATGGATTCCAGCATGAAATTTGGCTTTGAAGCATGTCTTATTTATTATTTTTACTTTTATATACATATGACTGTTTTGACTGAAGGTATGTAAGTATACCACATGCATCCAAAGCCTGTGGAAGCCAGAAGGTGTTAGGTCTCCTGGAACTGGGATTGTGGGTGCTGGGAACCAAACCTGGTTCAGCTGTAAGAGTAGCCAGTGCTCTTAACTGCTTTCAACCCCCTGAAGTATATTTTGTTTTACAAGTTTATCAGATAGTTTCTTGCATGAGAGTCAGTCAAGATTTTGTTTCAGATATGAATTATCAAGGAAATCTTGTCCATTACAGCAGAGAGGTCAGCAAAGGATTGCCTATTCCAAGGGAGGACATTTTGACGTCACTATTTATTTATTTATTTATTTATTTATTTATTTATTTATGTTGTTTAAGGCAGGGGGCTTCTGTATTCCAGGATGACCCTAGAACTTATGTAGCTGAGGATAACCTTGAACTTGTGATCTTCCCACCTCCACCTTCAAAATGGTGGACTTTCAAGGGTGTGCCACCATACCTGGTTTGTGTGCTTCTAAGGATTAAACCCTAAATAATTTTTTTTAGAAATACAGTCTCTTGGTGGTATAGAATCCTATAATGATATTTATTGTCTTTTATATGAAGCAGCAATTCTCATACGAAAATTGCTTTCAAAATTTCAATAATTATAATCTGGAACTTGGGAACTTGATCTTCATTCATATCAAATGTTCAGATTTTTAAGTATTTCAAAATGATTTTTAATTATTCAGTTTCTCAGCTGCCATTTTACTGATGAAAGAGTCTCAGTTTTGTTACCTTCTCCTTTGTGGCTCATGAGGCTTTTCTAGAGTCCTGGACATTTGTTAGCTTGGGCTAATCAAAATCCAGTCCACTTATGATCATTTAGTGAAGATCTACCACTTGTGATTCTTTCCAGAAAGGCTGCTATGTACCTGTGTTCAGCATCAGTCCAGGCAGGAATGTGAGTTGGTCTTGGTCATGTCACAGACATGTGACCAAGTCAGTCCCATTGAGATGCTATGGAACATTTCTTAGACGCTTTGAAAGAAATCAGTATTCTTTGAGAGTTGTATCTAAAGATAAAGAAGTAAATCTTCAGAGCTGCCATTAACATCTTCCTGTCACAAAGGGGACATCTTTCTGAATATGAACAACTGTAATCAAATGCTAGCTTTCCATAATCCTCAGAGGAAGTAAAGCCTGAGACCTGAAAATGTCACTGATATCCTGTAATCATCAGTTCTGTCTCTGAAGGGTGATTCTAATTATTTTGTAAACTATTTGATGCTTTAAAGATGAAACAGATGCTTGTAAAACCTCAACAGCTTTTGAGAGTTGTGGAGCCAAGTCCCATTGTTGTTGATACAAATGAATTACTGTTTTGGGGGCAGAGGAAGAATAGCAGATGGGTGTTTTAGCTCAGGTTTCCTGTGGCTGTGGGATACAACAGTTTATCAAATAATTAAACTGATTTTCCCCATGTTGTATTAACAAAATCAATACACTGTCGTGAATTATTGCATATCAAAGATGAGCCTTGGCCAAACAGAAGACCAGCCTTGGTGACTGAAGGGTTCACTAGTGAAAGAGAAAAATATGCCAGTTTCTCCAGCTGCTTTGGAGTCAGGCTTGGTCAGCTGGCCCCTTGGCTATATTTTTTTGTAGTGCTCACTAAAACAGAGTCATAAAGTAGAGAAAAATGAAAGTCAGCCTGACACCCAGCCTACTCAGCGTATATCTCCAGGCAATCTTTGCATGCAGTGCCCTCACCTTTAAAAGAAACGGATAAGTAAGTACCCTTCAAAACCCTTTCCTTTGTTTCTGTTGATTTTATCTTAAAACTACTTTTCAAACATTTTTTACCTAGCTAAAATGGTATAAGATACATTTTGATTATCAGTCATTGAAACAATATTCAAAATTGGAGAAGGAGCACAGGTATCTTTCAAATTCTTGAATGACATATTTTCAGAAAGTTCCCATTGACTTCCAACATTCACATCCCCGCCTCCAATTATAGTTATTATAATAAATCAATAATTTCTTACAATTCAATGGTGGAATCTCATTTGAATCTAATAATGAATCACCAAGCATGTGTTGGTGAATAAGGATGATCATTCATAGCACTGTGCCACCTGAAATGCTAGTGTCCAGATTGTTTAAATGGAAAAACAGACTTAGAATACTGAGCAAAAGGACTGCTGTGAGTTTGAGGCCAGCTTGGGCTAACTAGTGAGTTCTGAGTTTGCCTAGACTAGAATGGGAGACCCTGTCTCAAAAAGCCAAATCCATCAAAAACAACAACAAATAAAACCAAACAATAAAAATATGTGAGAGAGAACTGTAAAATTTTGACTAGACCAAGAGTATAGCTCAGTGGACAGGTATGTGCTTAGAAGGCATGGGTGCCTGCGTTTACTCTGAGGTGTGTAACTACACACACACACACACACACACACACACACCCCAAAAGTCACACAACTGTAAAAGAATGGAGGTGGGATTTGAACACAAGTCTGCCTGATGACAGAGTCGGTTCACTCCAGCTGTTGCTCTTACAATAACTAATGCTTCCTATGAGTCAGGCTTATTCTTTTCTTAAATTTATTATTTTTTTATGAGTATGAGTGTTCTGTCTGCATGTAGGTAGTAGGTGCACCTGAGTCATGCAATGCTGCAGAGGTCAGGCTTATTCTTTTTTTAAAATTTTTTTAATATATATTTTGTACAAGATTATCAAATCTAGACCCGTGTCCCCCACCCTATCCCCCCACCCCACCAGAGCTCATGTATTCTACCAAACATGCCCTTCATCTCCTTCTCAGTCTTTCTTAATATTCTCCATGTGGAAGTTGACTGTTTTGAGCAGAAGTCCACTGCTTCAGTCAGTTCCCTGATGTAGTCCTTTCTGTTGTTGTTGTTGTTGTTGCTTCCAATATGCATCACTCCCAACTGCTTGGACAAAAGCTCAAGGGGCTGTGCACAAGAAATACTTACAACTAGGTAATTGGCACTAGCATCCACAGATAAGGGATACCATTTGTCTTTTGTTTTTCTGGGACTGTGTTACTTCACTCAACGTGATGTCTTCTTGCTCCAGCCATTTTCCTGCAAAGCTCATGATGTCATCTTTCTTTACTGCTGCATAGAACTCCATTGTGTAGATGTACCACATTTTCTCTAACCACTCATCAGTTGAGGGGCATTTGGGTTGGTTCCAGCTCCTTGCTATTGTGAAGAGAGCTGAAATAAACATGGCCATGCATGTATCTCTGTGGTGGGGGGAGTCTTGAGGGTACATGCCCAGGAGGGGTATGGCTGGGTCGGGTGGCAAGTTCATTCCAAGTCTTCCAAGGGTTCTCCACACTGCTTTCCATAGTGGCTGCATGAATTTACATTCCGACCAGCAGTGGATAAGTGTTCCACTTTCCCCACAACCTCTCCAGCACCTGGTATCATTTGTTTTCTTGATCCTAGTCAGTCTTATTGGAGTAAGATGATATCTTAAAATGGTTTTGATTTGCATTTCCTTAATGATTAGTGATGTTGAACACTTCTTAAGGTGTTTCTCAGCCATCTCTAATTCCTCACTTGTGAAGTCTCTGTTCAGCTCTTTGCTCCATCTATTGAGTGGGTCATTTGTTTTCTTTCTTCTTTGTTTTTTCAGTGATGCTGCAATACTCCTGCAGTCTGCTCAGTCTTCCCTGGACAGCAGAAGTCCCCAGGATCCCAGACGATGTTTGCTAGACCAGCATTTACTGACTGGTAAAGAGTTCTGCCCTTGGCTATTATTCGTGAAACAGTAATGAGATTAAGGAGATCGGAAGAAGTGAAGCTGTACTGTTCTAAAGTAAAGCTCAAAGGGAAGACAATAATAATGCATAATAATGCCAAGTCCCTTCACAAGCCTTGTAGTTTCTAAATGAAATTAAAGGTCGTCAGATGACAGCAGAGGGCCAGTCTCCCCAGTTTATTACAAGCTGAGACCTGATTTGAAGTTTTTGTTTTTGTTTCCCACAACCTGTCTGTGAGGCTTAATCAGCCTGAAATTTCAACAGAGCAGTACAAGAACTCCACACAACTTGCAGTGTCTTCAAGTCTCTCTAGTTTATTCTGGGAAACCTAAGAGTCATCTGATGTGTGCATTTATCTTGGCAACCGACTGTCAGGAGCCATCTTCTTTGTCTCTTTATTCGTAGCTGAGAGGCTGCCAAGAAGCCAACAAGAGGCTCTGGAGAGGCCTGGCAGGCACTAGATACCTATGCTGAAGATGCTTAACGTTCGCTCTTCTCCCAATCCACCACAGGCATGAATTACTTAGCCTTTAGTCTCTACTCCATGATCTATTGTGGTCTGGTTTTTCTGGATGGAAGATAGTATTATGGTGTGGTCCAAAGCATGGGTTATAAACTCAGAGAGGTTTTCCTCGGAGCCCTTGATCTGCAACGTATTAGCTATGTGTCCTCAGGAAAGTTATCTGTACCCTCTAAACCTCAGTTTCCTCAATGCATAAAAGGCAAAAACAAGACTGTGTTCCTAAATGGCTAGTGTCCATAAATCAGATCAGGAAAATGCGAGTCTAAATAGTTATAGCCATCAGGAAGAAGGCAGATAAATGTTAAGTAGTATTATTTATTACTACTGCCATTGGCTTACCCAGGCTACAAAATTTCCTGTTGTGCTTTCATTCTATAAAGCTATTTTTTGGGGGCTGGAGGGAAATGGCCTAGCGGTTAAAGCGCCGACCGCTCTTACAAGAAGACCGGGTTTCGATCCCCAGCACCCACTAGCAGCTGACAATCACCTGTAACCAATTACATGAACGCCCATTCCAGGGGAAGCCGAGACCCTCTTCTCACCTCCGCGGGCGGCGTGCGACGAAACGGGGGCACAGACTTGCAGGCAAGACAGTACATTCATACCATACATAAATAAATAAGAATTAATTAAAAAATTGTAAAAAAAAGCTATTATTTGTTAAAAAACTTCGTTCAGGATTGTTTGATTCATAGCTCCCACCACCAAGGAAACCGAAGGGTCACAGTGCTGCCCAGAGGACCGTGCTCTGCCCAGGTGACCTGCGCTCTCCCAATGTCTTGAAAGGAGGATTCCTCTTAAGTCTTACTCCGTTGGCAGCCGCTTCTTGGAGACACTGTGAAAGCTTCATGGCAATAGTGTTCTGAATACTGCCCCCCCCTCCCGCAAATACAGTGAACCTTGGCCAAGCATGTTTGAATGAACAGATATGAACACAGCTAATATCTCTAACATAAGGAAGGATGTGGCAGTGATTAGATGTTATGTGAGAATTTAAAGGATATAATATAAAAGAAAAATAAAAAATCAGCTTGTCTACAGGAGAAACAAGTCCAATTCAGGTATAGAGAATACTTTCTGAACTCAGATGGTGACTATGTTTAATTTTAATATTACATGCAGAAAATTAAATACACGAGGGCCCCAAAACCACTAACCCTACAACCAACCGACCACACAAACAAACAACACAGACAGACTTTCTATTGCATAATCAGAATAAATATTCCTCTGAAAAGCAGTATGTGCTCTTAAACACTAGTATGGAATCTGGGAATTGGTGGGTTGTGCTGAGGTTGAAAATGTGTATTGTGATTCACCAGGCACCATTCCGTTTGAAATTATCCCCTCTTTTATACCACTTCAGTGAAAGAAAAAAATTAACTACTCTAAATGAATGCATAAGTCCCGATTATGGGTTATTGTCTGCTTTGGAAAAAAAATGACAGCTTTATTCACTCCATGTGGTAAACCAAATTGCTTCAAGTAAAGTGCAAATAAGACAAACACTAAAACTGAAAATGTCCTTCCTCTCATACCTGGAGGCATATGATATAGCTGGAATGTATGAGTTTAAATGACAAGTAATAATAATAACAGTGGAAAACCAAATGCAAGTATTAAACTCTGTTAGACAACTGATTCTGAGGGGCAGCAATTTTCATGCTCCATCTGCTTGGAGAAATTTTCTTGTTAATCAGGTCTATAAAAGGGCGTGGGTGTGGGATCCTGTTCTCTGTTAAAGCCATAAAGATTTTTATACAGTGATGCATCAGTATCTGTTGAGTCTGCTCTTTCTGGTTACTTTTTTAAATTTCTACAGAATCCCTGTCAACTATCCCCTCCCAGAAATATGCTAACCAAAGGCCTTAGGAAATTGGCAGACAAAAGTATGATACTGGTTACTATGACAAACATCAATGAAGAAATAATGCTTCATGAAATATTCACATGTGACTTTTTGTTTTACATTTTTGTTTAGTTTTTAAGATTCTATCTACAATATAGAGCACAGTTGTTTTCAGATATGAGGAATATAACTTTAATATTGCTCAGTTTGCCTCTCTTTCCTTTGATAAAAATGTAATGGCCTTCTTTGTCTCTTCTGATTTCTTTTACTTTGAAGTATATTTTGTCTGATATTAAAATAGCAACACCTGCTTTCTTTTTGGTACCATTTGCTTGGAATATTTTTTTCCATCCTTTCACTTTAAGGTAGTGCCTGTCCTTGAAGGTAAGATGTGTTTCTTGTAGACAGCATATCAATCGGTTCTGTTTCCTAATCCAATCTCCTAGTCTTTGTCTTTTGATTGGGGAATTTAGTCCATTAATATTTAAGGTTATGACTGATAGGTTTGGGTTGCTTCCTTTTGCCTTATTATCCATTTGTGTTTTTGGTTTAGGTTTCTACTTCTGCAGTTATGCTTTTATTCATTTCTCTTTCTAGGTGCCTGTGGATGGTTACTCCTTTCTTCTGTCCTTTGAATTGCTTCAAGTATTCTCTGAAGGGTTGGATTTCTGGGCATGTATTCTTTCATCTTGTTATGTCATGGAAGGTTTTTCTCTCTCCTTCAACTATAATCGATGTTTTTGCTGGGTATAGTAACCTGGGTTGGAATCTATTGTCCTTTAACACTGGGAATGCTTTGCTCCAGGTTCTTCTTGCTTTCATAGTTTGCATTGAGAAGTCAGTTGTAATTCTTATAGGTTTCCCCTTATAGGTCACTTGTTGTTTTTCTCTTGTGGCTTTAAGGATTTTGTCTTTGTTTTGGGCGTCTAGTGTTTTAACTATGCTAATGGTGTGGAGAGTTTCTTTTCTGATCTTGTCTGTTTGGAGTTCTATGTGCTTCTTGTATTTGTATTCGTTTGTCATTTTTTAGTTTGGGGAAATTTTCATCTATTATTCTGTTGAAGATCTGATTAATACCATTCTTTGGGATTCTTCTCCTTCCTCTATTCCTATGATGCGGAGGTTTGATCTTTTCATAGTGTCCCACAGCTCCTGGTTGTTCCATTTTTGTGTATTTTTAAATTTTTCATAATGTGTTCACAGCTTTCAATGAGGTATTTAGCTAAGGTTCAACATGTAAGTCTATATAAGGCACACACACACAACACACACACACACACACACACACACACACGCACAAATCACTGACATATATTCTACAGTATGTAAGTTTTTTTGTTTTGTTTTTGTCTTTTTGAGACAGGGTCTCCCTTTAGTCCCAGCTGTCCTAGAGCTCACTCTGTAGACCAGGCTGGCCTTGAACTCACAGAGATCCGCCTGCCTCTGCCTCCTGAGTGCTGGGCTTGGTATATAAGTATTAAAAGAAGAAACACAAATTTTAAAGGGCTCAATTGCCCAAGATCATTGAGTTAGTTAACAGCCAATCAAAACTTCCTACTTGACTATGTTTGACTGCAAGACCTAGTCTCTTTCCATTATACCACCCTGCACCCTTTTATGGGTTGATTTATTTGCCAACTGGGGGTGAAATAAATTGCCTTTGGAAATTCTTTCCATTGCCTTGATTCTACTGCCCCTTACATAGTCTCCACATTGACTACGATACTGTTCTTCAGCAATCTACACTCACAAAAAGCAGAACTTAGGAGGAAGTGTAGCTTGAGGAGCTCAGTGTTAATCTGCACATTTTGGGTATCTTTGCTCTTCCTAAGCCTTATAATCACAGTGAAAAGGCACTTCAGAAATAATCTGGCACAGGCCAAGTTCATCTCTCTCTCTGTGACTTTATCTCTTGTCTCTTTATTTGATTTGATATCACTATGTATCAGGTAATGCAGTTAGAGCAGTGGACACAGACCAGTTCCACTGTCATGCATCTCTTGTCTTAGTGCTGCCTCTCTCTCTCTATTATCTTTTATAGGTGTCCATTCTAGCACAGTAGGACAGATACCAGGTTACAGAGGGAAGAGAAAGGCCCTATGCATTTCAAAGGCACTTGTGTAACTCATTAAGGACTCTCCCCGGCACACTTGACCTCTAAAGCAGCAACTAGGTACATGAAAGTCGATCTTAGTGCTTTGTCCTCACTGTGGCTTATTAACGAGTTGAAATTCATCTTCTCATGTGGCCCAAAGATTGTTAAAGCTCTAGAAATGCATTGGGATTCTTCTGAGCAGACAAGACAGATGGCCCTAGGAGTAGTAGTTGGCGTGTACGCCTCGTTCTGAGCTTGATTTGAAGGTGGTTCTGTGAGGGAGCTCAGTCCTTTCAGTGGGCGTCTGAGGAGGGATTTATTTGGAAAGAAAGGAAGTGACTGTAGAGACAGTCTAAGAAACAGCAAATAACTCAAAGAACAGAGTGGAAAGGCCAGGGAGAATCATCTGAAAAACACCTACTCGAAAGACACATCTACTTAAATAAGAGTGATAGGTGATAGGCCAATTCCCCAGATTGCAGGAAGCATGGGACATTTGGTTTCTTTGCATCCCCTTAGTTCTGTTTGGCTTTGTCTTGTGTGTAGCCAGAGCTGTTATATCTTCTTTACTTCCCAAGGAGAGGATGGAATAAACTGACAAAGAGCAAAGAACTACAGTGATGCTGCAATACTCCTGCAGTCTGCTCAGTCTTCCCTGGACAGAGCAGAAGTCCCAGGTCCCAGACGATGTTGCTGACCAGCAGTTTACTGACTGGTAAAGAGTCTGCCTTGGCTATTATTCTTGAACAGTAAATGAGATTAAGGAGACGGAAGAAGTGAAAGCATGTCCTGTTCTAAAGTAAGCTCAGAGAGGAAGGAAAATAATAATGCATAATAATGCCAAGTCCCTTCACAAGCCTTGTAGTTTCTAAATGAAATTAAAGGTCGTCAGATGACAGCAGAGGGCCAGGCTCCCCAGTTTATTACAAGCTGAGACCTGATTTGAAGTTTTTGTTTTTGTTTCCCACAACCTGTCTGTGAGGCTTAATCAGCCTGAAATTTCAACAGAGCAGTACAAGAACTCCACACAACTTGCAGTGTCTTCAAGTCTCTCTAGTTTATTCTGGGAAACCTAAGAGTCATCTGATGTGTGCATTTATCTTGGCAACCGACTGTCAGGAGCCACCTTCTTTGTCTCTTTATTCGTAGCTGAGAGGCTGCCAAGAAGCCAGCAAGAGGCTCTGGAGAGGCCTGGCAGGCACTAGATACCTATGCTGAAGATGCTTAACGTTCACTCTTCTCCCAATCCACCACAGGCATGAATTACTTAGCCTTTAGTCTCTACTCCATGATCTATTGTGGTCTGGTTTTTCTGGATGGAAGATAGTATTACGGTGTGGTCCAAAGCATGGGTTATAAACTCAGAGAGGTTTTCCTCGGAGCCCTTGATCTGCAACGTATTAGCTATGTGTCCTCAGGAAAGTTATCTGTACCCTCTAAACCTCAGTTTCCTCATCAATAAAATGCAAAAACAATGACTGTGTCCTAATGGCTAGTGTCATAATCAGATCAGATGCCGAGTACTAAATGTTTAGCCATCAGGAAGAAGCAGATAAATGTTAATTATTATTATTATTACTACTGCCATTGCTTACCCAGGCTACAAAAATTCCTTTGTGCTTTCATTCTATAAAGCTATTTTTGGGGGCTGGAGAGATGGCCTAGCGGTTAAGAGCGCCGACCGCTCTTACAGAAGACCCGGGTTCGATCCCCAGCACCCACATGGCAGCTGAGAACCATCTGAAACTCCAATTCCAGGAGAACTCCAGTTCCAGGGGAATCCGAGACCCTCTTCTGACCTCCGCGGCGTTGCACGACACGGGTGCACAGACTTGCATGCAGACAGTACATTCATACACATACATAAATAAATAAAATTAATTAAAAAATTTAAAAAAAAAGCTATTTTTGTTAAAACAGCTCTTTAGTTGTTTGATTCATAGCTCCCACCACCAAGGAAACCGAAGGGTCACAGTGCTGCCCAGAGGACCGTGCTCTGCCCAGCTGACCTGCGCTCTCCCAATGTCTTGAAAGGAGGATTCCTCTTAAGTCTTACTCCGTTGGCAGCCACTTCTTGGAGACACTGTGAAAGCTTCATGGCAATAGTGTTCTGAATACTGCCCCCCCTCCCGCAAACACAGTGAACCTTGGCACAGGTCCAAGCATGTTTGAATGAACAGATATGAACACAGCTAATATCTCTAACATAAGGAAGGATGTGGCAGTGATTAGATGTTATGTGAGAATTTAAAGGATATAATATAAAAGAAAATAAAAAATCAGCTTTCTAAGAGAGAAAACAAGTCAAAATTCAGTATAGAGAATACTTTCTGGAAATCAGAGGTTATATTTTAATTTTATTTACATGCAGAAAATTAATACACAGGGGCCCAAACCAAATAACCCTACAACCAACCAACCAAACAAACAAACAAACAGACAGACTTCTATTGCATTCAGAATAATATTCTCTGAAAAGCATTATGTGTTTGGAAAACACTAGTAGGAAATCTGGGAATTGTTTTGTGCTGAGGTTGAAAATGTGTATTGTGATTCACCAGGCACCATTCCGTTTGAAATTATCCCCTCTTTTATACCCTTCAGTGAAAGGAAAAAAATTAATCTACTCAATAATGAATGCATAGTCCATTATGGTTATTGTATTCTTTTGGAAAAAAAATGACAGCTTTATTCACTCCATGTGGTAAACCAAATTGCTTCAAGTAAAGTGCAAATAAGACAAACACTAAAACTGAAAATGTCCTTCCTCTCATACCTGGAGGCATATGATATAGCTGGAATGTATGAGTTTAAATGACAATAATAATAATAACAGTGGAAAACCAAATGCAAGTATTAAACTCTGTTAGACAACTGATTCTGAGGGGCAGCAATTTTCATGCTCCATCTGCTTGGAGAAATTTTCTTGTTAATCAGGTCTATAAAAGGGCGTGGGTGTGGGATCCTGTTCTCTGTTAAAGCCATAAAGATTTTTATACAGTGATGCATCAGTATCTGTTGAGTCTGCTCTTTCTGGTTACTTTTTTAAAAATTTCTACAGAATCCCTTCAACTCTCCCCCTCCCAGGAAATATGCTAACCAAAGGTCTTAGGAAATTGGCAGACAAAAGTATGATACTGGTTACTATGACAAACATCAATGAAGAAATAATGCTTCATGAAATATTCACATGTGACTTTTTGTTTTAATATTTTTTGTTTATTTTTTAAGGGATTCTACAATATAAGAGCACAGTTGTTTTCAGATCACATTAACGTTGCTCAGTTTGCTATACAATTAGGTAATTGGTGCTAGCATCCACAGATGAGGGATACCATTCATCATTTGTTTTTCTGGGACTATGTTACTTCACTCAGCATGATATCTTCTAGTTCCATCCATTTACCTGCAAAGTTCATGATGTCACCTTTCTTTACTGGTGCATAGAACTCCGTTATGTAGATGTACCACATTTTCTCTATCCACTCATCAGTTGAGGGGCACTTGGGTTAGTTCCAGCTCCTTGCTATTATGAAGAGACCTGCAATAGACATGGCTGTTCATGTATCTCTGCAGTGGGGTGAGTCTTGTGGGTACATACCCAGGAGTGGTATGGCTGAGTCAGATGGTAAGTTCATTCCAAGTCTTCCAAAGGTTCTCCACACTGCTTTCCATAGTGGCTGTATGAGTTTACATTCCCACCAGCAGTGGATGAGTGTTCCCTTTTCCCCACAACCTCTCCAGCACTTGGTATCATTTGTTTTCTTGATCCTAGTCAGTCTTATTGGAGTGAGATGATATATTAAAGTGGTTTTAATTTGCATTTCCTTAATTATTAGTGATGTTGAACATTTTTTAAGATCTTTCTCAGCCAACTCCAATTCCTCACTTGTGAAGTCTCTGTTCAGGTATTTGCTCCATCTTTTGAGTGATTCATTTGTTTTCTTCTTTGTTTTTTGAGTAGTTTATATATTCTGGAAATCAATGCTTTGTCAGATGTATCTGAGGTGAAGGTTTCCTCCCACTCTGTGGGATTTCTCTTCACTTCCTTGATTGTTTCTTTTGATGTACAGAAGCTTTTGAGTTTAATGAAGTCCCATTTGTCAATTGTTGACCTTAAATCTTGCACAGCTGCTGTCTGATTTAGGAAGTCTTTTCCTACGCCTATGTCTTGTAGTCTGCTGCCAACTTTTTCTTCTATCGCCTTCAGAGTTTGGGGTTTCACATTGAGGTCTTTGATCCATTTGGAGTTGACTTTTGTACAGGGCGAGAGGTAGGGGTTTAATTTTATTCGTCTACAAATGGTGATCCAGTTTTGCCAACACCACTTTCTGAAGATGCTGTCTTTCCTTCATTGTGTCTTCTTGGCCCCCTTGTCAACTATGAGGTAGCTGAAATTGTATGTGCTTAAGTTTGGCTCTTCAGTTTTGTTCCATTGGTCAAGAGGTGTGTTTTTGTGCCAGTACCAAGGTGTTTTTATGACTATAGCCCTGTAGTATAGTTTGAATTCTGCTGTACAGATCCCCCATGTAATGCTCTTTTCACTCAGGATTGCTTTGGCTATTCAGGGTCTTTTGTTTTTCCAAATGAAATTAAGGACTTTTTTTTCCAAGCCTGTGAAGAAACTCAGGGATTTTAATTGGGATTGCATTAACTCTGCACAAGAGTTTGGATAGAATGGACATTTTTACTATATCAATTTTCCCAATCCATGAACATGGGAGGTTTTTCCATCTTCTGATGTCTTCTTTAATTTCCTTCTTCAGGGGTTTAAAATTTTTGTTGTAGAGATGTTTGGTGTCTTTGGCTAGGTTTGTTCCTAGGTATTTTATTGTTTTTGAGGTTATTATGAGTGGGAAGGTTTCCTCGTATTCCTTCTTCAGTTGCTTGTTGTTGGTGTAAAGAAAGGCTACTGATTTTTCTAGGTTAATTTTGTATCCTGCCACTTTACTGAAGCTCTTAATCGTTTCTAGGAGTTTTCTGGTGGAGTTTTTAGCATCCTTTAGATAAACAATCATAACATCAGCAAAAAGGGATAATTTGACTTCCTCTTTTCCAATTAGTACTCCTTTAATTTCCTTTTCTTGCTTTATTGCCCTAGCAAGTGTTTCAAGCACTATATTGAAGAGGAGGGGTGACAGGGGGCAGCCTTGGTGAGTTCCTACCTTTAAAGGGAATGCTTCTGTCATTTCCCCATTTAGGATGATATTGGCTGTGGGCTTCCTGTATATGGCTTTGATTACATTGAGGAATGATCCTTCCAATCCAATTCCCTCTAGGACTTTAAGCATGAAGGGATGGCGGATTTTGTTAAAGTCTTTTTCCAGGTCAATTGAGATGATCATGTGGTTTTTGTCTTTGATTCCATTTATGTGTTTGATGATGTTTATTGATTTTTGTATGTTGAACCATCCCTGCATCTCTGGTATGAATCCAACTTGGTCATGATGGATGATCTTCTTGAAGTGGGTCTGTATGCGGTTTGCAAGTATTTTGTTGAGAATTTTTGCATCTGTGTTCATTAATGAGATGGGTCTATAGTTCTCCTTTTTAGTTGTATCTTTGCCTGGTTTTGGTAATAGAGTGATTCTGGCTTCATAGAAGGAATTTGGGAGAATTCCCTCTGTTTGTATCCTTCTAAACAACTTGAGTAGTAATGGTTGTAAGTCTTTTTGAAATGTTTTATAGAATTCAGCCGTGAAACCAGCTGGGCCTGGGCTTTCTTTAGTTGGGAGGTTTCTTATTACATCTTCAATTTCTTCATATATTATGGGTCTGTTTAAGCTGTTGATCTCTTCTTGGTTGTGTTGGTGATTCCCAGGATTTCAGATATTCATCCATTTCTCCTAGGTTTTCAAACTTAGTAGAGTATAGGCTTTTGAAGTATTCCCGTATGATTGTCTGGATCTTTTCATCGTCTGTTGTGCTATTTCCCCTTTCATCACACATTCTATTGATTTGGAGTTGTTCCTTCTTTCTTTTGGTTAACTGGGCTAGAGGTCTGTCTATCTTGTTTATTCTCTCAAAGAACCAACTTTTGGATTCATTGATTTTTTTTGTATTGTTTTCTTTGTTCTATTTCATTGATTTCTGCTCTGATTTTTATTTCTTCCTGTCTGCTGCATTTAGGGTTCATCTGTTGTTGCCATTGAGTCATCTTTCTATCTCTTTCTTTTTTTAATTTTTTTTGAGAGAGGGTCTCATTTTTAGCCCTGGATGGCCAGGAACTCACTATATATCCTAGGCTACCCCAAAATCTGAGGGCCCTTGTTGCTTTAGCCTCCCAATTGTTGGGGCTCTCTATCCTCATTTTAGAGATGAAATCACTGGGATTCAGGAGATAAAAATCTTGACTGAAGCCTGCACTGATGGGGGAAGTGGTTTGGGCTGGGATTGTGTTTTTCCATTTGGCTGTATTCTGCTTTCCTACATGGGATTCAGAGCTTACTATAGGGGGATCTAAGAGGAATAGTCCCCTGCTATCTAAGTGAGATAACTCCACCTAGATCAAGAGGGACCCTAGGGGAGCATTCCATGCAGAAAATCAGGATGCAGAGGAGACAGATGGTGATGATTCTCAAGACTCCTGCTGTTCCTGTCATCTGACTCACATGTATACATGCATGTCTGGTGCTACAGTTATGAATGTGAGGAGAACAAAGCAACTGTTTGGTGCACATCATCAGAGAGAAAGATGAAGGTTGCACAGAAGACTAGAACCTAGAACCACTCCCTGTTGGCTCAACCTCTAGATTTTCTCTGGCCTTGACAGGTTATTTCAACTTGTCTAAATCCATGCCCCCCAGAAGCAGGAATAAAATACTCCCTGTGTGATGTCCTACTCTGATGACTGATGATGAGGAGGATGCTGATAAGGATGAGGATGAGGATGACAATAGGGGGTGGCGACTTAACATCTAAGGATTCACTCCATTCCACCCAAGGAAAACTGGTTCTGGCAATTGAATAGTTAATATACAGAAAGCGCTTAGAGGAATGGTGGCATCTGGTAAGTCCTGAATAACTGTTATCTGATGCCGTGATTTATCAAGTTTATGGAGACAATGATTTTTTTTTTCTTTTTGAGACAGTGTCTGCTTTAGTCCCAGCTGGCCTGGAGCTCACTATGTAGACCAGGCTGGCCTTGAACTCACAGAGATCCGTCTGTTTCTGCCTCCCAAATGCTAGGATTAAAGGCGTGGGCCACCACCCCTGACTACAAACAACAATGCTTTGTGTCCTTGCCTTTCTTTGTCCTTCTCCACCCCATCAGTGGCATTTCTTCCCTCAGGGATGTTATGGCTAAGAAGCCAGCATGAACGGCCTTCCATGGTCTCCGGGCTAAGAGACTGCATGCTGTTTGCATAAAGTTCATTCCGTCTCCTTCAAATTCAGAGTCTTCCTTCCAGAAAAGGCAAGAAGACAGGGAGGATAACAGTGTGTGCTGTTCCAAAAGAGGCTCCCAGCCAGAACCCCAAGGAGGAGACACGAATGCTCAGAACAATCCAGATCAGGCCTTCAGTGTCCATTCAGAGCTCAAGAAACAGAAAAAAAAAATTGGCAAGCTTGTCCAGGTAGCCAGGTCACCACCAATCTCCACTCCAAGCGTCAATGATGGTGCAGGACTGGGCCCAGCCTTGGCAGACCCTCAAGATCTGGCTGGGTTTGCAGGGAGCTGCCAGGCAGCTAGGTCTGAAAGGACCTTAGATTGGGGTCATTGGAGTCAGGAGGCAGAGAGTTGCTGGCTGAAGACTGAGTACCCAGAGGAAGGAAGCCCATTGCAGTGGGAGGAAGCAAGACTCAGAGCAATTCCTCCCATCCTCAGACAACAGACCATGCTGCTGTAGTTCCCTTGGAACCACGCCTATCACCTGGGAAGTGAGGGCAGGGCTCAAATCCACTGATTTTCTATCGCCCTCCAAATGGTGCTGAAAGTAGAATGTAAGTGGAGTCATAAATCAAGAGAATTACATTGACAGCTCACTTGGGTGAAATGTCACCCAAGCAAGCGCAGCTTCAGAGCTGTTGAGAGATGGTGCCCAGGGCAGGCGGATATGTACGGAGTGTGGACACTGACAGTATCAGTGGCAAGACATGAGGCATTCTGCTTTGTTTTTTGTATATACACTGAAACTCTATTGGATGCCAACTACCGTGCTAAAGTTTTCAATGGGATTATTTCCTTTTTGTCACACAAACACTGTGGGATAAATACTCCAACTTACTGATGTTAATATTGAGAAGTCAAGGTTACATAGGTGTGTGGGATGGGACTGGAACTAGAACCCTGGAACTGTATGTGTGGTTAGGTGCTATACCATTTTGTCTCTCTGACAATGGTCAATAGCAGACCTTCTAATGGGTACTGGCATTGAGATGATATCAGTGGCCTCAGTGGGCATGTGCGGGAAAGATGGAGTGTGTGGCTCTCTCTGGGGCCTGAGATAACTAACTTGCAAGCCACAGTGGAAAAATCCTCAACTCTGTCTTGATGAATTGTGACCTGGAAGATGTAGGATGAAATACCTCCCCCCACCAACCAAGTTGGACAGTGTTTTATCAGAGCAACAGAGAAGCAAACCAGAACAGCTAGTTTTTGCTCTTTAGGTTTTCCTTTTGTGACAGCAATATGTATGTATTATTTATATATGTAGATTAATACATATATGTTTAAAGGATAGGTTCAATATTGTTTCAAATATTTTAGGGAATTCTAAAGCTAGTTGTATATAATTTTTATTTTTATTTTTCTCCCTGAATTATCTTCAAGTTTGAGATCAATTTGTTATTTGTTTATATTGAATGTTTCTCTTTAAAGATCTAGTGGTTCTAAAGCAATTGATTGATTATTCTATGTCTGCAAAACATTCAAGACAAAGACCATTTTCATAACAAAATTTTCAGTACTTTTCTTCTATAGTTATCTCAAAGATGACCAAATCAACACACACACACACACACACACACACACACACACAGCCACACGCAGACACTAGGTATGGGTGGTACATTTTTATAATCCTAGCATGGACAGGAAGACTGTGAGCTTGAGAGGCCAGTGTGAGGTATCCAATGAGACACTCTGCAAAAAGCCAAAGGAAAAAAGATATAATATAAATATATATATAATATAATATATAATATAACATAATAAATAATATAATATAATATAAATCAAGAGTAGAAGAGCATGAATACTGGCATATATGGAAGACCTTAAAAACTGTCATCTTCCTGTGGAGTTATAAACACTGAAACCAAGCTGAAGAATACATATTCAAAAGTAGGTTGGTTTAATATGTGGAATAGAAGGTGACAGAGAGTTAAGGTGAACACACAGACTATATAGTAGTAGAAACCACAGCTGAACTAACAACCTTAGCTCTTATTTGTGTGTCTTTTTCTGACTCCATTTCCTCATCTGTAAAATGGGTACCATAATGATGTCTAGGTTGTACAATCCTAGAAGATTAGGGGCAGTGTATGGAGACTTGCATTCATTATGAAAGCTGGAAAACACTCAGAACATAACACAGCACCTAGCAAATGCAAGATCACTCTAATATTCTTTTATGCCCTTAGTGTGACTTCCATGCTTTGGAGACATATTTTATGCCCCCAAGCATTTCACAAATCATGAAACACAAAGAAACTACTTGCTAGTAATGTGATCTAGTAATGTGATCTAGTAATGTGATCTAGTAATGTGATCTAGTAATGTGATCTAGTACTGCAGTGTTGAGGCTGTTCCTTCTCACACAGTGTTGTATTTAAAAAAAATAAGTTTTTTTTTTTTAAAAAAACATAATTGTAGGACTAGCAGAATGTCTCAGTGGCTAAAGACGTTTGCTGCCAAGACTGATGACCCAAGTTCAATTCCAAGGACCTACAGGATGGAAAGAGAACACCAACTATCCACACACTAAATAAATGTAATAATCAAAAGCCCATTTTGTATATCACTTTGCATGTTAAGATTTTTTTTTTTTTTTTTTGAGACAGGGTCTCCCTGTAGCTCTGGCTGTCCTGGAACTCACTCTCCAGAGCAGGCTGGCCTCGAACTCACAGAGATCCACGTGCCTCTGCCTCCCACGTGCTAGGATTAAAGGCATCCGCCACCACGCCCGGCATTTATTTCTGTTTGTGTATCAATGTACTGTCTGCATGCAAGTTTGTGCACCCGTGTCGTGCAATGCATGTTAAGATTTTATCTTAAAGAAAACCTCCTAACTTTAACTTAGAGTTTTCTTCAAGCCTCTCGTCACATGATAATATTTCTGACTTACCAGCATTCACAATCTTTAATACATTACAGAAGACTTTTTGGGAAACTCTGCTTTTGTGTGTCGAGTGTACAGTCGTAATTTATGACATGATAGTTCATGGTTGCTAATTAAGTTTTTTTTATAAAGACTTTTTAAAATTTTATTTATTTTTGTATGTGTATCAATGTACTGTCTGCATGCAGGTTTGTGCACCCATGTCGTGAAATGTCACGGAGGTCAGAAGAGAGTGTCGGATTCCCCTGGAACTGGAGTTCTCCTGAAATTGGAGTTTCAGACGGTTCTCGGCCGCCATGTTGGTGCTAGGGATCGAACCATGTGGGTGCTAGGGTCCTCTGTAAGAGCTGTCAGCACTCTTAACCACTAGGCCATCTCTCCAGCCCCACTAATTAAGTTTTAACTTCAGGCTTCTAATTGTCAAAATCATATGAAATTGTATTCACACTTTCGAAAGTACATTTTTTTTATTATTTCAGGAAAATAATAATCTGAGGTTTCTACAACTTTGCTGGGGAACCCATGAGGAAACTGTGAATTTAAAAAAATCAGATTAAATCAATTATCTAGACAGAAGAAAATGCTTCCTATTCAAAGGAGCATTTGTTTTATTTTTATTCTTTTGTGAACTGTGTGTGGCAAGGGCGGGACAGCCTGTAACCAGTGTCTGAAGGAGGTTCCCAGCACACCACGTCTTCAGTGTTCACTTGCTTGAGCCAAGTCAGTGGTGCATTGCCTTAGCTGAGGAACTGAGAAAGTCTATCCCCAAGTCCTCAGAGGGCCTGGCAGCCTCCGCTCTTGTGCTTTTGGGATCCCTAAATCACCGTGGAAGCTCTGCTGGAGGAGCATATGGAGAATAAAAGAGACCCTGACACTTAGTAGAGAAAAAGTGGAGAATGGCCTAGCTTCCAGGGCATCCTTCGGAGTGGGCTGTGGGAAGGTCCTAGTCACGCCCCGATCACATGACCAGAAAGACAGCTCACATGACCAGAAAGACATCCCACATAAACCCAGTCAACCCACAGAGTCCCATAGAGGAAAAAACAAGGTGATTACTGAAGCCACCAAAGCTTGCGTCCAGATGGGTTCCCTTCATTGTGTTTCCCAAATAGAACTGGAGTTAGTTTACAGTTTGTTCTCAGGTTACCTCATAATTCTGCGCTGAGTGAATCTGCAAGATCTTAAAAGGGCTGCTGCACACAAGCTTGTTGAGATACCGAAGAAAACTATCTTCTATAATCATTGACATTTTGCATCATGTATTCTTTGCTTACCGAATCTAAAAATAGATTTTTTGTTTTGACTTTGATTTTAAGTTTTAAGAATAACAAACACACAAAGCCAAGGTGTATGTTGAACAGTTCTTTCTTCGTCATTATTATAGACTTATTTTAAATCCAGGTCATCTCAAGTTATTGTTTTTTTTCCTAGTTGGACGATTTCATTTAAAAGCAACAGGGCTGGAGAGATGCCTCAGCAGTTAAGAGCACTGGCTGCTCTTGTGGAAGATCCAGGTTCAGTTCCCAGCACCCACATGGTGCCTAACAACTGTCCTGACTTGAGTTCTGGGGGATCTGATGGCCTCTTCTGACCTCTGCCGGCATTACATGACACAGATGCACTTACATACATGCAAGCGATACACTCATACACATACAATAAAAGAAGACTAACTACAATTTTAAAAAGAGACCAAAAGGAAAGATGAATCTATACTTCATAGGGGAGAAGGAATGGAGGAGGAGCAGAGAACGAGCGCTCAGTGAGGCGTGTGGCACTGAGGGCAAAGTGAGGTAGAAGCTAAGTTGAAAAGCTCTCCTGTGCTGGCTCGCTTGCCTGCGTTTCATGATTGTTATGACATAGACCTCTGATGAAAAGGAATAAAAGCAAGACAAAAGATATAGGAAGCCCCTAGAGAGTTAACGCATGGTCTAAATCACCCATATTTTGTCAATCATAAAGCTGTCAGTTGCTTCCCACGTCTAGAGGCAGACTATGTTCCTGAGACTATGAGAGTCTGAAGATCTCGAGAGCTATCACTCGAGCCGTGCTATCACTCTGGGTTGCACAAGGAAAGTCATCCTCACAGCAACTAAATGGTGATGTAGAAGACACCTCTTTCAGGTTCCATGTGAGGAAGGAGATGGTAGAACGTTTACACATTCTTAAGTGGCTGGTCATCTACTAGGCAACCTAGGAAACATATTCAACTAAGTTAACAGAATACCAGTAGAATATGGCAAAGTGTCACCATTAAATCAAGACAAGGATTGAGAGCATAGCTATTTATGAAACTGGAGGGATCATGCACCTCATTGTTAATCAGTCTGTGCGAATGAATGTGCCTGGGTGTGCATTTTCTATGCTGAGCTAAGAAATCTTCTACTGGTTGGTCTGCCAGGACAACTCTCGACAGAGAAGAGAGGGATGAGGCCTTTGGAAGTGGGATGCATCTGTCCTCTGCCATGACTGCTGAACTGCTTTAGAGTCTGCATGGTAGCTGCATATAAAGGCTTATTTTTATTTTTTTTAATTATGTATATGTATGTGGATCTGTGCGTGGCTGTACGCATGTTAGTTCCGGTGTCTTCAAGGGCCGGAGGCTTCAGATCCCCTGGAGCTGGAGTTTCAGGTAATTATAAGCTGCTTGCTGTGGGTGCTGAGAATTGAATTCTGGTCCTCTGCAAGAGCAATAATGCTCCTAATCTCTGAGCTATCTCTCCAGTCCCATGATTTAAAAAGATGGTTTCACAGTGACCTTTCCCAATTACTTAAGAACCCAAAAAACAAATCAGAGGCCGGGGATGGTGCCACAGTGCCCACAGCGAGTCAGGAAAGAAGTGACAATCAGAAAATGCTTCATGAAGAAAAACTACCCTGGACCATTTGCAGGAGCTGGAGAAAATCACAGCCTCAGCCTGGATGCTCTCGAATGTGATAGGCACTGCTGATATAGATGGCAAAGAGAAGTCCTGAATGGGCCACCTGGGAAGAGGACAAGAAAGGCCTGAGAAAGAAAAAGATCACATTCCATGTGAACCACCCAGGCACTCACTGGTTCAAAACACATGAACTATGTGGAAACTGAAGCCATGTGTATTAATGCATTGAAGAGCAGTGGAAGGCAATGTTGATTAATAAATACGAACAGAATGTTTATTTCATGAATATTGAAATGACTTCATTTTTATCCACTGTTGCAAGGAAGCTTTAGTTTACATAAGGCACAATCTAATACAATGAAACTGACTTTCTGTGACCTGGAATCAAAATACAAAGGGAGATTAATCCAGACAGAACTTTATACATGGTTGTGATATGGACACTATTAGGTGGTTTTGGAAAGGTAGTGCCAAAAGAAAGGACAAGTTTGCATGTTATCAACTTGCAGTTTCAATAGGTGACCTCTTTTGCCAGCAAAATCACGTGTCTCCTGAGTGGGGTAGGAGGGACTACTTTCATTGTGCTGAATAGTCACTCTCATAATATAAGCTTCTGATTTATTGCTGTGCCTTAAATACTTGTCAGGGCATCCCTGTGAAAATCTAGGCCAACTTAGCTTGAAGTGGAGCCCAGAAATGTTCTTGGACAATGTACATTTAAGAGGTTTTCTTTGGACAAAGATAGTTACAAAGTGAATTCTCTTCTCAAAGTCATCCTTTTCTTCCAAGGTTATGTGGTGGTGCCTGCACCCAACAGTCCTGCTGCCCTCTGGAAAGAAATTTATGGTGGTGATAGAAAAGCTCAGAGAAAGAAGCCAAATTGCTTTCTCAGGAAAATAAGATGCACAGACATCCTTAGGGAACCAACCAGAGAGAAACTCTAGTGAGAAACCTCTAAAGAAAAGTTCTTGTGGTAACATAAACTTATTTGCATTTGTATTGTTATTCTGAAATTATATAATAGGGATATTTAAATAGTTATAAATAAAAGCATATGATTGACAATGTTAACTAGGACCTTGAGTACAGGGATGAGAACATTGTTTGGATGCTTTGTCTTTTCACAGATGATCCGTTTCCCTTGCTACAGTTTTCATTTTCCTCTTTGTATTTTCCCTGCCTTCGTCTGAGTTACTGTGATGTATGATTCTTCACTGCTGAGCTACCTGACGTGTGGTTCTCTGCCACATACCTGAAAAGCAGCTGGGACATCTTCGGTGGTAGGACACAGGCTGTATCTTCTGAGGGTGACTGACTCAGCATGTCCTGTCCCTCAGAGACTCCCTTTCTTTCTGATACTTCTGTTTCTGCACTGTCTTGTCTTTTCCTTCTTTATTTCTTTTTCTTTGTCTCCAATTCTGGGTTCAACCCCCAATAGTGGCAGACAATATCCTCAAGCCTTATTTTGAAACACAGCTTTCCAAACTGCTTTGTGTCAGCCCAACAACCACAACTTCATTACTAAGCTTCCCAGAATTCGATGTGGGCTATTCATAGTTACAACCTATGGCAGACAATCCTTTTATTGATCATTATGCTCAAGTGTTTATATATGATGGCCTTAGGGACAGATGAGCTAAAAAAGATCTGGCATATACCTTAAGGTATCTGTTTGTACTTTTGAACACATGTGGTTCATCTTGGGCTGCAATCTTCCTTCCTTTGGTCTGCCTAAGAGGAAAAGAGAGATATTGAGGATTAAAATGCTATTTCTGAATTTTTTCTAATAAACATTAAGCAAGCCAAGATGGTGGCATCGTCAAAGCTGATTAACGAGTAATACGTAGTGTTTATGTTGTCAGTAATGCACAGCACCCAGTCTGCATCAGTCAACAGTTAGCATATTGATGGATTATATTGATAGATTATGGGGCAGGAGATTTCCTGAATCTTAGTGATTATGTTAAATACCACATGCAACAAAAGTTTTATTTTAATGATGACCCCAGTGTCTCACTGGTAGGCAAGAAAAGACCTTAATCTTCACCCTAAGAAAAGGGGTAAGCAGTTGAGGAAACACAGTGAGGCAAGGTGGTTAGGCGTGGATCTGTAGTTAGTGCTCTGCTTTGAAATTCACTCTAGATCACATTGTCTATGGGCTGTAGAAGGGCAACAGTTTTCTTAAGCCTCAGTTTTCTCACCTGTAGAAAGAGATTAAGTTTGTTACAAAGATTACATAAAATGATGCATCCAGACTACTATGCCCAGTACCTAGTCGAGAGTCACTTGAAAAACTGACAGGTGAACTGACATCTGCTGTTCTTTTGACTCCCCATTAACTTTATTACTGTCCTAAGTTTGGGAAATTCTTTATATAATGAGTACAGAGATACAGAAGCCTCAGTTTTCTCACCTGTAGAAAGAGATTAAGTTTGTTACAAAGATTACATAAAATGATGCATCCAGACTACTATGCCCAGTACCTAGTCGAGAGTCACTTGAAAAACTGACAGGTGAACTGACATCTGCTGTTCTTTTGACTCCCCATTAACTTTATTACTGTCCTAAGTTTGGGAAATTCTTTATATAATGAGTACAGAGATGCACAGCCAGTGTGCCATTATAAAACCTTCTAGAAAATTCTAGATGCCTCTGTTCTGATCCTCCCATGTGACTAGAGTGATCAATCGTTGGGCTGAGGCTTAGTCCATTAGGAAACTCAGACACAGAATTTGTGTCAGGAGTAACAGAAAGGGTCAGGATAAGAGAGTGTGTCCTGGTGGCAGTGTCAGCTGGCTCAGCACAGCTGTCTGGGGACATCAGTGCTGTGGACACTTCCACAGTTGTCTCTGGCAGGTTCGCTACAAGCTGGGATGAACAGGGAAGAGGAAGTAGAGCAGCAGGCCCTCCCCAGACAGGAGGCAGAGCACTGCGTGCTGCCCTGCTGCTGCCTCGCCTCGCCTCCTTCTTCATGTCCTTTGCAAGGTTGGTTCTCCAGCTTTCTCAGTGATTCTGTGAGCTAACTGATGTCATTTCAATAAACTGATTTTCCTGTAAGTCACTAAGAATTGGTTTCAACTGCTTAGCTTCCAGATCTTTGACTGGGGTAGCTGTTAAGTCCATTTTTAAGCTATGCACTTTTAGTGAGTCAATCTATTCTGGACAAACTTATTTTATCCTAGTTCATAAACACCACGAGGACAATGATCTCCCTATATCCTTGGTGCCTAGGAAAAGAGCTGCTCACTGTCAGTTAAGTTTTTGAGTTATAGATACAGACAGAGCAGTCACAATGCCATTTTCCTCTCTCCAAAAAGGTTGTAAAGTTCATTAAAAGCAGTCAAAATCTATTATTTATGCTACAGAGGATCAGAATGGGCAAGCCCAGGGACATTTTCTATTTGCAAGGATAAGCATTTTCTAGGGAGGAAGACTTCTTGGAATAGGAATTTCAGAACTGACAATATTGGAAAATCAAGATAATCTAGGAAAATCAAGATATCTCTTTCTTATGACAGCTGGTTGAGTGATAAATGTGATAGACCTTGATACTCAAGAAGTGAATGGATGATGCTCAACAGTGTTCTGTGCTGCTAAGTCATAATTTAGTAGGTAATGTGTATTTAATGCGCTTACAACCACTATGGAAAGCAGTATGGAGAATCCTTAAAAGACTCAAAATGAGCCTGCCACCTGACCCAGCCATACCCCTCCTGGGTATATACCCACAAGACTCATCCTACTGCAAAGATACATGCAAAGTTATGTTTATTGCAGCTCTCTTCACAATAACGAAGAATTGTAACCAACCCAAATGCCCCTCAACTGTTGATTGGAGGCAGGCTGAACTGAAGACCCCTTTGTTGGGGGTTTCACCTTCATGAATGACCTCAGGATAGAGATTTTTTTTAATTTTATTTATTTTTTTTGTATGTGTATGAATGTACTGTCTGCATGTAGGTTTGTGCACCCGTGTCATGCAAAGCCGCGGAGGTCAGAAGAGGGTCTCAGATTCCCCTGGAACTGCAGTTCTCCTGGAATTGGAGGTACAGACAGTTCTTAGCTGCCATGTGGGTGCTGGGGATCGAACCTGGGTCCTCTGCAAGAGCAGTTGGTGCTCTTAACCGCTAGGCTATCTCTCCAGCCCCAGGATAGAGTTTTTATGCTTATGTAGATTACTCACAGTCATCATGATATCAGTGCAGATTTGTCACAGATTAACATCTAAAAGCAATGGGCATTTCATGGCTTTACTTTGGCATTAATTTTAAAATATAATGTGAAAGCTGAAAGTGGCGAGGCTGGAGAGGTGGTTCGGTGGTCAACAGCACTGATTGTTCCTGCAGAGGACCTGTATTCGGTTCCCAGCACCCACATGGTAGTTAGCATCCATCTTTAATTCCAGTTGCAGGGAATCTGACGCCCTCTTCTGGCCTCTACAGACATTGCACACACACACACACACACACACACACACACACACATGCAAGCAAAACATTCATATAGGTAAAATAAAAATAAATATATAAATAAATTTTAAGTGAAATTGGCCAGGACTTTGTCCATCCTTGAGGTCCTGATTGAAGAGAAATGATAGAAGAACGAGGAGGAAGGGGGCCTCCCAGTATTTTACTTCATTAAGTGGGCCAACATGAAAAGGATTTGGGAAAACCCTCTTGCTTTACTCTGTTGATAATGCCTGTCATGCCCCAAGAGAGAAATCCGAGCACTGCATAGACTACTCTCTCTCACTAACATCCCACATGCTCTACATCTCTGCTTTATCTGAAAGAGACTATGTATTCTTTTTTTCCTGTAGCACTCCACACGCCAGAACTTATATGGCTACAGAATCTCCTGACTGTCCTGGAAAGCATCTCTGCTGGGAATCTGGTCAAACCCACCCTCCACCTCCTCCTCCTGCATGGGCTAGCTCACTGCCAGTACGCTAAGCCTACAGCCTTCACTGCACTCGTTGTAGAGGGTGGATACATCTTGTCACAACACTTTCCAGGGAAAGAAAATTGGCATTCACGTCCTGAAAGCATTTGTGAGAAAGCCTAGAATGGCACTGGTTGTCACTACTGAAAAGAAACAGCAATTTAGAGAGAATAATTAATGCTGTGTCTTAATGGGGTTTTAATTTCCAGATTTTAGATAATTCTTGTGCATCTATTTTTCCTTTCAGTTTTTAAGATTGAAAACAGGTTTTTGGCATACATGTCCTTTTCTAACTGATTTGTGTATAGCTCCTTATAGAGCAAGGCTGTTACATTATTATTTATAATGCAAGTCGTAAATAGTTTTTCTCAGTCTTAGAACTTATTTTATCCTGTATTCAAACATATTTTCTTCATCTATTGGTTTGCTTACTGTCTTTATCTTTAGCATATAAGGCTGTAATGCCAAGAACTTACACTTGTCTTAATGATGGCTACTTTTTTTTTTTTTTTTGGTCTTTTTGAGACAGGGTCTCCCTGCAGCCTCAGCTGTCCTGGAACTCACTCTGTAGACCAGGCCGCCCTTGAACTCACAAAGATCCGCCTGCTTCTGCCTCCCAAGTGATGACTACTTCTTATCACCACATACAAGGCACACTATACAGTAGGTCATCAATAGGTTTGATAAATGAAGGAAATATATATTCAACTGTTATGGGCCAGGGCCTGCAGGTGGCTAAGAACACAAAGTAAAAAAACAAACAAACAAAAAGTCCTCAACTACATGACCTCCTCAGTCCAAGCAATGTCTGAAGATTAGTCTTAGAAACATGAAAGAATTGGTTCTCAAGGCTGTCAGGATGCTTCTGCAAAGAAGACTGAGAGTAAGGAATCTATTTGGCCACTCAACGTCCCTGCATCCTTGGACTTGTCTCATAAGAAATCCCTCATTTTGAGTCTAAAAAGGACCTAGTGACTGCTTTCATATGGCCCCAGTTGGGGCCATAGAAAGATGGCGGCTTACTCTGCACACTATTGCTCTGCTTCTCAGAGCCTTTGTCTTGGGAAGGAGGAAACTAGTTGTTGTGACTGTTCATGAAGAGGGGTAGAATGAGAGTACAGAGTCAGCAGGTAACCAAGAAACCAGACCAGAGTTCACAGGGACTGATTCCTGCCATAAATCATAAGAGTGAATCTTGGAAGCAGCCATGCCACCTCCAGCCTAGCCTTCAGATGAGACCGCAGCCCTTACAGTCACCCAGTTCTGGCTCCCAGAAAGACCGAGAGCCAGAGACACCTGCAAAGTTTCATTATGACTTAAGCCACTAAATTCTGAGGTGAATTTTGTTATGCACTGATAGATAGCTTTTACAGAGACCTATAGAACTTATGCATACTCTCCCCAAGTTCACATCCCCAGTAAGGCAGTGGTGAGCCTTGCCAAGAATTCACATACTTACCCCTGTCATGTGTTGTACACTTCTCCCCCTTACTATAAAGGAAAGTGCTAAAATCAGGAAAGACAGGTAGCAATGAAAGATGAATTACTCTCTCTACTTCTCTAAAGCACATCAAAGAGGAAGTGTCAATCATACTAAACACCAGTGCCATCTTGCTAGGATTTCAAGATGGAAAAAAAATTGCAGTATCTTTAGAGATGTTCAGTGATGACTGAAGAAGGAAGAGCTGACTTTTTCCCTTCCTTTTCTGCCTCCTTTGTCCCTCCCCACCACGTACCTCTGACAACCTCTAACATTTTCCTTCAGATTTCTGTCCCCAGAGAAACAGCCGCAGAGCAGAAACTGCAGGGCACAGAGGCCCTGGGAGCAGTAGAGTGTCAACAGAGGACGTGGGGGAGGACGAAGCCCTTGTATTTCTTCTGTTTTTCTTCCTTCCTTCCTTCCTTCCTTCCTTCCTTCCTTCCTTCCTTCTTTCCTTCCTTCCTTCCCTCCTTCCCTCCTTCCCTCCCTCCCTCCCTCCCTCCCTCCCTCCCTCCTTCCTTCCTTCCTTCCTTCTTTCCTTCCTTCCTTCCTTCCTTCCTTCCTTCCTTCCTTCTTTCCTACAGGGTCTCTGGCCTGGAACTCACTATATAGATCAGCCTGGCCTCAATCTCACAGAGCTCTGCCTGCCTCTCGCTCCAGAGTGCTGGGAGTAAAGGCAGGTGCCGCCATATCCAGGTTATTCCTTTTCTTTTTAAAACTTTTTTTATAGCTCCTAGCACAGTGCCCGCTAGGTAGGCATTAGAAATGACTGCAAGTTGCTGGCAAAAGCGTATAGAAAGACTTCCTGAGAATCTGCTTTTAGAATTGCCAGGGAAACACAATGAAAAGAGCATCTCTGAGTTCTGCCCCGAACTGGACAGAATCAACTCTAGAGAAAGACATGCAATTAGAAGGGGTCTGACCCAGTGATACCACGAAACATCTAGAAGCAAGGGAGGCTGCCTAACCAGGATCAGGAAAGAGGACAGCAGTGGAGAGGCTGCACAAATGCCTAGGTGTCTGAAGGACACAGGGGCTACATGAGGTTACTGTGAAGATTGAAGGAAGTTCTAAGCAGGTACAACCTTCCATCAGATCACAGTGAGACTCTGTACTGCATACGGACATTCTTTAGTAGAAGCGATGGGCCTAATTTTGTTTTGAGACAGCATCTCTTGGAGCTCAGGGTGGTCTCGAACTTACTATGTAGTTGAGGATCACCTTGAGCACCTCCTGAGTGCTGGGATTACAGATATGAGCTATCATGCCTGTTTTTTATGCTGAGCTGGGGATCAAATCCGGTGCTTCATGTATGCTACACAAGCACCCTACGAGCTGAGCCACACACCCATCCCAATGTCTCCAACTTAAAAAATAAAAGTTGACTTTAAAAAAAGATTACCTGATCCACAGTAGTGGTTATGTAACAAAGTACAGATGAGATGAAAGATGGCATCTATAACAGAGCTTTTAAGAATATGCATTTTCTGATCTTTTAAAAATGGAATAACCCTAACTGGCATATGCCCTTGCTCATTCCCCTTTTAATTTTCTGGAATGTGGGTTTTAATATTTGCAGATGCAGCCATCCCATAACCAAAGGGGAAAAAATGTCTACAGGAAAATAAAGCAGGCTCCCCAATAGGTCTTGAATCCACAGCATTACTGGATTGCTCCCTCTAGACTCTGTCATATGAGTTAAAACACTTTATTTAGTCGTGATCATAAAGACATTTTTCTACTTATTGCTATATAAAATCATAGCATATATATACATATATATATATATATATATATCCCTGTAGAATACATAACAAGCTCTATATAAAATTAATAACAATGAAAGAAAGGTTTCAGTTTATTTTCAGGAGCCCAGTGGCTAACTAGTTTCATTATGTAGTTCAATGACCTGCCCCATGTCCACAACATCATGGTCTTTGAGCTTATGTTCCTATTATAGAAAAATAACGTTACAATGTGCAGATTTTTATAGTTACTTTTGGATGTTACATATTTCATTGCTAAGAGCCTGGTAGCTGTGGTATAAGTAAACATATGCTATGACTCAGAAAACAAAGGAAGAATTTTAACTCTGTTGTTAAAATTTCTTTAAAGAATTTATTAAAAAAAAGAATTTATTAGTAATTTTTCAGTTACTAGAGCACTAAGCTGTAGACAAGTATTTATACTTTCACCTAACTCAGAATACATGGTATCTTTTGGAAGATTTGGTTGACTCTCTTATTTATTATATTTACAGCAAGTAATGGACTAAGGAGTACACAGAGGAGCAATGGCTGCTTGCATGTGTTGGACTCTAAGAATTCCTTACACACATAACAAGTGGCATGCAATATTTGCTGAAGCACCCCTAAAAACAGAAATATGTATATAATAATCTTATGGGAGAGACTACTTCCAGATTTGAACTGTAGTTCAGTTGGTAGAGCACTTTCCCAGCATGCACAAAGCCTTCGTTTCAACTCCCAAACAGCATATAAACTGCAGTGCTGGTGTATGCCTAAAATCCCAGCACTGGGAAGTAGAGGCAGGGGGATAAGAAGTTTAAAGGGATCCTCAGCTACTTAGTGAGTTTGAAGCCAACCTGGGCTACACAAGACTCTGAATAAATAAATAAGGAATAAAATAGAGTAGAATGATAACATAAAACAGTTCTCCACTTCTCAGATATAATGGCAGAACAGGGAGAATAAGTATTCCCATAGGAAAACAGAGAATAAGGAAATAGAGAGCAAGACTAACAGACAGCAGGGCAGGTACTGTATTCTAAATTGCAAACCCAGCAAGCTGTACACACAGCCAAGGCCTTGGGCAGCCCTGCCCCTGTAGCTATTTTGCTCCACACTCTGATGTCTCAGGTGGCAAGCTGGCGTCTGTAGGTTCTTGGGGCTAGTGTTGCAACCTGTTGCCAGATCTTCCTTCCTGGAGTCCTAGCTACAGATATAATCACACAGCTCCACCACACAATACCCCACTCTCTACAGCAGCTCCACCAAGATCTGGATGGCTTTCCTTTGAAATCTTGGAGGAAGCTGCTGGGACCCCAGAGTTGACCTGACAACATGCATAGGCACTAGCGTGGCTTCACGCTGACCCACCTTGAAATTCTTTTGTGATACAGTTAAGGATCTGCTGTAGTTGAGTGGATGTCCCTAAGGGTAGAAGAAAGCTCCTTACCCTCCTCTGCTCTGCTGGGCTGTGTCTCTGGCCTCTTCCGAGGGCCTCATGGCAGAAAGCAATTCAGTGAGAACTGAAAGGAGAAGTGGTGATCACACAGCAAACAGGAAGCCAGAGAACAATTCATCAAGCCCATTCTGTAGAAAGTAATTAGGATCCCACACAAACTACATGAATCCCTTTTGGGGGTAGTTCTCCTAATGACCTAACCCTTTTCTCTAAGCTTCACATCTTAAGTTGCCATGTTGCACCAACACATAGACCTTGAGGAGAACAAACCATAGCAGGGCACAATGGAAAAACATCTGTCTCCCAGAGCATCCTTCTTTAAATGGCTATGTAAACATTAGCTGACTAAAGGTACAGAGGAGTCTCAAAGTAAAAGCACCTGTTAATGTTTATTTTTAGCTGAGAAAACTGCACAAAACCCATTTCTTATTTAATGATTTCTTCCATCAACAAGTTTTTAAATGCTGGTTTGGAATATCATTAGGATTCTATTTGAAAAAAATATAGGTGAACAGATAAAAGAAAAAAAATGACTCAATTTTCTCAATTCTAATTTTCTTTCTTGATTTCTCTTGTTTAGTTAACTTTTTAGATTAGCATATAAAGTAATGGGTTTCATAACATGCTCAGACATATGTGTCATTATACTTTGTTCTCATCTGTTTCCCTCTGCCACCGCCTTCTCCATATCTTTCTTGATTTTCTTCAGGGTATTTTTCCAGGCTTAAATGATTATACTCATTACTTGATCTCATAAAGAGGGTAACACTAACCTGAAAAGCAAATTTAAACACATAAAATAACTTCATTTCCTTTTCTTTAACTAAAATTGTTCAGTGAGAATCTTCCAGACTTGAAAATTAATTAATTTGAAAAATCTTATGACTCCATTCTATTTTGTTTATTTATAAACAGCACTTTGACTGAGTGCCTTCCTCCAATTAATTACACAGCCTACTACTGTCTAGCTCAGTCCCAAAGTGGGAATGCATTGGAGTAATAAATCACTCCCATTTCCCCACAGAAGTATTTGACTCTTCTTTGCAGAGGTGATGAAAGCTACAATTAACACATGGGAGCTGTCTATTAACATGGTCTGGAGGACTCTGGAAAGCATTTGGGCATAGGGAGCAAGGAAAGAGTACAGATCAGCCTACTCTCAGTAAACTGAAAAAAAAAAATAAAGAAGTGCCTCAGACTTCTGCACCAATAGTATTACCTAGAGCCAGTCTTAAGGCACAGTTGTGATAAGGCAGATCTGAGTTAGTGAAGCCTTTTCCTTTGTGCTTTTGAAAAATGCAGGAAAGACTGCTTTATGGAGTAGGTCAGGTAATCATCAGGAGGAGATGGAAAAGAGACTTGGGAAAACCTTTTAAAATGGAGCCTTTATTGCATTTAAAATGTATTGGGTTGCCAATTAAAATCCCCATGACACACAGTAGCAGCCGGGCCCAGACCAGCAGAGCTGCAGGGACTGTGCTATGTCTGGTAGGGGATTGTGGGAAGGAGAAGCTAGGGCTGCCTGGCACACATCAGCAGCCAGGCCCAGACCAGCTGAGCTGCAGGGACTGTGCTATGTCTGGTAGGGGATTGTGGGAAGGAGAAGCTAGGCCTGCC
>VZQC01001845.1:0-35020 GCA_009823505.1 Rhizomys pruinosus
TTTCAATGAATATTTTCATTGACATTTGTGCATTTCATATAATACATCTTAAATATATTTAGCCCCCTTCCCTATCTGCACCCTTCCATATCCCACACACAAGATTCCTTGCATTCTGTCATATGTGTTAAGTTTTATCAAGTCAAGTTCATATAACCAGATATGTGTTCTTGTGAGTTTATCTATTGGGGTTTGTTCAGCCTATCCAGTGCCACTCCCTTAAAGAAAATCATGACAAGGGCCTAGAGTGGATCAAGGGAAATGGTTGGTGAGCTGGCCCTAACCTTGATATATTTGGACACAAATTATTGCTGGGTGAGGGTTAAGATCTTGCTTAAGATCTCTCTGCAGGCTGACTAGACCCCAGTGATAAACTGGCACCAAAAGACATCTGGGAACAAATGCTTGATCAGATAAGACTTAACTTATGGCAGAATGCCTGAGGCCTGGTGGGGGCTTGTGGAGGCATGGATGGAGGAGGAAGGATTACATTTGATTAAGAACTGTTGTATAAAATGTTCAAAAGCCCAACAAATTGTTTTTTAGAGAAAATTAACCCTCACATCCAGCAGTGATCAGCTGCCAATAATGCCTCAGTTGATGTTGGAGCCTCTTGAACACTTCCCCAGTTCTATGCTGGTTTTATTTTCTGATTGAGTTTGCCTGGATCCTTTGTGCATGCTGTCACCACTCTTGTAAATTCATATGAGCAAGTTCCCAGGGGCCTGTAGGACTGTTTCTTTATGGTCATACACCACCCCTTTTGATACTAGCCTCAAGAGAATGCCACATACTTCTCTAATTATATTTTATTTCTTTCTGAGCCTTGGTGAGGACATGTTATTCCTATTTAGCTGGTCCTAGGAATTGGCTAGACAGGAAGAATGAAGATGAAGCCAAGGGATATCCAGAAAGTAAGCATAGTGAAACTTTGTGCAGATAGTTGAACTTCTTGGGGACTCACAGATGTATCAGTGAGAATAAGTCACTGATCTTGTTAACCACTAGTTTTGGCAGTGCTTCATTGTGTAACTGGAGACACAAAATTAGATCATGTAGGCCTTAATTAGACAGACACACACATTACACACCACACAACACAACATATATATTAATATATCTATATTATATATATATATATATCTATACTTTGGCCAAGACAGGGCTGAGTTGGGATAGGGAGGGAACCTACTGTCAAATTTTATATGTAAATTGCAAAATTTCAATAAAATTGTAAAACAGAAAGTATTTGTCTAGGCCTTCATTTATTTCTTTCACTTATGTATATGTTTTCCTGGGTAAGTTTGTGCGTACTATACATATGCAATTCTCCCAGATGCCAGAACAAGGCATTGGATCACCTAGAATTGAGTTTGTTAAGAATGGTTTTTTTTTTTTTTTGGGGGCTGTCATCTGGATGTTGAGACCATAATCTCTATCTTCTGTAAGAATAGCAAATCCTATTAACCACTGAGCCATCTTTCTGGAAGTTCAAGTGGATTTAACTTCTAATTAATACTAAAATACCTTTTCTTATTCTCCTTGATAGAGATATTGGCCTTTGATTTTTCCTTGGCTAATTGAATGTGGTAAAATTGACATACAGTAATTTTTGCTAGTTTCTACTTTTATTAACATCGTACATTGACATGGTCATTTTGTTATAATTTTCAGATGAATGTTGGTAAATGATTGCCTGATATAATTTATTCAGATTTCCTTGCTTTGGACTAAGATCTTTTCTTTATTATTGTATGTTTCTTTTTTTTTTAATTTTTTTTTTTATTTATTTCATTTCCCGGTATGTATATCAATGTACTGTCTGCATGCAGGTTTGTGCACCCGTAGTTTCTTTACATCACCTACAACTGGCTAACATGCAGAAAATAAGACCATCAACTGCTTTGCTTTACAGGGAACACCTGTACCACACCCTTCCTCCAAGGCTCAGGGATCATTGTGGAGGCAGTGTCAGAAAGACTCTTAAGAGCCACAGATGGTGATCAGTACAAGTCAGACCTGTTTCCCAGACCCAAGACAGATACAGATGTGGACCCATCGTACTTGTGAGAGCATGCACAAAACCTTCACAAGCAGAAAACAGATGAAAATCAAACATGGAGAAGGAAGTGTATTATACCTAGCCAAGGACTATTGACAATTGATAGCTGCTAGGAGAGGGAGATTTAGTTTCCTCTTACGTTGTGATATTAGGTAGGTTAAAGAAATTCTAGGGGATAAATAAACTTCCCCAGAAAATTTTGGGAACATAAATTAGACATGATAGGCCTTAAAATAACAGAAGCATGAAGTGATCAGGAAAAATTGTATGAAATTCTCAAAGAATCAGTAAAAATATTTGTTGGGGGCCTATTATATCATATACATGATCTATAGAACATAAAATGAGAAATCAAACTGGTACTGATTTCAGAGCCCCATCTCTACTGGTTAGTGTTTATAGTGGCAGTATGCTACTAGCTACCAGAAGAAGACAATAATCATCATCCTTATCCAGCAGTGAATCCTGTGAACTACAGTAACGATCAGCCTGGAAATATATGATTACCACTGTAATAGTTGTACAAATATTCTGGTAGTAATCAGCCACTCTTTAATTGAATTTCAGGTATGCTTCCTAGGATGGAGCCATTGATATCAGACTTGGGATCCCGAGGCTAGACAGAACATAGTGGAGAACCTAATTCTAGTTTTCTATGAAATACCTATTTTATTAAACTGACCCTCAATGACCTGTTGCTACACCATAGATGAGTGCATCGCTCAGCTCTTAGCAGAGAAATTTTCTTATGCAACAAGCTGGTGATTAACACAGAAACCCACAACTAGACAATGTGTAAATATCAGGAGTCATCAGAGCATTTATCCCCGAACAGGACATCTAAATTAAACATCTGCCTTCAAAGGATCAAAGGTCACTGTGGAAGAGGACGTGGAAAGATTGTCAGACCAAGAGGTAGTGGATGATTACAAGGAAACATTTTTCCAGACAGTTGGTCAGTTACACATATTAACTCACAGTGAGAGCATGCACAATCCCATGAAAGCTCAAACCAGAAAATATCTTTGCATAGGCATGAGGAAATGGGTAAGAAAATTGTGTTGACAGGTGGCTGCTGGGAGGTGCAGAAGGAGTTTCTTTCAAGAGTTGGCTCTAAATTAACAAGGTTCCAATAGATGGAACCATACTGAAATACATTTGGAGACNGCATGCTGACAGTACATTCATACACGTAAAGAAATAAATAAAAAATTAATAAAAAAAAAAGAAAACCTAAATGGAGCTGAATGACTATGGGATTGAAAAACCCAGTAAGCCCACTGGAAACAACAAGAGAAAGCCTCACAAGCAGAATGAATGAAACCGAAAATAGAATACCAAGACTGCAGGACAAAGTTGATGGCCTGGACTCCTTAAGCAAAGACTGTAAAAATAATAAATAAATAAATAAATAAATAAATAAATAAATAAAGATAAAAACCACAGGAATGAAATACTCAAGAAATGTGAGACAACCCCAAAAGACCCAATCTATGAATTATAAGCATCGAGGAAGGAGAGGAATCTCAAGCCGATGACATTGAAAGATCAACAGTATTATAAGAAAATAAAAGTCCCTCTATTGAGGAAAGACTTACCTATAGTGATTCGAGAAACACATAGAACACCCATTACACATGACCAGAACAGAAAATTCCCACACAGCATCTCATACTAAAATCATGAACAAAGAGAGGGTATTGAAACCTGGTAGAGTAAATAAGTTTTATATAAAGGAAAATCCATCATAATTATAGCTAATTTTTTTCAATGAAAATTATGAAAGCCATATGAGTCTACACTAAGGGATCCCCAGTTCTAATTTACTGTATACCCCAACCCTGAATACGTTATCCACCAAAACTATCTATCATGGAAGGGAAAATTTCCATGACATGAATAAGCTAATGAATTTAAATCTACCAAATCAACCCTACAGAGAATACCAAAGCAATATAAATGGCCAAATAAAGGAATTAGTATATCCAAAACAAATGAAGATATAACAGAAACACAAAAGATGTCCCCAAACACCAAAAAATTAAAATGACATTATCCAATCCAGATTTTTTAATAATAACAATAAATACCAATGGTATCAACACATCTGTTTTAAGACACGGGCTAGTACTCCTCTGTCTTAAGATACAGCCTAGCAGAATGGATCAAGAAAGAAAACACTTCTCTTTGCTGGATTCAAGAAACTCACCTCAGTTTCAAAGACAAACACTATGTTAGGGTGAAAGGTTGGAAAAAAATATTTCAAGCAAATGTCTCCAAGAAGCAAGCAGGAGTTGCAATTCTATTATCTGACAAAACAATTCAAATTAAAAGTAATCAGAGATGATAAAGAGGGTCACTTCATTCTAATTAAAGGAACATTTTATCAAAAAGACATTACAAACATAAACATATATGTACCCAACTCTGCAGCACCCAAGGTCCTGAAAACAGTACTCTAAGACTCTAAAACTACAAAACTCAGATTAACCCCAACTCAAGATAGTAGGTGACTTCAATACCCAAGTCTCTTCAATAGACAGGTCAATTGAAAAAAGTAAAAAGAGAAACATCTGAATTAAATGACATATTACATGAAATGGAACTAATAGACATCTACAGAATATTCCATCCAAGCACCAGATAATACATTTTCTACTCAGCAGCCATAAAATTGAACATATTATATGACACAAGACAAATCTCAAGAAATAAAAACATTGAAATAATGCCATGAATTCTATCAGACCATAGTGCAATACAGCTCTAAACAGCATAAGAATCTCAAGTAAGTACAAGAACTTATGGAAATTAAATAACACAGTTTTGAATGATGATTGGCTCAAAGGAGAAATTAAGAAATAAATAAGTATTCCTGGAACTAAATTAAAATGAGACTACAACTCAACTAAACCTTCAGGACAACTTAAAGGCAACCCTAATAGGGGAGTTTATGACTCGTAGTGCCTGCATTAGAAAAGACTTAGTAAAATGGAAGAGTATGGAAATACCAGAACAAACCAACCTCACACATAATAGATGAGATAAAATAACAAAAATAAAACCAGAAATTAGTGAAATAGAAGCAAAGCAAAGAATACAATACAAAATAAAAATCAATGAATCTAAGAGTTGCTTCTTTGAAACATTAAGCAAGATAGCCAAAAGAAAGCCAAATTAGACAAAAGAAATTTTAAAAATCCAAATTAAAAAAAAAGTAAAACAAAAGTGGAAACATCACAAAAGTGACCCCCTCCCCCCCAAAAAAAAATCCAGAAAATTGTAAGGAAATTTTTTGTAAATCTATATTCCATTAAATTTGAAAACGTAAAAGAAATGGATGAATTTCTAAATCATGCATACCATCAGAATTAAAAGAAGAACAATTCAGTGGAGTCACCCAGCCAGCTGGTCACTCACCAGGCCCAGAGAAAGGAGGAAGCTTGGCAACTGGAGAACAGGTGTGCACAGCACCAGGCAGGCTCATCACTCCCCTGGGCGTGGCCTGTTGCCTGCCAGCCAGCCACACCTAGCCCACCCTTCACGGAGCCAGAGGAAGTCACACAGCCAGCCAGATACCCCCCAGGTCCAGAGAGAGGAGGCAGCAGGGCACCTGGAGAATAGGTGATCACAATTCCAGGGGGTCTCATCACTGCCCTGGGTACAGCCTGTTGTCTGCCAGCCATACCTGGCCCAGTGGACAGTGGCAGTGTGGAATAATCCAACCAGCTGAACAACCACTTGGATCAGAGGCTACTTGCAAATCTGCCACCCAAACATGTTGAAATACATTGAGGGTATCCCTTTGAGAACAGCTGTAGCAACACCCCAGCCCAAAGCAGGTGAATGTTCAGCAGGGAACCAACCTGATTGTTACCTCAGGACTTTTGGAGAACTTCCAGACTAGAAAGGGAAGAGCCAGCTGAACCTCTCAATATATAACCAAAAGTGAAAACTGGAAACCTAACACAACCAGCCCTCCATAAAACAAGAAGACAATGAACACATCTGTAGGAAATAAGCAAATTAAGCTTTCAAGGCAGCAAGGAAACATTTGCCATTCCCACCAGAACACAAACAATAAAACAAGCCCACATGCCAAAAACAAAGAAAAAAAAACATGGGAAAAGCATATAATAAATCTCCACCAGACACTACCCATCCTAGAGAAGATCCCTATAATGAGATCTCAGTGGAAGGAACCCAGGGCATGGATCTTAGAAAAACAATCATAGACATAATTGAAGAAATAAAAGAATATAAAGAACAAAGCAGAGAACTAAAGGGGGAGAATGAAGAACTCAGGAAGTATCTGGAGGAAAAGAATGACAAACTCCAGAAGGAAATAGAAACTCTGAAAAGATCCCATGCTGAAATGAAAAGAAAAACAGATCAGCAAAGCATGAAGCTACAAGAAGAAAATGACATGCTCCAAAAAGAAGTGGAAATACTAAAGAAATCATAGGATGAATCGAAAAAGGAAATTGAACACTCATCCAATCAACAGGAAAGGATGGGAGAAAGCCTCAAAAGCACACTGGACAAAGCAGAAAATAGAATATCATACCCGGAAGATAGCAAGGAAAATCTAGAAAGCTCAAACAAAGATTACAATTAAAAAAAAAAAACACAAGAATAGAACAATCAGGAAATTTGGGACACTATGAAAAGACCAAACCTCCACATCATAGGGATAGAGGAAGGAGAAGAATCCACGACAATGGTATTGATCAGATTTTAAGCAGAATAATAGAAGAAAATTTCCCTAAGCTGAAAAGAGACAAACACATACAAATATAAGAAGCACATAGAACTCCAAATAGACAAGATCAGAAAATCAATTTCCCACTCCATATCACAGTTAAAACACTAGACACCCAAAACAAAGACAGTAAGTTGAAAGCCACAAGAGAAAAACAGCAAGTTTCATGTAAAGGAAAACCAATCAGAATTACAACTGACCTCTCGGTGTAAACTAAGAAAGCCAGAAGAATGTGGACTAATATATTCCCACTACTAAATGACTATAGGTGCCAACCCAGATTACTATACCAGCAAAGATGCCAATTATAATTGAAGGAGAAAAAAAATTTTCATGATATAAACAAGATGAAAGAATATATGTCCAAAAAAACCAATCCTTCAGAAAATACTCTAAGCAATTCATAGGACAGAGGAAAGGAGCACCTATCCCCAAGCAGCCAGAGAGAGAAATTAATAAAAGTATAACTGCGAAAATACAAACCTAGACCAAGAATGCAAACAGAAAATAAGGCGAAAGGAAGAAATACACATCTCTCAATAATAACCTTAAATATTAATGGTCTAAACGCCCCAATCAAAAGACATAGACTGGGAGAACAGATTAGGAAACAGAATCCATCTATATTCTATCTATGAGAAACCTATCTCATGCTCAAGCACAGGCACCAATTTAAAGTGAAAGGATGGAAACATATTCCAAGCAAATAGTACCAAAAAACAATCAGGAGTTGCCATTCTAATATCAGACAAAATAGACCTCAAAGTATAACTAACCAGAAAAGACAAAGAGGCCCATTACATCCTTATAAAAGGAACAATTAATAATAAAGATTTCACAATCATAAATATATATGCACCAAACTACAGTGCACCGACTTTATAAACAAAATCCTGCAAGACCTTAATCACAGATTAATCCCAGCATGCTAATAGTGGGGGACTTCAATACTCCACTGAGCTCTTTGGATAGATCAACTGCACAAAGAATAAACAGAGAGACATTTTAACTGAATAATACATTATTCCAAATGGACCTCACAGACATCTACCAAATATTCCACCAAAACACCAGAGAATATACTTTTTACTCAGCACCCCATGGAACATTCTCCAAAATCGACCACATACTGGAACACAGAAAAAAAACCCTCAAAAATACATAAGGATTGAAATAATTTCATGCATTCTATCAGACCACAGTGCAATAAAGCTCAATATCAACACCAGGATAAGCATTCCTGGTAGTAAATGAAAATAACAATACAACACAACAAAACTTGTTGGATACTTTGAAAGAAGTCCTAAGAGGGAAGTTTATAGCCCTGGGTGCCTATATTAAGAAAAACAAAACAACAGAAAGGTCACAAACGATCTAACACTGCAGCCAAAAAAGAAAAAAATCTTGATAAATAACAACAAATGAACCCTAAATCTGACAGGATGTAATAACAAAAATCAGAGCAGAATTCAATAAATAGAAACAAAGAAAACAATACAATGAATCCAAAAGTTGGTTCTTTGAAGGGATAAACAATATAGACCTCTAGCCCAGTTAGCCCAAAGGAAAAAAGTGCAACTCCAAATCGATAGAATTTGTGATGAAAGGGGAAACATCACAACGGACAACAAAAAGATCCAGACAATCATATGAGAATACTTCAAAAACCTATACTCTACTAAATTTGAAAACCTAAGCAAAATGGATGAATATCTGTAATCCTGAAATTCACCGAAGCTTAACCAAGAAGAGAATGACAGCTTAAACAAACCCATAATATTTGAAGAAATTGAAAATATAATAAAAATCACAAGCAAAAAAGCCCAGGCCCAGATGGTTTCACGGCAGAATTCTATAAAACATTTAACGAGGTCTTACAATCATTACTATTCAAGCTGTTCAGAAGGATACAAGAGGGAAATCTCTCCAATTCTTTCTATGAAGCCAACATTACCCTAATACCCAAACCAGGCAAAGACACAACCAAAAAAGAAAACTATAGGCCCATCTCATTAATAAACAAAGATGCAAAAATACTCAACAAAACACTTGCAAACCACATACAGACTGACATAAAAAAAATCCATCATGATCAAGTTGGATTCATACCAGAGATGCAGGTATGGTTCAACATACATAAATCAATAAATATCATAAAACACATAAATAGACTGAAAGACAAAAACCACATGATCATCTCAATTGATACAGAAAAAAACCTTTGACAAAAATGTAGCATCCCTTCGTGTTCAAGTTCTAGAGGGAATTCGAATGGAGGGAACATTCCTCAACATAATCAAAGCCATATACAACAAATGCACAGCCAACATCATCCTAAATGGAGAGAAATTAGAAGAATTAACCCTTAAAGGCAGGAACCCAACAAATCTGCCACCTATCACCAGTCCTCTTCAATATAGTGCTTGAAATGCTTGCTAGGGAAATAAGGCAAGATAGGGAAATTAAAAGACTACTAATTGGAAAAGAGGAAGTCAAGATATCCCTTTTTGCAGAACATATGATAGCTTACCTAAGGGATAATAAAAACTCCACTAGAAAACTCCTAGAAACAATAAAGACTTTCAGTTAAGTGGTGGGATACAAAATTAACCTAGAAAAATCAGTAACCGTTCTTTACACCAACAACAAGCAACAGAAGAAGGAAAATAAGGAGATCTTCCAACTCCAACAGCCTCAAAAACAATAAAATACATAAGAAAAAAACCTAACCAAAGACACCAAATAACTCTACAACAAAAATTTTAAACTCCTGAAGATTGAGATTGAAGAAGACATCAGAAGAAAGAAAAACCTCCCATTCTCATGGATTGGAAAAATTAATATAGTTAAAATGTCCATTCTACACAAATTATATACAAATTCAATGCAGGCCCAATTAAAATTCCCAAGAGTTTCTTCACAGGTGTGGAAAAAAAATCCTTAAATTTATATGTAAAACAAGACCCCAAATAGCCAAAGCAACCCTGAGCAAATAGAACAATACAGGGGGGATCACTATACCAGACTTCAAACTATATTACAGGGTTATAGTCATAAAACAACCTGGTACTGGCAAAAATGGAACAAAATTGAAGATCCAAACTTGAGCTCATACAGTGTCAGCCACCTCATATTTGGCAAAAGAGCCAGGAAAACACAATAGAGGAAGAAACAGCATCTTCAGCAAACTGTGTTGGCAAAATGGATCACCACTTGAAGAATAAAAGTAAATCCCTACCTCTCACCATGTACAAAAATCAACTCCACATGGATCAAAGACCTCAATGTGATGACTGAAACTTTGAAGATGATAGAAGTAAATGTTGGCAGCAACCTACAAGAAACAGGCATAGGAAAAGACTTTCTAAATCAGACAGCAGCTGCACCATAAATAAGGTTGAAAACTGATAAGTGGGACCTCATTAAACTCAAAAGTTTCTGTACATTGAAAGAAGCCATCAGTGAAGTGAAGAGAACACCCACAGAGGGGGAGGAAACCTTCACCAGTGATACATCTGACAGACCATTAACTTCCAGAATATATAAACTACTCAAAAAACAAAGAAGAAAACAAATGACTTACTCAAGAGATGGAGTAAAGAGCTGAGCAGAGACTTCACAGTGAGGAAGTAAAAATGGCTGAGACAAATCTTAAAAATTGTTCAACATCCTTCATAATTAAGGAAATGCTAATTAAAACCACTTTAAGATATCTTCTCAATCCAATAAGACTGGCTAGGAACAAGAAAACAAAAGATACCAAATGCTGGAGAGGTTGTGGGGAAAGAGGAACACTCATCCACTACTGATGGAAATGTAAACTTGTACACCACTATGGAAAGCAGTGTGGAGAACCCTTAAAAAACTGAAAATGAGCCTACCACCTGACACAGTCATACCACTCCTGGGAATATACACACAAGACTCATCCTACCACAGAGGTACACACACAGCCATGTTTATTGCAGCTCTCTTCACAAAAGTAAAGAGTTGGAACCAAACTAAGTGCCCCTCAACCAATGAGTGGATAGAGAAAATGTGGTACACCTACACAATGGAGCTTTATGCAGCTGTAAAGAAAGATGACATTGTTGGGCATGGTGGCACATGCTTTTAATCCTAGCACTTGAGAGGCAGAGGCAGGTGGATTTTTGTGAGTTCAAGGCCAGCCTTGTCTACAGAGTGAGTTCCAGAACAGCCAGGGCTACAGGGAGACCCTGTCTCAAAAAAGACCAAAAAAAAAAAAAAAAAAAAAAAAAAGAAAGGAAAGATGACATTTATGAAACTTTGCAGGTAAATGGATGGAACTAGAGGATATTATGCTAAGTGTGGTAATACAGTTTCAGAAAACAAAGGACAAATGGTATCCCTGATTTGTGGATGCTCACATCAAGTAAGGCAAACTGAGTAACATTAATGTCATATTTCTCTTTATCTAAAAACAACTGTGCTCTTAGAATGTGAATCCTTTAAAGGGCTCTAGAATTAACCTACTACTTATTTTCAGACTTTATAATTTTGGCACAAGGGTGGAAGTTATGTTTGCATATTCTAGAGCCATGTAAAATTAAAAGGGAAAAATGTGAATCCTGATATATGATTTGGAAATAACATACAGTTTATTTTCAGATGACATGATTTTTAGTGCATGTGTGGCATATATAAATGAAGCAATACATTGGAGGGAACAACAACAACAAAAGATCTGTGACAGGGAACTGACTGAAGCAGAAACGTTATTCCTCCCAAAAAATAATCTGCTTTGAAAAACTTTGAAAAGACTCAGAAGGGGAAACAGGACAGGTATTGCAAACTGCATGAGCTTGGGAGGGGCGTTGTGCATGGAGGGGAAAATGATTCCGGATTGAACTGAAAAGTGATGTATGAAATGTGCAAAACTTCAGTAAAAGATTTTATAAAAAGAATAATTCAACAGCATGCATGACTCATGAAAATAAGGAAATGGAAATAGTAATAATAAACTATATTTATTTATTGTTATTAACAGCCTTGGCTGTTCTGGAACTGACTCTGTAGACAAGGCTGGCCTTGAACTCACAAAGATCCACCTGCCTCTGCCTCTCAATATTTATATATTATTACTAATAGTAATAAGAAACTTTTTGTACTTGGGTACAAAAAGCCCAGGCCCATACATATTGACAGCAGAATTCTGCCAAGCATTCCATGAACATATACAGCAAATACTGCTTAAATCATTCAAAAAGATAGAAAGAAGCAGAAATCCTAAACTCCTCCTGTGAAGCCAGTATCACTCTAATAACAAAACATGTAAAGATACAAAAATGAAAACAGATGTAAAACACACAACCAAATACTCATAAACTGTATACAGACACACATCAAAATGATCATTTATGATGATCAAGTCAGCTTTGTTCCACAGATGCAGTTGGTTCCATATACATACATCAGTTCATGAAATATAACATATAAATGGACTAAAAATCACATGGTCATTTTAATAGATGCAGAAAAGTTCTTCGTAAAATATCCAATGTGTATTCATGTAAGAAGTCCTAGAAGTAACTGTTTTTGAGGAATCATACTTTAAATAATTAAAGCTATATAGACAAACCCATAGCCAACATCATTTCTAAGTGGAGAAAAACTGGAAACATTCCCCATCAAATGAGAAACTAGAAAGGGTTCTCAACTATCTCCACTCCTTTTCAATATAGTGCTTGAAACTTTTGCAAGACCAATTAAGCAAGAGAAGTAAATTAAAGGAGTACTAATTATTAAAAATGTCACATCATCTCTATTTGTAGATGATATGATATATGATATTATATATAAGAGAACCAAAGAATTATTCCAGAATAGTATAAGAAATTATTAATACTTTCAGTAAAGTGGCAAGTGACAAAATCAACATAAAATATCCATAGCCCTTTTATATATCAATAACAAAAAGAATTAGAACTCAAGGAAACCCTCCCACTCACAGTAACTTCAAACATATTTAAGAATAAACCCCTAACTCACTGAAGATCTCTGCAATGAAAATTTCAAATATTTTTTAAATGTTTTTTTTAATTTTATATTTTTTATTTATTTATGAACGTGTATGAATATACTGTCTGCATGCAAGTCTGTGCACCCGTGTCGTGCAATGCAGCGGAGGTCAGAAGAGGGTGTCAGATTCCCCTGGAACTGGAGTTCTCCTAGAATTGGAGTTTCAAACGGTTCTCAGCTGCCATGTGGGTGCTAGGGATCGAACCCGGGTCCTCTGCAAGAGCGGTCGGTGCTCTTAACCGTTAGGCCATCTCTCCAGCCCAAAATTTCAAATATTTACAGAAAGAGAATGAGGAAGAAAATAGGAGATGGAAAGACCTATAATGCTCCTGGATTGGTAGACTCATTATTGTTAAAATTGCCATCTTACCAAAAGTAATCTATAGATTCAATCCAATGCCAATCAGTATACCCATGACATTCTTCATAAAGCTAGAAAAATTATCCTACAACTCTTATAAAAATCACAAAATGTTCTGGATAGCCAAAGCAAACTTGAGCCCAAAGAAACAATGGTGGGGATAACCAAAAAAGATTTCATATGATATTACAGATTTGTAGTCAAAATACAGCATGGTACTGACACATAAATAGATATGTAGATCAATAGAACATAATAGAAAACACAAACATGAGTACAGGCAATGTCAACCACCAGATATTTGGCGAAGGAGCAAAGAATACACGATGGGAGAAAGACAGCATCTTCAGCAAATGGTGTTGGCAAAACTGTATCTCCATGTGTAGAATAATGAATTTGGATGCTTATTTTTCACCTGACACAAAAAGTCAACGTGTAATGGATCAAAGATTTCAGTATAATACACGAGTCCGTGAAACTGGAAGAAGAAAATATAGGCAGTACCCTACAAGATGTAATGTAGGAAAGGAGTTTCTAAATTGGACATCAGCTGTTCAGGCATTAAGGTGAATAATTGGAACATCATTAAGCTACAAATCTTCTCTAGAGCAAAAAAACATCAACTAAGGAGGGGAAGAAGAAACCCACTGACTGCCAGAAAATCTTCATGTGTCACATATCTGACAAAGTACATATTAATATCCAGATTATACAAAGAACACACAAATCAAAGAAACAATAAATGAATGCCCCCAGAAAAAGAAGGGCTATGGATCTGAAATAAAAATGGGTAAGAAACACCTTAAAAGTGTTGTTTCCTTAGTAATCAGAGAAAGGCTGATCAAAGGCACTCTAATTTTCCATATTACCCCAGCCAGACTGGCTAAGTTCAAGAGAATGAAAAACACCACTTGCTGGTGTGGATGTAAAGAAAGTAGAATGCTCATTGACTCTTAGTGAGTTTGCAAACTTGTGCAATCATTATGAAAAGCAGTGTGGAGAATTCTATTAAAACTAAAAATGAATCTACCATATGGTCTAATTATATCATTCCTTGGCACATACCAAAAGGGTTCATCCTACTGTAGAGATACCTGTACATCTATGTTGGTTTCTACTTTCTTCACATTATCTAAAAAATGAGAACAACCTAAATATGCATCAACTGACGAATGGACAATTAAATAAAGGTACATTTACACATTGAATTCAATTCAGCATTAAGAAAGATGAAATTTGGAGATAAATAGATGGAAGTAGAGCCTGTTATACTCAGTGAAGTAACACAAATGCAGAAAAGCAAGCATGTTCTCACTCATTTGTGTATTGTACCACCAATCATTTCCATGTGACTACAAATCTTATCCTAGCAGCCAAGAAAATGGAAAGCATACACAGAGGTAAAGGAAAAGAAAGAATCCAAAGATGAGACAAGAAGAACAGATGTTATAAGGAGGGAAGTGAGGAATCTGAGAGTGTTTGGCTTTGATGGGAAAAGGTAGGGCTATGCATGGGTCTATGATGGGGGGGTCAGGGTAGGGGAGATAGTGGGAGGTATATGTTATTGGGAAAAGGGAGGTGATAATGGAGGCCCTGGGACTGGGTAGTGAGAAGTGAGGTCAGATGTAAAGAAGAAAGAGTAGAGATGACTGGAACTTGGAAGCCTAGGGATCCCAGAAGGAAAATTGTTGCCCCCAATCCCCTTGATAAATGCATATACAGTGTTTAAACATTAGTGCATATGTATACCTTGAAGCTGTATGACAAGGAACACAGTGCCAGGCAGGAAATACCTCCCTTTGAGTGGTTAGTGAGAGTAGTTCAAAAGATTCCTGAAATAACGCAGGCTATTGCCAGAGCTCTTGGTTATCTCCAAGAACTAGAATATAAGACCCTACTGCGGAAGATAGGTCATACTTTGGATGTATGAATTAGAGCAATGGAACAGGCATTGATCTGGAGCACATCTATTTGAAATTTAGATCTTCTAATGGTAAATGATAATATGTAAACTGTGAAAGGAGAAAATGAACCAGTGATTCAACCCATCCATAAAGCCTAATACTCATAATGACTTGCAGAGCAAACTACCTCCATTGGTGTAGAAGTGGCACAGTTATCTGAGAAGCAAATGAGAGCTATATAATTGAAGTTAAAGATTTCTCAATGGGAACTCATGGAGAGGTGGGTCAGTTGCTAAATTATTTACCCTGTAAACTCAAGGATCAGCGTTATGATCCCCATAATCCATATAAAAGTTCAGTTATGGACTAACATTCAAAACTGCATGAACTCATGGGTGGCACTACAAACACATCTAAATACGAATGACTGGAGAAGTCATAGACACTGGAGAAATCCCAGCTCTTCATACCTCTGCACAAATACAACTTCTTACCATATTCTAAATATTCATCCTTATATTTACAGGCATATATACTGTACACCACTCATCATGAAACATATTTCTGAAACAGATGGAGGATACTGCAGAATCCCACAACTGGTCAGACACAGAAAATATATGTCTGAGTCATGCCCAGTCATATGGGACACATCTACAGTTGAACCTCTACAGCTAAGGTTCATGGAACTTATCAGAATGAGTGTTAGAGAGAAAATGCATGCATCTCTCAACTTTCACCAGTGATGCTTTTTTAAACAAGAGTGAGATGCACATCTAGGACAACTGGCCAAGTTTTAAACAATAAGAAACTTCAGAGTGTCTCCCTCTGTGTAAGACACATATATTAAACCTCACCCACTGTGGCTCAGGGAACATTGTGTTAGATGTGTGGAAAGATTGTGCAAGCTAGAGCTGGTACAAGAAACTAGGGAAGTAGAAGCCTTCAGGCCACTGGAAGCTTGCACTTGTGAACTTGTGGCAATGATAGCATCGAGCACAGGACCCATGAAAACTCAATCACACAAGGGTCCAGATTGGAATGAGAGAAATGAGTGAGGATCCAGCCCAAGACTGGGAACTATTGGAGACTGATTTAAGTGAGTGAGGGAGAAAATGCCTTACTTATGATCTCTAGATAGGCTGACTTGTACTGAAAGACATCTATGTAGAAATGCTTGAATGGATAGGACTTTACATGTATGGTAGAATACAGGAGGTCTGGTAGGATATTGGGATGTGAATGGTGAAGTGGTTCTAAATTTAAGAACTTCTATCTGAAATATATAAAAGCTCAATAATTATTAAGCTCACCAAAATTTATCATTAAAATTATGTATTTATTTCTGTTGTATGTTTGTGTGTGTGTTGGTGCATATTTATGTGGTGTGTGCACATATGAGAATGTGTATACATGACTGTGCAAGTTCGTGTATGTGGATATGAAGGGCCAAGATCAACCGGGTTGGACTTTTCATCAATGACTCTCAATTTAATACTTTGAGAGAGAGTCTTTACAATGCTTAAACTCACTGATTTTCTAGCTAGTTAACTTGTCAGTGAACTCCAGAGGTTCACATCTCTCTATGTCCTGGTCCTCTCAATGCTGCAGTTTTGAATGATAGCCCATAACTGAACTTTTACATGGATTCTGGGTATCATAACACTTGTCCTTGAGTTTACAGGGTAAATAATTTAGCAACTGACCAATATTCCCATGCATTAGTCACTTTTCTGTTGCTGGGATAAAACCACCATGACTAAGGGAACTTAAAAGAGGAAGAATTTACTTTAGCTTATGATTGACGGTTCCAGGGAATTAGAATCCATTGTGGTGGGGGGCATGGTGGCCGCGGCTGTAGCAGAAAGCTGAAGCTCACATCTCACAATGAGTACAGGAGGTCAAGAGAGAGAGAGAGACTGGAGACTGCAAGGCTTGTTAAACTCACTAAGCCCACACCCAATGACATACTTCCTTGAGCATGGCCATACCTTCTAAGATCTCCCAGAACAGTGCCATCAACTGGGAACAAAACATCTGAATACTCAAAGCCTATGGGGGGACACTCTCATTCAAAGCACCACATTCCACTCCCTGGCCCCCATATGCTCATGACTATATAAAATGCAAAATTTATTTAGTCTAACCTTAAAAGTCCCCATAGTCTTTACCAGTATTAATTCTATTCAAAAGTCTACAGTTCAAAGTTTCTTCTGAGACCCAGGCTAATTTCTTAACTGTAAGCTCCTGTAAAATCAAAGGACAAATTGAATACACCCAACATACATTGGAACCAAATCCACATTTCCATTCCAAAACGGAAGAATAGAGGCATAGTGAGGAAATACTGGACCAAAACAAGACCCAAAACCAGCAGGGCAAACACCAAGTCCAGTAGCTCCACATACAACTTCTGGGACTTTACTTCCAAAAGACTTAGATGGCTCAGCTCTTCCACCTTTGCATGCAACATGCATCACTTCCTTAGGCGAGTATCACTCCCTGTATGCTGCTCTCCTTGGCAAATATCTCACAGCTCTGGCATCTCAAATGTCTTTTTGGGGTCTCTGCTGCCAACCAGGTTTCACATTCTCAGCTTCAGGAAATAGCCTATCAGTGCCTTCTTTATTCTGGGATGCCTGTGCTGCACTCTGCCTGGCCTTGGTGGCTCTGTGAAACTGAGGAGGAAGAACTGATGATCCCTTAATTCTTGCATCCTTCATGCATCTTAAGCCAGCACCACGTGAATGAAATTGCCAAGTTTGGCTGCAAGTTCAGGATGGACCCTGGCCTACTTCAACCACATTCACAACTTTTCTCTGCCCTTTTTGTAGTTTTCTTTCAAAAGTTGGAGGCTTAGCTGGGTGTGGTCTTGCCCTGGAGGTACTGTTTCTATTGTTTACTTGTAAGTCTCTAGGCTTCTCCTTAATCACTTTAATCTCACTCTTTCCATTGTTTACTTGTAAACATCTAGGCCTCTCCTTAATCACTTTAATCTTATCAAAAGGATTCTCTCCTTCACATGCCTTGGCTCCAACCTTCATCTCCCTAGTGCACTTTTCCAATCTAAACTGTACATTCTACATTTCTTTCTGCCCCATTTGCTCTTTTTCAATGTAGATATGTATAATATTAACCATTAATAGCCATGCCACCATTTCTACATTAGGCTGTCTTGAAGTATCCTCCTCCAAAGAAATTAGTACATTATTTTTCAACTTAGCATCAGACAAGCATTAGGGTTCTGGGCAAACTGCAGCCAGACTCTTTGGAAAATATCTGTTACTGCCTAAGTCTTTATTTTCCTCTGGAGTTATGTTTTTTTGAAGCAATGCTTTCTTTCAGTCTTCTACTAGAATGACCCATTAAACTCTGCTTACAGAAGTCAAGAGCTTTTCTAGCCCAAAGTTTCCAAAGTCTTCCACAATTTTCTCCAACACCCACATGGTCAGTCTTCACAGTCCAACCCCCCTCTTGGTACCAATACTCTGTATTAGTCACTTTTTCTGTTGCTGTGATAAAGCCCCATGACCAAGGGTATTCTTATAAAAAGGAAGAGTTTTGTTTTTTTTTTTTTTTTTGAGCGTTACAATTCATGGTTCCAGGGAATTAGAGTCCATTGTGGCAGGAAGCATGGTGACAGGGGCTGGAGAAGAAAGCCAGGTTCACATCTCACAATGAGTACAGGAAGTCAAGAGGGAGAGAGAGACTGGAGACTGCAAGGATTGTTATACTCACTAAGCCCGCCCTCAATGACATACTTCCTACAGCATGGCCACACCTTCTAAGATATCCCAGAACAGTGCCATCAACTGGGAACAAAATGCTTGAATATTTTAAGCCTATGAGGGACACTCTCATTCACATCACCATACCCCATTACACAAGGTAGATTAAAACAAAGAAATATAGTTTCTTGTCATTCTGGAGGTCAGACATTCAAAATCAAAGCATTGCATGGATATGCATTCTCTACGTTTCCCTCATAGTTGATGATTGCCAGTAGTCTTGGTATTACTTGCTATGTAGTTCTTTTCTCCCAGTCCCTGCCTCAGTCATAAGCAGAATAGTTCTCCACTGCATCTTGTTGCTTCAAATTTCTCTCTCATCCTCAGCATTAATTAATTACTGTTAAGTAATTAGATTTAGTGCCTATTTCAATCTGGTATAACTCATTTGGACTTCATTTTAACTGCAACTATCCTGTTACTATAGGCATACACAGTCATAAATGTCAATTGTTATAGTTTACCATACCTTTTTGATGGACACACTTTATTCCACATTAAGCACCAGCTAAATTCTTAGACAAACATTAATACCTAGGATTGAGACTGTTTCAAAATATGAAGAAGGTCCTAAGGTACACTCCACCTTTTTTCAGTTTCATGCAAGACTTAAATTCTATGTGACAATTGATCCCTCTCCAAATGACATCCTGGATTGGAATCATTTTCTGTGAAAAGGAGCCATCTGTTGCTTCCTCTCTCTGCATAGTGAAGATAAACATACAATTTTACAAAAAATAACCATATTGTTACAGAAACTAATTGTAAGCCAGGACATCTGGGATTCTGCAGTGCTCTTTGCAGTCCCTGTCTATTTCAGTTTTGTCGGGAGGCTCTGCACAGAGAGAAGAGTGGCATGTGCTCATTAAGATAAGTGTCACATTAATTATAGACATGGAAATACATGTTTCAGTACATTCTATGTTAAAGAAAATCATATTTCTTGTACCTTTTAATACAAATATAGATCTGGAATCAGGATTACGATATTTCAATAAAACCATTCCCAAATTCTCCCTCTTACTTAAGCTGTGTCTTTCTTTCATGCGTGGCAATTAATATCGCTTGCAGTTGATGAAAAAACTTGTGATATTATCTCATTTTTATTTTTCACAAGCATTTATTGAGTAGGAGGTACGCCCCAGCTGTTTCACTTTGGGTATTTGGGATACAACAGTGAAAAATCAGCAAGCCAAACAAGACCATTTCTACCGACAGTAAGAAAAAAAATAGATGCACAAAAAGGAGCAGGTGAAGACTTGGAGCCCTGTGAGTCTGCTGAAACTGTTGCTGATTTTTTTTTTAATTTAGGATTCTGTTTATTTGTGTATAATCAAGACTTTTACTTGAATCAAAATGTACATATATAAAATATATGTATATTGAAGGCACCTATTATTTATGTGTTTATATAAACTGTATTATAATCAAATTAAATATGTGTTGGAAATTAAGCCTGTAAGTTTTCCTACTGTCTTTTTTATTTTAATTTTTAAATTTTTATTTATTTATTTTCTATGTGTATGAATGTACTGTCTGCATGTAAGTTTTTGCACCCGTGTTCGTGCAATGCTGCAGAGGTCAGAAGAGGGTGTCGGATTCCCCTGGAACTGGAGTTCTCCTGGAATTGGAGTTACAGATGGTTCTCAGGTACCATATGGGTGCTAGGGGTCGAACCCACATCTTCTGTAAGAGCAATTGACGCTCTTAACTGCTAGGCTATCTCTCCAGCCCCTTTCCTACTGTCTTATATAAGGATTCCATAGGCTTTGTTTATTTGAATAGAGAGCTTTAAAAATAGTTCTAATTTAGCAATCCTCCTATATTAACAGTAGGGAATATGTGTATTTGTGGACTTTGAATTTTGTATACACTTTTCAAGTAAAAAGCAAACACGAGGAGTTTAGTTATGTTTTCTTCTATAATCCTGTTGAAGATTTGGCCAATGCCATTGACCTGAAATTCTTCTCCTCCCTGTATGCCTATGGTGCATACATTTGGTCTTTTCACGGTTTCCCACATTTCCTGTTTATTCCTTTCCTGTGTTTTGTTTCTAGTTTTTCATAGTCTTTGCTTGAGGAATCTAGTTCTTCAGCTTTGTCATCCAGTCTTGACATTCTGTCTTCCATTTCATTAATTCTAGTTCTGAGTCTTTCTCCTGTTGTTTCAAATTGACATTTTGAGCCTTTCAATTATATATTCATTTAAGTTTGTGTTTTCTTCAGTATTTCTATCTCCTTCTTGAATTCACTTTTCATGTCTGAAATTATTTTTTAACTTCTTTCAAGTACATATTTGTATGTTCTTGAGCTTTCGTTGAACCTATATGCCTATCTTCTTTGAGTTTCTTAATCTATGTTGCTTTAAGTTCTTTGATAATGTTTATAATTGTTCTCCTAAATTTTGTGTCCTGGGGATACTCAGTGATTATCATTAGAGCACAGTGCTGTTGGACTGGTGGATTTGGGGGTTATTCTCTTTTTTTCATATTATGTATGTTTTGCATCACAGTTTAGGCATCATGTTATCATTTGTTGGTTGTGTGTCTGGTAAGTAATTCTATTCTTTCTCTTTTTATTGGAACTTTGTTTCTATTGATGTAGATGGGTTTCTTTTTGCTCAGGTATGACAAGCTAGTTGGCATGTGCTTGAAGTTCTCCAAGGGTATTAGGCTGTTCATTGTAATAAGCATGTCAAGGTTGTAGGCAGAAAGGGTACAAGGCTGGTCTCAGGAATCCAAGGCAAGATGAGTTTGGGGACAGCCTGTTGAGGAGAAACCATCCAAATAGGATAGAAGGCTGGTCTCAGAAATTCAGGTTATGTTGGGGACTGCCTGGGTAGAACTCTGGTCTTGGGAGTCCAAAGGCAAGATGGGGAGGGGACAGCTTATGAAGTATATAACAAACTTGATGGGAAAATTAAACTGATCTGAGTACAGGGGATCAGGTCACATCTGGTGAGTTTGGACTAAGGTAAGTAGTCTAGAGGTCTGTGGTGTAGAGAGCAAAAGTGAGTCTATGTCCAAGGCTAGACTGGGAACAAGGTGTGATGTTGGGAGAATTGGAGTTGCTCAGGGTATAGGGATCAGGCAGAGTGGCAGAAGCTTCTTTTAATAGCATATGGGGACCTTACAAAGTTACAGAGGCAGTTAAACAATGAGAATACCTGTCTGTGAGAACTTTAACCCTAAGTGACACAGCTTCAATGCAACTTTTCTACCATAAGATTAGTGGGTGTCTCAACTCCCCTCAGAGAAGTTTACTTATGCAGCAGATGGTGATTAACATGGAAGCCCACAACTGGCTACTGTGCAGAGAACAAGAGGCCACAGAGTGTTTCTCCTTGAATAGGACACCTGTTTCAATTTGCTGTCTTCTAAGGCCCAGGGACATCACTGCAGAAGAGGAGGAGATGGAATGATTCTGAGAGAGTGAAAGTGGCAGCTGAACAAAAGGGAACAGTCTTCCAGACAGCTGCCCAGCTACTTACATGAACTCATAGTAATGAGGATACCATGCACAAGTCCTATTCAAACTCAAATTAAACAAAATCCCAGCACGCTCATGGGAAAGTGGGTAAGCCATCTAAACCTAATCTAAGGAACTCTTAACAATTGATGGCCTCAGGAAGGGGAAAAGACAGTGCCTTGCAAGGATGCAATTCTTTTTTTCTTATTTTTTTATTAATTTTATTTATTTCTGTATGTGTATGAATGTACTGTCTGCATGCAAGTTTGTGCACCCGTGTCGTGCAATGCCGCGGAGGTCAGAAGAGGGTGTCGGATTCCCCTGGAACTGGAGTTCTCCTGGAATTGGAGTTTCAGATGGCTCTCTGCTGCCATATGGGTGCTGGGGATCGAACCCGGGTCCTCTGTGAGAGCATTGGCGCTCCTAACCGCTAGGCCATCTCTCCAGCCCAAGGATGCAATTCTTACTGGGTCCAGTGGCTGGACAAATACTGAAGGATATTTGGTGACATAAAACTGACTCTACAGTCAGTATTATATAAATGAGGGTACATTAAGTTAGGCATGTGGAGACAGTGTGGGAAGAATGGATAAGGAAGGGGATCTAAATAATATTCATCTATATTTGATGAAATGTAAAAATTAAATTTAAGAAATAATAGAGTATATGAATTCATGGAGTTGGTAATATGGAGATGGGTTCTGAATATGATCAAGATATGTTGTAGAAAATTCCCAAAGAATGGACAGAAATACTTTGTAAAAGAATGGCATTTATGAGTAGAGCTCTTTATTTAAAAGTTTGAAGGAAATTGATAGGTTTTTCTTAATTCTACCTTACATATTCTACCATAGAAGCTAGAATATTCTCCATTCTGGAGAATGCAGCAATAAGGTACAATCTTGGTAGCAAAGAACAGACATTAGCACCAATACACAGCCTTGATCTTGGTCTTCCCAACATAAAGAACTTTTTTTTAAAATTTGGATTGTTTTTTTAAAATTTTTTAAATATATATTTTGGACAAGATTATCAAATCTAGACACATGTCCCCCACCCTATCCCCCCACTCACCAGAGCTTGTGCATTCTGCCAAACATGCTTTTCATCTCTTTCTCACTCTTTCTCAATACTCTCCATGTGGAAGTTGACTATTCTAGCAGAAGTTCACGTTCTCAGTCAGTCCAGTATCTTTTGATGTTCAGTCCTCTCTGTTTCACTTTATGTTTTTGTTTCCAGTATTCATCACTTCCAACTGCTTGGACAAATGCTCAAGGGGTTGTGCACAACTAGGGTAATTGGCATATATCCACAGATGAGGTGATATCAATGCATATTTGTTTTTATCCTGGGACTGTGTGTATTCTGATTCACTCCAGCATGATATCTGCTAGCTCCAAGCCATTTCCTTAGCAAGCTCATGAATGTCTTCTATTACTATGGATACTGCTGTCAATAAAGAACGTAATACATAATGGGTGTGAAGAGATGTACGCGAATATTAATTCCACGTCTAAGGGAGTCACACAATCAAATTCAGCCTACAATGAGGGACATTCGTTGGTTCCTGCCTCCTTGCCTATTGTGAAGAGAGCTCCAATACACACATAGGCTAGTTCATGTTATCTTGTGGTGGGGTAGTCTTGGGTGTACAAGCCTAGGTGGTCTATGGCTGGGTTCAGTGGCAAGTTCATTCCCAAGTCTTTCCAAGGGTTCCCACACTGCTTTTTGTAGTGACTGTACGAGTTCACATTCCACCAGCAGTGATAAGTGTTCCCTTTTCCCCCACAACCTCTCCAGCATCTGGGTATTATTTGTTTTCTTGATCCTAAGCCAGTCCTTTTGGAGTAGATGATATCTTAAAGTGGTTTTAGATTTCCATCGTCCTTAATGGAGTTAGTGGGTGAACACTTCTTAGAGTGTTTCTCAGCCATCTCTAATTCCTTGCTGTTGAAGTCTCTGTTCAGCTCTTATTGCTCCAACTATTGAAGGGTATTTGTTTTTCTTCTTTGTTTTTTATGAAGTTAAGTTTTTTGATTCTGGGAAATCAAGTGCTTTGTCAGATGTTTCTCGCAGTGAAGGTTTCCTCCACTATTGTGGGATTTCTCTTCACTTCCTTGATTGTTTCTTTTGATGTACAGAAGCTTTTGAGTTTAATGAGGTCCCACTTGTCAATTGTCGACCTTAAATCTATTGTTGTAGTCTGTCTGATTTAGGAAGTCTTTTGCTAGGCCTATGTCTCTGTAGTCTTAACTGCCAACTTTTTTTCTATCACCTTCAGAGTTTGGGGTTTTCACACTGAGGGTCTTTAATCATCTTGAGAGTTTGAATTTTGTACAGGAGAGAGGAAGGGGTTTAATTTCATTCTTCTACAGTGGTGATCCAGTGTTTTTTCCAGATCCCTTTGCTGAAGTGCTGTTCTTTTGTCCATTGGTTGTCTTCTTGGCTCCCTTTTGTCAAATATGAGATGGCTGAAATTTGTCATGGTGTTCAAGTTTGCACTTCGGTTTTTTTCCATTCGTCAACAGGACTATTTTTTCCAAGTACCATGCTATTTTATGACTATAGCCCTTGTATTATAGGTTTGAAGTTTGGTACAGAGATCCCCCCTCTGTTGCTCTTTTCACTCAGGGTTGTTTTGGCTACTTGGGGTCTTATGCTTTTCCAAATGTATTTAAGGACGTTTTTTTCCAAGCCTGTGAAGAAACTCTTGGGGGATTTTAATTGGGATTGCATTAAATCTATACAAGAGTTTGGGTAGAATGGACATTTTTACAATGTTAATTATCCCAATCCATGAGCATGGCTGACATCTAGAATTTTAAGAAAATGGGGCTTAGTTGGAAGTAAACTTGGCCTTCTGCTTCAGTCTCCGGCTGCAATGCTATGAGTTGTTCTACCCTGTCGGATTCTGTAAGACACATTGCTTGCTTTGCATCAGGGACAAAGGAAGGGAGCAACATGCATGTGAACTAAAACATCTGAAGCCAGTAACTAACATATTTCCTTCCTCCTTTTCCTTGTCTTATATATTGTATAGTGCTACAATTCTGACTAAAATAATGTCTACCAAACATTCTTTACTTTTTCTATCATAAACACACAAAATTTTCAATAACTTTTTTATGTTTTAGGCCATCAATAGAAATTCAGGACACTAAGTGTCACCCCACTTGAGTTCATCAAAGTCTTCAATCTCCTTCCTGTAAACTTCTGTTGGAACTGTCCCTTATTAAGTATTTATGTGACAAGTTCTTTTAATCATTAAAAGTATTTTACTCAAAATATGCTTCTTGATAAGTATTTTAAAAAATATTGAGGAATATTATGTATTTTCACTTCAGGTGCTGTATATAGTTTCTAAAGTGGTTGCTATAATCCCTAAAATATGGTTTTTACTCTTATGTACATTTTCCTCTTTAAGCCTGGCACACACTTTTACTAAACATAAGCAGCAGACTATAGCAAAAAGGGCGGTAAATATGGGTTATATCGTTATGGCCATGTTATTATACCACTGGGAGAGTGAATCATGTCTGTGAACTTGATCAGATCTACTATAATCATCTGCTCTAATGTTCTGATATTCTAATTTTAAAGAAAGTTGTATCTATGTAAGACATGAGCCCACTTCTACCAGTTATGTTTTTTTTTTTACAGAAGCTAAATATTTTGATTTTATGCGAATATTTCTACTTTTAAAATACTGGCTCGTTGTTTCCCACTTTACAGTGGCTTGCTCCCTCTAGCAATTATCTAACTGTGGAGCTAAAAGCTTCTGCCAGTGTGCTTTTCTTCACAAAGTTCAAGCTTGACCCACTGTGCATCACTAAAATTACTAATGGCTACTCACCTGTACTTATATGAATGACACATGCAAATTAATCACCCAGACATTTACTATTTCTCCAAGCTGATATAATTAGATAGTAGAATTACCACTTAAGGATATAATACATGAGATGTATAATGTTGAGTTACTGATACTGAAGTAAATCTACTTTCAGTCCAGTGAACATAGTTACAAAATCAATGGAAGTTATTTCTGAATGTGTAGGCAGCTTGTTCCAAGAGGGAATAGAGGTCATGCTCTACCATGCTAAAATCTGTTGCACAATTACTACCTAAGGATAGTGCATAAAATGTGAAATTTTGAGATTACAGTATTGAAAGTGGTTCTCTGCTTTCAACCTTGTGCATATAATTGTGCAACGAGAGTTGTTTCTTCTGTGAAGATGGGTAAAATACCGAAAGATTAGTCTGTACATGGTAATGTATAAACACTGCTATTTTGTAAGTTCTGGGCAATTATATAGAACATTCAACCTTCCAGTTCCAGGGGGATTCAACATGATCTTCTACCTCCTAGGGCATCCCAAACTTGTGTTTACTTACATGTGTGCAGTCAAAAACACTCATAATCATAAAATTAAAAAAAAAACCATAAGATTTATTGTGGTGTCTTCCCATTTATTCCCATGGCGAGCCACATAGGAATGCACACCACAGAGAGACATACTGAGGTAACCCTATACAGAGATATATTTTATTTAAAAAATGGGTTTTATAGGCAGGGTTACCAAACCTCCCAAGGACCAAACCGAGACCCCCTTCATCATGCCCCCCTGTGTAATCCACAAGCTACAGCTCTGCTCTGCATTACATGCTGTGTCACAAGGTATGTCAAGAGCTGCTCTCCTCCTGTGAGGTGAGGTCAAGAAGGTCTTACAACTTCCATCTGTGTCTCTTGGAGGTATGTCTGGGAAATGCTAGCCCCTGCATACCCAACTCAAATTGGATTTGCATACATCTCCCCTGTTTAATTGTATTTTTTGAGAAGTAGGTGAGCCCATTGGAGAATCCAACATCATAGTTGCTCAAACCTATTTTGAATAGATCAGGCCTAAGAATTTTACTTTTTACACTAAGACCAATTATTCTTAAAAAAACAAAAACAAACAAACAAACAAAAAAACAGGAGGTGGACCAAATGTCAAACATAAGCAATGAATGTAAGCAACCTTCCTGTAAAAGCAATTAGTAAGCATATATGTCCAAATTTGGTACAATCCAAAGTTTGCACAGACCAGTTGGAGAGGCTTGTAATACACAAGCATGTTGATCAAATAATAGTCTAGTCTATAGTTGTTGAGATCTCAGGAATCACCCCTATCTCCTCAGCCCTTACATTCTAATGCATCCCTCTTCCTTGAGTGGTTCCCTAGGCTTTGGAGAAGAGGCAAGAGTGCTTGAGAAGTAGACCAGTCCATTAATTTTTTAAAATTTTATTTATTATTTTATGTGTATGACTGTATTATCTGCATATAAGTTGGTGCACCTGTGTTGTGCAATGCTGCAGAGATCAGAAGAGGGTGTTGGATTTCCCTGGATCTGGAGTTAAAGATGGTTCTTAGCTACCATGTGGGTGGTATAAATCAATCCCAGTCCTCTGCAAGAGTAGTTGGTGCTCTTAACCACTGAGCCATCTCTCCAGCCCCACATCAGTCCATTTTTAATTGGTATTTTGGACACTCAAGTTTTTCCAAGCTTTTCTCTCCATATCTTTTCAGTCCTTCCAAGAGTCCCCTCTTCTCACTCTATTAACAAAACACAAATAGTACAACCATTGATTATCATGACAAATAATGCCATGGGCACAGGCATAGATGTTTAGAAATACCATTATATTAGAGTGTATTTTTCTGACATTTTTAAACACATTTTAGTAGATAAACAGATGAAGGTTAATTAAAGTCTTTTTAAAGAATGAAATATCTCAGGTCTTTGATATCAAATCTGAAAAGTAAAATAATGTACACTAGTTTTAAGCATGTAAACTATGTTACTAGAGGGTTGACGTTTATGGTATCAGCTGCATCCCCCCCGCAAGGAGTGGGCCATAGGCAATTAAGTTTTGGGGTGCCCAAATATCAGGGCACCACTGACTGAACAAATCTCCAGGCAAGTAAGGTATAGGTGAGGAGACTTGCTTTGACTCTGGTGACCAGTTTTCTTTTAGTGGTCCATACAGTGCTCTCTGGCATCATGAGGACCAGCCATTCATTTGTAAAGCAAGGGCTGTAAACATCGTTTTTATGCTAACACCAAGTCTTCAGCAATAGGGTCTTACCATCTGTGGTGGTTTGAATGAGTGTAGACCATAGGCTTTAAGTATTCAGACATTTGTCTCCAGTTGGTGGCACTGTTTTTGGAGGTCTTAGAAGGTGTGACCATGCTAGAGGAAGTACATAATTGGGGGCAGGCTTAGTGAGTTTAACAAGCCTTGTGGTCTCCAGTCACTCTCTCTCTGCTTCCTGTGCTCATTGTGAGATGTGACACTTGGCGTGCTGCTCCAGCTCCAGCCACCATGCCTCCTGCCACAATGGACTCTAATTCCCTGGAACCGTCAATCGTAAACTCAAATAAACTCTTCCTTTTATAAGTTCCTTTGGTAATGGTGTTTTATCACAGCAACAGAAAAGTGACTAATACACCATCCCTTTTTTGCATGCACCCCTGCACTACTTGCAAATAGCCTTTGTTTAGGGGGAGCTTTTAAGGCCAACAACTCCTTGTTAAACATAGTCCATAACTAGCACCAGAAGCTTTTATTTATCTATATGTCTCATTTAACTATAAAGTAAAATCTAGAGGCAGGGCAATTGTCCAAAGGGATAGGAATAAATGTTTATGTCACCATACCTTTCAGATGTATACACAAATTAACTCCCCTACTATTACTAAAGTCCTCATTCACTGAAATGTTTTATTTAACAATTAAGCTTTTAACGATCTTACATTATATCTGGTTCTTGTACCTCCTCCTTACTGAATCTAATTTTTATCTTCATCCCTTCAGCTGTGTGGGGTATATCTCCAACTGGTTTCAACTCTTCAAAACACTCAGATGTTAGTGTTAGGTATTAAACATAAACCAGTCAAGCATAGCATGGGAACTTTCTATCTATTTGTATCAATTATTGGAACAAAGCATGAATGAGGGGCATTAGTTGCTAATTCTTTAGTAGCTGTACTCATTTTCCTTTAGAGGCTCATTCCCAGAGAAGATGACCTTGCCATTCTTTCTAATTAATTTTTAGGGATAATGGATATACCTTGAAATGATTTTATGCCTGTCAGTCAAAGGAGTTATCCATAACCTATAAGGAACGACTGTCACAATAATTGACTCTTAACCCAGAGAGTTGCCAGCATAAACACCCATGTGTCACCCCATGTGTTAGTTCCCTGAGAAGTGATCGTTTCTCAGACTTCTTCTGTTCTTTTTTGATGTCTAGTTGGGCCAATCCCTTTGTTGGTAGGATCTGGTCCATTTTCACAGTCCAAGGACATGCACTTTTCATAGCCATTCAGGTTGGTTGTGTCTCTATCTGTGGGAACATACAAACAAACCCTTTTTTCCATAGTTAGTTTTAAGACTATAAAGGTTTTAGAGAAAGCATTTAGAGTAGAGGNTAATGCTCCTGGATTGGTAGACTCATTATTGTTAAAATTGCCATCTTACCAAAAGTAATCTATAGATTCAATCCAATGCCAATCAGTATACCCATGACATTCTTCATAAAGCTAGAAAAATTATCCTACAACTCTTATAAAAATCACAAAATGTTCTGGATAGCCAAAGCAAACTTGAGCCCAAAGAAACAATGGTGGGGATAACCAAAAAAGATTTCATATGATATTACAGATTTGTAGTCAAAATACAGCATGGTACTGACACATAAATAGATATGTAGATCAATAGAACATAATAGAAAACACAAACATGAGTACAGGCAATGTCAACCACCAGATATTTGGCGAAGGAGCAAAGAATACACAATGGGAGAAAGACAGCATCTTCAGCAAATGGTGTTGGCAAAACTGTATCTCCATGTGTAGAAGAATGAATTTGGATGCTTATTTTTCACCTGACACAAAAAGTCAATGTGTAATGGATCAAAGATTTCAGTATAATACACGAGTCCTTGAAACTGGAAGAAGAAAATATAGGCAGTACCCTACAAGATGTAATGTGGGAAAGGAGTTTCTAAATTGGACATCAGCTGTTCAGGCATTAAGGTGAATAATTGGAACATCATTAAGCTACAAATCTTCTCTAGAGCAAAAAAACATCAACTAAGGAGGGGAAGAAGAAACCCACTGACTGCCAGAAAATCTTCATGTGTCACATATCTGACAAAGTACATATTAATATCCAGATTATACAAAGAACACACAAATCAAAGAAACAATAAATGAATGCCCCCAGAAAAAGAAGGGCTATGGATCTGAAATAAAAATGGGTAAGAAACACCTTAAAAGTGTTGTTTCCTTAGTAATCAGAGAAAGGCTGATCAAAGGCACTCTAATTTTCCATATTACCCCAGCCAGACTGGCTAAGTTCAAGAGAATGAAAAACACCACTTGCTGGTGTGGATGTAAAGAAAGTAGAATGCTCATTGACTCTTAGTGAGTTTGCAAACTTGTGCAATCATTATGAAAAGCAGTGTGGAGAATTCTATTAAAACTAAAAATGAATCTACCATATGGTCTAATTATATCATTCCTTGGCACATACCAAAAGGGTTCATCCTACTGTAGAGATACCTGTACATCTATGTTGGTTTCTACTTTCTTCACATTACCTAAAAAATGAGAACAACCTAAATATGCATCAACTGACGAATGGACAATTAAATAAAGGTACATTTACACATTGAATTCAATTCAGCATTAAGAAAGATGAAATTTGGAGATAAATAGATGGAAGTAGAGCCTATTATACTCAGTGAAGTAACACAAATGCAGAAAAGCAAGCATGTTCTCACTCATTTGTGTATTGTACCACCAATCATTTCCATGTGACTACAAATCTTATCCTAGCAGCCAAGAAAATGGAAAGCATACACAGAGGTAAAGGAAAAGAAAGAATCCAAAGATGAGACAAGAAGAACAGATGTTATAAGGAGGGAAGTGAGGAATCTGAGAGTGTTTGGCTTTGATGGGAAAAGGTAGGGCTATGCATGGGGCTATGATGGGGGGGTCAGGGTAGGGGAGATAGTGGGAGGTATATGTTATTGGGAAAAGGGCGGTGATAATGGAGGCCCTGGGACTGGGTAGTGAGAAGTGAGGTCAGATGTAAAGAAGAAAGAGTAGAGATGACTGGAACTTGGAAGTCTAGGGATCCCAGAAGGAAAATTGTTGCCCCCAATTCCCTTGATAAATGCATATACAGTGTCTAAACATTAGTGCATATGTATACCTTGAAGCTGTATGACAAGGAACACAGTGCCAGGCAGGAAATACCTCCCTTTGAGTGGTTAGTGAGAGTAGTTCAAAAGATTCCTGAAATAACGCAGGCTATTGCCAGAGCTCTTGGTTATCTCCAAGAACTAGAATATAAGACCCTACTGTGGAAGATAGGCCATACTTTGGATGTATGAATTAGAGCAATGGAACAGGCATTGACCTGGAGCACATCTATTTGAAATTTAGATCTTCTAATGGTAAATGATAATATGTAAACTGTGAAAGGAGAAAATGAACCAGTGATTCAACCCATCCATAAAGCCTAATACTCATAATGACTTGCAGAGCAAACTACCTCCATTGGTGTAGAAGTGGCACAGTTATCTGAGAAGCAAATGAGAGCTATATAATTGAAGTTAAAGATTTCTCAATGGGAACACATGGAGAGGTGGGTCAGTTGCTAAATTATTTACCCTGTAAACTCAAGGATCAGCGTTATGATCCCCATAATCCATATAAAAGTTCAGTTATGGACTAACATTCAAAACTGCATGAACTCATGGGTGGCACTACAAACACATCTAAATACGAATGACTGGAGAAGTCATAGACACTGGAGAAATCCCAGCTCTTCATACCTCTGCACAAATACAACTTCTTACCATATTCTAAATATTCATCCTTATATTTACAGGCATATATACTGTACACCACTCATCATGAAACATATTTCTGAAACAGATGGAGGATACTGCAGAAACCCACAACTGGTCAGACACAGAAAATATATGTCTGAGTCATGCCCAGTCATATGGGACACATCTACAGTTGAACCTCTACAGCTAAGGTTCATGGAACTTATCAGAATGAGTGTTAGAGAGAAAATGCATGCATCTCTCAACTTTCACCAGTGATGCTTTCTTAAACAAGAGTGAGATGCACATCTAGGACAACTGGCCAAGTTTTAAACAATAAGAAACTTCAGAGTGACTCCCTCTGTGTAAGACACATATATTAAACCTCACCCACTGTGGCTCAGGGAACATTGTGTTAGATGTGTGGAAAGATTGTGCAAGCTAGAGCTGGTACAAGAAACTAGGGAAGTAGAAGCCTTCAGGCCACTGGAAGCTTGCACTTGTGAACTTGTGGCAATGATAGCATCGAGCACAGGACCCATGAAAACTCAATCACACAAGGGTCCAGATTGGAATGAGAGAAATGAGTGAGGATCCAGCCCAAGACTGGGAACTATTGGAGACTGATTTAAGTGAGTGAGGGAGAAAATGCCTTACTTATGATCTCTAGATAGGCTGACTTGTACTGAAAGACATCTAGGTAGAAATGCTTGAATGGATAGGACTTTACATGTATGGTAGAATACAGGAGGTCTGGTAGGATATTGGGATGTGAATGGTGAAGTGGCTCTAAATTTAAGAACTTCTATCTGAAATATATAAAAGCTCAATAATTATTAAGCTCACCAAAATTTATCATTAAAATTATGTATTTATTTCTGTTGTATGTTTGTGTGTGTGTTGGTGCATATTTATGTGGTGTGTGCACATATGAGAATGTGTATACATGACTGTGCAAGTTCGTGTATGTGGATATGAAGGGCCAAGATCAACCGGGTTGGACTTTTCATCAATGACTCTCAATTTAATGCTTTGAGAGAGAGTCTTTACAATGCTTAAACTCACTGATTTTCTATCTAGTTAACTTGTCAGTGAACTCCAGAGGTTCACATCTCTCTATGTCCTGGTCCCCTCAATGCTGCAGTTTTGAATGATAGCCCATAACTGAACTTTTACATGGATTCTGGGTATCATAACACTTGTCCTTGAGTTTACAGGGTAAATAATTTAGCAACTGACCAATATTCCCATGCATTAGTCACTTTTCTGTTGCTGGGATAAAACCACCATGACTAAGGGAACTTAAAAGAGGAAGAATTTACTTTAGCTTATGATTGACGGTTCCAGGGAATTAGAATCCATTGTGGTGGGGGGCATGGTGGCCGCGGCTGTAGCAGAAAGCTGAAGCTCACATCTCACAATGAGTACAGGAGGTCAAGAGAGAGAGAGACTGGAGACTGCAAGGCTTGTTAAACTCACTAAGCCCACACCCAATGACATACTTCCTTGAGCATGGCCATACCTTCTAAGATCTCCCAGAACAGTGCCATCAACTGGGAACAAAACATCTGAATACTCAAAGCCTATGGGGGGACACTCTCATTCAAAGCACCACATTCCGCTCCCTGGCCCCCATTTGCTCATGACTATATAAAATGCAAAATTTATTTAGTCTAACCTTAAAAGTCTCCATAGTCTTTACCAGTATTAATTCTATTCAAAAGTCTACAGTTCAAAGTTTCTTCTGAGACCCAGGCTAATTTCTTAACTGTAAGCTCCTGTAAAATCAAAGGACAAATTGAATACACCCAACATACATTGGAACCAAATCCACATTTCCATTCCAAAACGGAAGAATAGAGGCATAGTGAGGAAATACTGGACCAAAACAAGACCCAAAACCAGCAGGGCAAACACCAAGTCCAGTAGCTCCACATACAACTTCTGGGACTTTACTTCCAAAAGACTTAGATGGCTCAGCTCTTCCACCTTTGCATGCAACATGCATCACTTCCTTAGGTGAGTATCACTCCCTGTATGCTGCTCTCCTTGGCAAATATCTCACAGCTCTGGCATCTCAAATGTCTTTTTGGGGTCTCTGCTGCCAACCAGATTTCACATTCTCAGCTTCAGGAAATAGCCTATCAGTGCCTTCTTTATTCTGGGATGCCTGTGCTGCACTCTGCCTGGCCTTGGTGGCTCTGTGAAACTGAGGAGGAAGAACTGATGATCCCTTAATTCTTGCATCTTTCATGCATCTTAAGCCAGCACCATGTGAATGAAATTGCCAAGTTTGGCTGCAAGTTCAGGATGGACCCTGGCCTACTTCAACCACATTCACAACTTTTCTCTGCCCTTTTTGTAGTTTTCTTTCAAAAGTTGGAGGCTTAGCTGGGTGTGGTCTTGCCCTGGAGGTACTGTTTCTATTGTTTACTTGTAAGTCTCTAGGCTTCTCCTTAATCACTTTAATCTCACTCTTTCCATTGTTTACTTGTAAACATCTAGGCCTCTCCTTAATCACTTTAATCTTATCAAAAGGATTCTCTCCTTCACATGCCTTGGCTCCAACCTTCATCTCCCTAGTGCACTTTTCCAATCTAAACTGTACATTCTACATTTCTTTCTGCCCCATTTGCTCTTTTTCAATGTAGATATGTATAATATTAACCATTAATAGCCATGCCACCATTTCTACATTAGGCTGTCTTGAAGTATCCTCCTCCAAAGAAATTAGTACATTATTTTTCAAC
>VZQC01001845.1:35029-124719 GCA_009823505.1 Rhizomys pruinosus
AGCTTACAATTCATGGTTCCAGGGAATTAGAGTCCATTGTGGCAGGAAGCATGGTGACAGGGGCTGGAGAAGAAAGCCAGGTTCACATCTCACAATGAGTACAGGAAGTCAAGAGGGAGAGAGAGACTGGAGACTGCAAGGATTGTTATACTCACTAAGCCCGCCCTCAATGACATACTTCCTACAGCATGGCCACACCTTCTAAGATATCCCAGAACAGTGCCATCAACTGGGAACAAAATGCTTGAATATTTTAAGCCTATGAGGGACACTCTCATTCACATCACCATACCCCATTACACAAGGTAGATTAAAACAAAGAAATATAGTTTCTGGTCATTCTGGAGGTCAGACATTCAAAATCAAAGCATTGCATGGATATGCATTCTCTACGTTTCCCTCATAGTTGATGATTGCCAGTAGTCTTGGTATTACTTGCTATGTAGTTCTGTTCTCCCAGTCCCTGCCTCAGTCATAAGCAGAATAGTTCTCCACTGCATCTTGTTGCTTCAAATTTCTCTCTCATCCTCAGCATTAATTAATTACTGTTAAGTAATTAGATTTAGTGCCTATTTCAATCTGGTATAACTCATTTGGACTTCATTTTAACTGCAACTATCCTGTTACTATAGGCATACACAGTCATAAATGTCAATTGTTATAGTTTACCATACCTTTTTGATGGACACACTTTATTCCACATTAAGCACCAGCTAAATTCTTAGACAAACATTAATACCTAGGATTGAGACTGTTTCAAAATATGAAGAAGGTCCTAAGGTACACTCCACCTTTTTTCAGTTTCATGCAAGACTTAAATTCTATGTGACAATTGATCCCTCTCCAAATGACATCCTGGATTGGAATCATTTTCTGTGAAAAGGAGCCATCTGTTGCTTCCTCTCTCTGCATAGTGAAGATAAACATACAATTTTACAAAAAATAACCATATTGTTACAGAAACTAATTGTAAGCCAGGACATCTGGGATTCTGCAGTGCTCTTTGCAGTCCCTGTCTATTTCAGTTTTGTCGGGAGGCTCTGCACAGAGAGAAGAGTGGCATGTGCTCATTAAGATAAGTGTCACATTAATTATAGACACGGAAATACAGGTTTCAGTACATTCTATGTTAAAGAAAATCATATTTCTTGTACCTTTTAATACAAATATAGATCTGGAATCAGGATTACGATATTTCAATAAAACCATTCCCAAATTCTCCCTCTTACTTAAGCTGTGTCTTTCTTTCATGCGTGGCAATTAATATCGCTTGCAGTTGATGAAAAAACTTGTGATATTATCTCATTTTTATTTTTCACAAGCATTTATTGAGTAGGAGGTACGCCCCAGCTGTTTCACTTTGGGTACTTGGGATACAACAGTGAAAAATCAGCAAGCCAAACAAGACCATTTCTACCTACAGTAAGAAAAAAAATAGATGCACAAAAAGGAGCAGGTGAAGACTTGGAGCCCTGTGAGTCTGCTGAAACTGTTGCTGATTTTTTTTTTAATTTAGGATTCTGTTTATTTGTGTATAATCAAGACTTTTACTTGAATCAAAATGTACATATATAAAATATATGTATATTGAAGGCACCTATTATTTATGTGTTTATATAAACTGTATTATAATCAAATTAAATATGTGTTGGAAATTAAGCCTGTAAGTTTTCCTACTGTCTTTTTTATTTTAATTTTTAAATTTTTATTTATTTATTTTCTATGTGTATGAATGTACTGTCTGCATGTAAGTTTTTGCACCCGTGTTCGTGCAATGCTGCAGAGGTCAGAAGAGGGTGTCGGATTCCCCTGGAACTGGAGTTCTCCTGGAATTGGAGTTACAGATGGTTCTCAGCTACCATATGGGTGCTAGGGGTCGAACCCACATCTTCTGCAAGAGCAATTGGCGCTCTTAACTGCTAGGCTATCTCTCTAGCCCCTTTCCTACTGTCTTATATAAGGATTCTATAGGCTTTGTTTATTTGAATAGAGAGCTTTAAAAATAGTTCTAATTTAGCAATCCTCCTATATTAACAGTAGGGAATATGTGTATTTGTGGACTTTGAATTTTGTATACACTTTTCAAGTAAAAAGCAAACACGAGGAGTTTAGTTATGTTTTCTTCTATAATCCTGTTGAAGATTTGGCCAATGCCATTGACCTGAAATTCTTCTCCTCCCTGTATGCCTATGGTGCATACATTTGGTCTTTTCACGGTTTCCCACATTTCCTGTTTATTCCTTTCCTGTGTTTTGTTTCTAGTTTTTCATAGTCTTTGCTTGAGGAATCTAGTTCTTCAGCTTTGTCATCCAGTCTTGACATTCTGTCTTCCATTTCATTAATTCTAGTTCTGAGTCTTTCTCCTGTTGTTTCAAATTGACATTTTGAGCCTTTCAATTATATATTCATTTAAGTTTGTGTTTTCTTCAGTATTTCTATCTCCTTCTTGAATTCACTTTTCATGTCTGAAATTATTTTTTAACTTCTTTCAAGTTCATATTTGTATGTTCTTGAGCTTTCGTTGAACCTATATGCCTATCTTCTTTGAGTTTCTTAATCTATGTTGCTTTAAGTTCTTTGATAATGTTTATAATTGTTCTCCTAAATTTTGTGTCCTGGGGATACTCAGTGATTATCATTAGAGCACAGTGCTGTTGGACTGGTGGATTTGGGGGTTATTCTCTTTTTTTCATATTATGTATGTTTTGCATCACAGTTTAGGCATCATNCAAATGCTTGCCTAGATGCTAAGTTGAAAAGCAATGGACTAATGTCTTGGCGGAGGATATTTCAAGAAAGACTAACATAGAAATGGTGGCATGGCTATTAATTGTGAATATTATAAAGAACTACAGTAGAAGAAGAGAGATGGGGCGAGAAATGCAGCAATGTAGTTTGGCATCTAAACTCCGCTAGGAAGATTAAAGTGGTGTCAAGGCAATGTGAAGCAGAGTTATACCTTTTGAAAGAAGATTAATGTGATTAAGGAGAGGTTTAGCTATTTACAAGTAAAAAAAAAAGTGAGATTAAAAATGAATAAGAACAGGGCAATCGATCTTTGGTGTCTTTGATTTGGTTTGTTCCTAAGGTATTTTATTGTTTTTTGGCTTATTGTGAGTGGGAGGTATTTTTGTTTTTGAGTCTATTGGTGAGTGGGAAGGTCTACTTGTATTCATTCTTCAGTTACTTCTTGTTGGTATAAAGAAAAGCTATCATGGAATTTCTAGATTTTAATTTTGTATCCTGCCACTTTTACCCAAGCTCTTAATCATTTTTTTCTAGGAGTTTTCCGGTGGAAGTTCTTAGCATCTCTTAGGTAGTCAATCATATTATCAGCAAAAGGGATAGCTTGATTTCCTCTTTTCCAATTAGAATCTTTAATTTCCTTTTCTTGCTATTGCCCTTGCAAGGGTTTCCAGCCTCGCTTGTGCTTCATTATAGGATCGAAAGGCTACTACTAGTGAACAAATGTCAGCCATGAAAGAGAAACAGACAGAATTGACCAGAATCCAAGCTCCAGAGAGAGAGGACAGTTTTGAGAGAGAGGACAGTTTTACTTCTCAATCACCTGTGCCCCTTTTCTAAGCCTAGGGAACAAATCTGCGGAAGAGAGGGAGGACAAGAGTTAGAATGTAAGGGCTGTGGATTGGGGTGAATGGTGAAACTTACAGCAATGTAGTCTGGACAAGCTCATTGATCAACTTGATAGAACAAACAACCTGTCACCCCCCACATAGAAGATGGTAGGAACTGTGAGTGTTGGACAGACAGTCTGTAAATTGGTTTTGCACAAAGGATACTTATACATAAAGGATATCACTTAATAGAACTAAAAAAATTAAAAAAAAAAAAACCTGAAAAAGATGCAGGACAGTTATGTGAGAATACTGATAACTGGGATGGGGTGGGGTGGGGGAAAGGGAAAGGGAAAAAAAAAAAAAAAAAAAAAAAAAAAAAAAAAAAAAAAAAAAAAAAAAAAAATCAATAAAAAATTAAATTAAAAAAAAAGAAAGGGCCCCTCAGAGATTTACAAGTAAAAACAAAAGAATCAGTAAAGCCTTCAGGGGCAAGATCACAATACAGCGAGGATAATACCCAAACTTTTGAAAGGAAAATACAAAAAGCGTTTTCGCTGCTGCCAAGTTCAGGGCAGGGAAAAGTTGAAAATGTGGTTAAAATAGGCCAGGTTCCATCCCAAAATTGCAGCCAAAATCAGCAGTTCCGTCACGCGTGGGTGCTGGACTTATAGTGGACCATGAAGTTTGCAAGAGTAATAGGGGTACATACAGTTCTTCGTTTGATCGGTTTCACAGAGCCATCATGGCCAGGCAGAGTGCAGCAGGGGGCGTCCCTGAATAAAGAAGTCCCTGATAGGCCATTGCATGAAGCCCTGAATGTGAAGCCTGTAATGTCCGACGGAGACCCACAAACGACATTCAAGATGCCAGAGCTGTGATACTTGCCAAGGAGAGCTCAATACAGGGAGTGGTACCAGATTAAGAAAGAGTTGTATGTTGCTTGCAAAGCTGGAAGAGTTGAGCCGTGTAAGCCCTTTGAAAGTCAAGTCCCCAGAAGTTGCACATAGAGCTACTAGACTTGATGTTTTCTCTGTTGGTTTTCGGTCTTGTTTAGGTTATCTATTTCCTCACTATGCCTCTATTCCTACTTTTTGGAATGGAATGTGTATTCCAGTTCCACTGTAAGTTAGGATTTATACAGATTACAGATTATGGCACTGAAGTCTCAGAAGAGAATTTGGACTGTGGACCTTTGAATGACATTGAAACTGGTAAAAGACAGGTGACTTTAAAAGGTTGTAACAAAGTGGGCATTTTGCATTTATATGGTCAAGGCCAGGTAGTGGAATGTGGTAGTTTGAATAGAATGTCCCCCATAGGGAGGCCCCTGAAATTAGTCAGACATTTTGTCTCCAGTTGGTGGCAGTGTTTTGGGAGGTTATGGAACCTTTATGGGGTGGAGCTTTGCTTGAGGAAGTACATCAATGGGGGCAGGCTTTGAGTTTTTAACAAAGCCTTGTGGCTCTCCAGATCACTCTCTATTCTTCTGTGCTCATAATCTGAAGATGGACACCTTTGCGTGCTGCTACCAAGCTGCCAGCCCACCAAAGTGCCTCCTGCAACAATGGACATCTAATACATCCCATGAACCCGGTCAATCCGTAAACTACCAAATAAACTCTTTCCTTTTAATAAGTTCCTTCTGGTAATGGTGGTTTATCACAGCAACAGAAAAAGTGAATAATACACATCCCTTTTGCATGCACCCCACTGCACACTTTGCAAAATAGCCTTGTTTATAGAGGGGAGCTTTAAGAGACAACTCCTTGTTAAACATAGTCCATAACTAGCACCAGACAGCTTTTTATTTTATCTATAAATGTTCATTTAACTAATAAGTAAAAAATTAGAGGAAGGAGCAAATTGGTCCAAAGGGATAAAGGAATAAATGTTTGATATAGTGTCCCATAACCATTTCAGATGTATACACAAATTAACTCCCCTACTATTACTAAAGTCCTCATTCACTGAAAATGATTTTATTTACACAATTAAAGCTTTTAACGATCTTACATTATATCTGGTTCTTGTACCTCCTCCTTACTGAATCTAATTTTTATCTTCATCCCTTCAGCTGTGTGGGGTATATCTCCAACTGGTTTCAACTCTTCAAAACACTCAGATGTTAGTGTTAGGTATTAAACATAAACCACGTCAAGGGCATAAGCATGGGAACTTTCATATCGTATTTTGTGATAAGAATTATTGGAACAAGCATGAATGAGGGGGCTATTAGTTTTGACTAATTCTTTTAGTAGCTGGTACTACATTTTCACTTTAGAATGGCTCAATTCCGCAGAGAAGATGCCTTGGGCATTCTTATACTAATGAATTTTTTAGGGATAATGGGAGTAGTACGTTGAAATGATTTTAATGCCTGTCGTACAAAGATTATCCATAACCTGATAAGGAACGACTGTCAAAATAATTGGCTTTTAACCCAGAGAGATGCCAGCATGAACACATGTGTCACCCCATGTGTTGGTTCCCTGTGAAGTTGTCTTTTCTCAGACTTCTTCTGTTCTTTTTTGATGTCTAGTTGGGCCAATCCCTTTGTTGGTAGGATCTGGTCCATTTTCACAGTCCAAGGACATGCACTTTTCATAGCCATTCAGGTTGGTTGTGTCTCTATCTGTGGGAACATACAAACAAACCCTTTTTTCCATAGTTAGTTTTAAGACTAAATTGAAAAATTTTTGACAAAAAAAGTTAAATATATAAAGAAAAGAGATTTTTTTTTATTTGTTTTGTTTGGTTTTTATTATTTTTTTATGTATGTTGTTGTTAGAGGTTTTTATTGTTTTTTTTTTTGTATTTTGAGACAAGGTTTCCCTATAGGCCCAGCTGGTCTGGAAATCACTCTATAGACAAGGCTGACCTTTTGAATTCACAATGATCTGCCTGCCCTGCCTCTGCTTCCAAGTGCTAAGATTAAGGACATGCACCGGACAGTCCCTGTTAAAAGAATGGTTCTGTACTCCTAAGCTGGGGTGCGGAATCAAACTCGGGGTACTCTGGGGAAGGAGCAGTCAGTGATGCTTAACTGCTGGAGAGCCAATCTCCTCAGCCCTGAGTAAGAGAGTTTTTTATTTTTAATTATTTTTTTTTTTTTTTTTTTTTTTTTTTTTTTTTTTTTATTTTAAGTTTTTGTATTAGATACAAATAAATAGGACAATGTTTGTCATTGTTTTGTTTTTTAGACTTTTACATTTTGACCCCAGTCAATTTTTTAATTTAATTTTATGTTATAATTTTTTTATTGTGGTAATGAGTGTACTGTCTGCATGTACGTTGGTGCACTGTGTTGTGCAATGCTAGTGGAGTTCAGAAGGAAGGTGGTGTTGGATTCCCCTGAACCTGGAATTAAAAGAATGGTTCTTAGCCACCAATGTGGGTTACTGAAGAATCAAAAACCCAGGTCCTTGCAAGAGCAGTTCGATGCCCATACTATAACGAACACTGAGCCATAATCATCAACAAGCCCTGTTGATAGCATAATTTTATTAAAGGCACTAGCACTAACATAACCAATAAGGAATCAAACGGTGTAAAGAGCCTTATTTAAATAAAATCAACTCTCCTACTTGTACCAAAGTCCTCCTTCACTGAAATATTATTGGACTGTGTCCTAGTTTGTCTACCATTGCTGTGAACAAAACACTCTGGGCCAACACCAACTTGAGAGGAAAGGGTTTATTCAGCTTACATCTCCTGGGTCACAGTGCAAGAGAACTCAAGGTAGGAACTCAGGGCAAGGAACTTGGAGGCAGATGCTGAAGCACAAGCCATGGAGAATTCTTGTTACTGGCTTGCTCCCTGGCACACAATGCCAGCCCACTTCTATACAGTATACAACAGCCTGCCCATGGTGGCACCACGCATTGTGGGCCAGGCCCTCCAACACTGCTAGACAATAGACAATACTCCACAGATGTGGTGGAACATGGTAGCCATCCAATGGAGGCAAATCCCTACTTGGGGCTCCCTCAACCCAGGTGTGTCAATTGACAACTAAAACTGTCCAGCACCAATTGACCCCTTGTCACTTGACACACAAACACATCACTATTAAACCCCAATCCTTTCCAGTTCTTATCCCAAAGTATGATGTTAACATTAATCACAACCTAAGACAGTACAACCTTAAGCCATCCTTAAAATTCCAAATGCCTTAAAATTCAGTCTATTAAAAAGTCTCTTAAGTGGGCTGCTGTAAAAATCCAAACAAGTACTATCTATATTTCAAAGGGAAGATCTGGCATCTCAAGGACAAAACCTTAAGTCCCCCCAGCACAAATTAAGCTCAAGGTGGACACCATTTGAATTCCGCTCCATAAGAATCTTCTGAGCTCAAAAGTGTTTCGGCAGCTCCCCCTATCTGATTCTGCTGTCTGTGGCACACATAGATCATCTTGCAGGCCCAGGCTGGCCTCATTACACACCTGCTGCTAGCTACTTGGTGGATCTCCTACGGGTCCGGAACTCCAAACGCTGGGGTCACCACTGAAACTGAGGTTGCACGACCCTCCTGGTGCAAAAGCCTCAGCTTCTCTCCATGACCCCTGCATCCTGGAGGGCTTCACTGAGAGCACTCTACTATCAACTGAGGTCACATTCACACCAAATGGTCTTTCCTTGACCTCACGTGCCACGCACTCCAGCTTCTTCTGTGAACTCGCCCATCAAAATTTTCCAACCACTGGGAACATGTAGGATACTCTTACATATTATCAAGTCCCGTTTCTGGCTTGAGATGAAGGCTCAGTCCCCTTCTGGATCACAGCTTCCATGTGCTGACCCTCAGGAAATTCTTCCAGAAAGATTTCACCACAGTGATGCCTGGTTTTCTTGTATTACAGCTGATTTTTTAGCCCCAGCTAACCAGCATCCGTTGTCCCGGTTAAACAAAGGTTTGACTTCATGTTTTTGTCTCTTGTTACTTACAGCTGATTATCCAGCCCCGAATATACAGTATCCCCACCGATTAACAAGAAGTCCTGAAGATAGATCTCTGTACCCCTTTAAACTAAGAAACCTTCACAAGCCAGACCCTCATCTTTAATACACATCCTTAGCAAAAACCAACTCCAAGCTCTAACAAGGCAATAAACAATTTTCTTTAGGCAATATACATGATCTTCCTAGCCAAAGTTTCCAAATGCCTCCACATATCTTCCCCAAACACACAAGAGTACAAGGTCCTGTCAACAGCAATACTCCTCATCTGGTACCAATTTACTGTTCTAGCTTGTCTTCCATTGCTGTGGACAAACCTTGGCCACACCCCTTGGGGAGGTTAGGGTTTATTCAGCTTACAATCTCCTGGGTCACAGTTCATACCTTAGAGAGCCCAAAGAACAGAACTCAGTGCAGGATCCTGGAGGCAGGATCTGAAAGCACAATTCGCCATGAGAATGCTGTTCACGGCTGCTCCCCCTGCCATGCCCAGCCCACCTTCTAACATGGTACACAACACTAAGCGGACGAGGTTGGCACCACTCATTGTGGCCTAGGCCCTCCCACACTGCTATACAATCAAGACAATACTCCAAAAATGTGGCCACAGGCCAATCAATTGGAGCCAATTCACCAATTGGAGGCTCCCTCAATCCAGGTAAGTTGACATCATAAAGCTATCCAGCACGACTGTATCTCCTCAGGGAGGCAAAATCCAGTTCTTTTAGTCAAATTATCTTGTAGGTAAATGAATATCATGAGTCTGTATGATACAGAAAAACATAGAGAAAATGTTTGTGTGTATATTATCAATGCATTACTACCACCACCTCATTGTCAATTCGGATAGCCAAACAAATTGGAAACTTTGTAATCCAAGTTACTTAAAGTTATACTAAATATTTTTTAATTTTAAATGTAAGTTTATTAATATAGGTATTTTAATTTTTGCCAAACTTTTAAATACCATGTAATGGGTCAACAAGTTAGGCGAAACCTGAACATCTGTTAAATAAACCCTGACCAGATGTACACTTTGTTTCTTAAAACTATTTGACAAAACTGTGACCTTAATGCAACCAAGACTACCTATGTAGTCCTATCCTTAGCCCGTTACAACAAACTCCCTAACATTATTTCAAAGTACAGACTTTACAAAGTAGGGTCTAAATGATAATTTTTTTTCTTTTAAAATGTTTGGAGATAATTTATGTAGATTTAGAATAAACTCTGTTTGTTTTAAAAATGTCCTACTCAGTGGTTAAGTGTTATACAGAGAAAACACATCTGAATATATCCTAGGATTAAACCTGGAACAAAAGGAACTATTTCCCTAAGACTAGCCTATATTTTTAAAGACCAAATACTTTACCAAATCCCATAAGTTCCTGTTCACATGATAACTGCATAGAGTCAACTTAATCTTGCTTTAGGTGTTGGCAGCATATAGCCAGTAAAATATTTTTATTAGTAATCCTTAACAAAGACAAGTAAATTACAAACAAACAATGATAATATTTGTTGAAATTGATGTGTCTGTTAGTTGTTATTTTAACAGACCTGAGTCTGGGATGGAAGGGCCATTTACAACCCAGAGTCAGCCTTTTCCTGGCTTTTAACTGTAGTTATTCTACACCAACAATTTATATAAGTCCAATTAATAACTGATAATGCCAAAATATGAAGTAAATAATTTTTATGAGTTAATTTGTTTATAGTAGTTTATAGTTGGCCTTTTAACTCACAGGAATTTAGAAAGTCACGAGGGATTAAAACTTAAGCAAATACACTGTGCTGGTAACACAGGCCAACACAGCCTACAGCAAATTTAAAAAGAAGAAATTGTTATACTACCTGTAGGAAGGAAATTACATTATTGTTTAATAATCAAGGAGAAACACAAAACCGTTTCCAAAAATTTGTATTTAAATTGGACAATGATTTTTAGTTTATGTTGTTGAAGAGAATCTTTGCTAATAGGTTGTCAAGAAACTAATTTAAAAGTGAATTTTTTTAAGTGCATTTTTATGCCTAGGACTTTTCCGCTAACCAATTAATTAATTGATTGTGCAGATATTTTTACTTAAAAGATGTTTAGGAAACATAGGTTCTTAGTAAGAACATTATACTTTAATTAAGCATGTGATATGGAATTAAAATTAACAGATTTTGCATACAAAATTTGAGAGAAGTCACCATAGATAAGAATTATCTCCCAGATACCTTGCCTAAAATGTGTTACCTTTTTTAAAAATTTTTATTTATTATTTTATGTGTATGAGTGTACTGTCTGCATGTAAGTTGGTGCACCCCTGTCATGAAATGCCACAAATGTCAGAAGAGGGCATAGGATTCCTGTGGAACTGGAGTTTAAGACGGTTCTTAGCCACCATGTGGGTCCTAGGAATGGAACCCAGGTCCTCTGCAAGAGCAGTCAGTGACTTAACCACTGAGCCATCTCTCTAGCCCCGTGTTAACTTTTTAGGGACTTTTGTTAGGCACCAGTTGAGGGTGCTGTTGTCTCTCCTGGGGAAGCCAACACACTAGATCCCCAATTAAAGTCCCATGGGCTTCCCCAGGAGAGACTCCTTCCCATGCCCCCTCGCCTCAGCAATCTACACAGGGAACCAGGCAAAATCCTTCCCCTTGGATGGAGGGATGTGCCCCAAACACTTAAAGGCCAAGTTCTCCCTTATTCACAGGTTTGCAGAGAACTTCAGGCTTACTCTATTGGCTGTTGCTTGGCAAAATTGGCCCTCCTCGTGTGTGGAGCCTAGTGGATCAGCTGGTGTGCCATAATCTGAGAAAACCAAAGGAGCATACCCGGGCTCAACAGAGGTATCCTGAGGTGTGGGTGAAGGTTTGCAGGAGAAATCAGACTCCTGAGAGACCTCAAATCTATGGAAGGAGCAGGCTATTGCACAGAGGCAAAATGTTCAATCTGATAACAAAAATTCCCAAAAAAGTGGCAAAAAAGCCCCAGAGTTTGCTATGCAGAGGAGTCTCTCTGCTTTCACTCTGGGCCTGAATTAGTGAGAATAGGGAGCCAGGGAGCACAGTTAAAAACTATGTCCCAGAAGAAGTCCTTCTGAAATACAACTCCCTTAAAAAGCAAATTTCCCACTTTTGCAGGGGTTCAGCTTCACCAAAATAGTTTCAATGAATGCCCACATTGTGACAGCAGATGTGGGGTCATTCCATTTATTCCCATGGTGAGCCATTTAGGAAGCATGCACAGGAAAGCACAGCACACAGACACATGCTGAGACATCCGTATACAGAGAGAGACTATTCAAAATGATCTGGTTATAGGCAAGGTGACCTCAACTCCTAGGGACGAATCCCAGATGCTCTTCATCACACCCCTTGTGTACTCCACAAGCTGTATTTCTGCCCTGCATCACATACTGTCACAAGGTACTCCCTCCTGTGGGGCAGGGACAAGGATGTCTTATGACTTCCACCTGTCTCTCTGGGAAATGCTGCTGGAAAATGCTAGCTCCCTTGCATACCTAACTCAATTGTATTTGCCTACAATTTTCAGGCATATATGTGTAACTATGTTCTTGTATGTCACATGTGTGCCTACAGGGTCCAGAACTTAATCACAGATCAATCCCCTTGGAGGCTGATAATATACAGATCCTGTGAAGTGACTGGTAATAAACCTTTCTTCTGGAGAAGACTAACAGTGTGAAATACATTGAAGTCATCTATCTAAGCTAGAGTTTTATTTTTATAAAATGAATTATTATAATTTAGATTCTGTCTAGCTTGTAGCTGTAGAATTCCTCTTATAAAAAAATTAATTTTAATTTAATTTTTTAAATGTGTATTTTTTTTTTTTTTTTCAAAAATATATTTTTTGCATTTGCCTGTGTGTATGCTTATGGAGGTCAGAGAGGGGATCAGATTCCCCTGGAAGACTGGAGTTAAAGATGGTTTTTTTTTTTTTTTTTTTAAATGGGTGCTGGGAATCGACCCGGTTCCTCTGCAAGAGCGTCAGCGCTCTTAACTGCTAGGAGGACGACCATCTCTCCAGCCCCTAGAATTCTTTTTTTTTTTTCATTTCTCATATGAATCCTTATATCTTAAATGTTTTTGAAAAAAAGAAGAAGAAGAACTTGTAGGAGCTGATGGTTCTTTCCTTCCCCATGTTGGTTTTGGCAACCAAACTTAGATTGTCATGCTTAAGGGGCAAGCACATTTACTGGTTGAGGAAACTTGGATGCTTATATTTCTTATATAATCAGTCCTTTGCAATTTTAATGAAACATGTAAAGAATTCACCCAGCCTGACATAGAAGCACTTGCCTTTAATTTCAGCCCTGGGAGGAGGCATAGCCAGATGAATTTCTCTTTTCAAGGACATCGTGTTCTTGCTGTACAAGAGCAATTCAGACGCAAGGCAGAGCTGTAACAGGAAGCACCGTGGCCTAAAAATGGAAGGAGGAGGGAGAAGGAGGAGAAGGGAGGGAGGAGGGGAGGAGGGAGGAAGAATACGACCTTAGAGAATGAGAGAAATTATGGTGAATGTTTTAGGTCATGTAAGTTGGTCCATATTCCTGCTTTCATGATGTAATTAACATCATAGTTTCAACGAGGGGTGCGTGGAGGTAGTGGAGATGCGTTGCAGGACAGAATTAAATCCATAACTGTGGTGGATAGCTTTGGTTGTCACGTTGACACACCTGGGTTGAGGGAGCCGCCTCAGTCGGTGGCAGAAAGTTGGCTCCATTGGGACTGGCTTGTGGGCAGGTCTGTGGTGTATTTTCTTGGTTGTTGAGGGACATGTGGGAGGGCCCAGCCCACAATGGTGCCACCCTAGGCAAGTTGTTGTAACTGTATAAGAAAGCAGGTTGAACCTGGGCCAGGGGAGCAAGCCAAGTAAGCAGCATACCTCCATGGGCTGTGCTTCAGCTTCTGCTCAGGTTCCTGCCACTGAGAATATACCTACCAATTGGGCTCCCTAAGTGATAAAATGATGTAANTTGCCATGTGGATTTGTTTCTTTTGGTATTCTGGTGCACCTCAACGTTGGCTGCAAAGCTAGATCCTCTTCACTACCACTTACTTAGGCTGGTCTTTTGCAAGTTGTTCTGCAGGACACGGGTGATGTCTGCTCGCCCAGCGGGGCACACATTGGTCTTGTGCTGTGTGGAACACAGCTAACTCGTGCCTCTGTCCGTCTCATGCTGGGGCCAGAATGTTGGAAGGTCCCAGGTGAAAGCAGGACTCTACAAGGCATGGGGGCAGAGGGGTGCCCAAAGTCCCAGGAAGGCAGCCCTCACTTGGTTCTTTGCAGGTTGGCGATCTGCAGGATACAGGTGAAGGCGTGAAGTCTGCTCCACTCAGGGGGTGCACACTTGGTCTTGTGCTGTGTTGGAGCAACAGCTTAGTTCCATCCATGTCACCACTCTTGGGGTCGGAAGTTTGGAAGGTCCTTGGGGTGATACCAGCCTTACGGTGGTACAGGGGTGCCCAAGTCCCCAGGAAGGCAGCCCTCACATGGTCCTTTGTAGGTTGGCATTCTACAGGACACCTGTGAAGTCTGCTCGCCCAGCAGTGTGCACACTGGTCTTGCGCCTGGTCAATCATTTGTAACCAGATGTCCCACAGTACAATTTCATCCACTAGAGTCTAATCACCCAATCTAGAATCACTCATTCCCTTAAAGCAGATTCACTCTACCTCACCTCAGAGTAAACAGTTGCCAATTAGTTCTTCTGCTAAGGTTGGAGCTTACTGACCATTTCTGCAGTTATATGCTGGGTTTTTGATGGCATGGACCTCATTTATGGTCTTAGTGGCATGCCATAACTATTGGTTTTGCCAAGTTCATTACCATCAAGTTCCTCCAGAGGACCAGGTAGCCTCATGTTTCTTATGCTCTGCCAGCCTCTGACTCTTAACAATCTTTTCCGCCCATCTCCCCACTATCGTCCCTGAGCTGTGGATGGGTGAGATTTAACAGAGGAAGCTTATCTAGGAACACACACACTCCATAGCTCATCCTCATTTCTCTAAAACCTAGCCAGTTGTACTACATTCAAAATATGTATCCTAGCTGTGGATGTTGGTGAAACAGGCTTTTAATCCAGCACTCAGAAAGCAGAGGCAGGTGGATCTCTGTGAGTTCAAGGCCAGCCTGGTCTTAAAGTATTGAGTTCCCAGAACAGCTGGAGCTTACAGAGAGACCCTGTCTGAAAATAAGAACAAAAAGAAGTGTCTTTATATTTATAAACAAGTATGCCAGTAACCACTTCCTCAAAGAAGCTTCTCTTGCACCAGACAGAGACTACTACAAAGTACCACATTAGGTGGTTTACACACAGGACATGGAATTGATTCAAGCCTACAGTAGGCACAATCTACAATGCATCCTCATACTTAAGGGTCATTGTCCACACATAGAACCAGGGGTAAAGAGGACACTAAAAATTTCTCAATGTTCTAATTAATGAAGCTCCCTCATGGCCAACAGAGGGCCAAAAAAGTAACAAATGGCCAAGTAATAGACAGTAAAGAAGGTATCGCAGTTAGTGTGAAACGTCCTTTTGGAAGAACTCTATTGTTAAGAACAAATTTCCTCGAACCCACCCAAGGTTCAGGGTACAACCCAATATATAGAAGGAGAGGAAAAAAAGGGATACAAAAAGATTGTAAAGTAAAGACAAACAGGGAGATAGGTGACAAATGAACACAATATGGAAAAATTAGAAGATCATGACAAAAAAAACTCCTTGGGAAACATGCTCACCAGGCAAAAGCCTACCGGAAAAGACTCTCTCAGAACACCCCAGGACCTATGCAAAAACCTCAAACAACCAAAACACCCAGACCAAAGCGAACTGTGAGGAAAAGATGCGGCAGCAAGCCCCAGCTTACTTGATGAAGAATATATTGGCAAGAACCGACTATACCTACCTGATATTGAGGAAGAAGACTAGCCCAATCCTTCAATAAGGGGAATGGGCACTCCTTGGGATAGGCTGAATAAGAACCCCAGGTTGAATGGACTTTGAAACTGAGACCACGTATCTTAGAGGGCGACACTTAACTTGACATTGTTAGCCCCTTGAAACACAAAATTACAGAAATGCTAATGACAATCCTGGGAAGGGCGTATATAGGAGTACCAGTGACAGGAAGAGAATATAAAATGACTCCGAATTCACAAGCAGCTCTGATTAATATGTTCTGCTACTAACATGCACAACCAAACCCAATTCAAAGAAAAAAATAATACCACCAGGGAACTTAGTTGCACAGGAATGGACGCTCCCTTTGTGAGCCGATGACCTCTCAACATAGAGGAACGATGCCTATAATATCCTTGTATGGGCATATCGGTAGATATCCTGTTGTATAGTTTTTTAAAGGTTCTCCAGCTGACGAAAGGAACGTAAGTGTGGCAACACACGCCTTTAATCCTAACACTGCGAGGCAGCAAATACTTTGTGAATTCAAAAAAGGCCGAAGCCAGAGTACTATAGAAAAGCGAATTATCAGTCGACAGTCTGGAGAAGCCAATACAGAGGAGACCACAGGAATGTGCGACAAACACCCCAAAAAAAAAAAAGAAGTCGATATATATATACATATAAAATATAATTACATATATATATACTAAATAATAACACTATAGTAATAAGAATAAAGAGAAGAAGACAGAAGAAGGAGAAGAAGAGAAGAAGAGGTTCTCCAACACTGCAACTTCCAATAAGTGAGTTGACACGGCAAGTTTGAGAACCCAAAAGAACCAATTTTTATTCCCCAACCCCCAGAGAGTGACATGAACGGGTTAATTACATACACATATTCTTTCATAATCCTCCAACCAGAACCATTTGGTGTATTTTGTCTCTCTTTGAAGCCTTTATAAGCGCATCATAGACTAGAAAAAAGCGCACTAAAGAATGAAAATAAACTCTCAAAAGAAGGGCTGTTGCATGTGCCATTATCTTAATTACTAAACAATAGTAGTGATGACACAATTTTTAAATTATTTCTTAAAGCTTCATGTAGCCAGATTTTGTGTTCTTCATTTTACGACGCAGCAGCGAAGAATCTTCCTGATCAAATACATTATTAAAGCACTGTCCCCTCTCTAATAAATGAAATCTACAATATAATGTTATCTAATATCTTGGGTGTTTTAGTTTTAATTTTTTTATAAATAAGCACTTATAGTATAATGCATGGATGTTAATGCATACTACCACGCAAACATGCAAAGAAGCAAATATGCTAGTGAAGATTTCATCCAACTTAAGTAAGCCACTCTACCATATATCTCACAACCTATTCCATGTTTGGATATTTTCACGTTATTGACTGTAACAAGAGTTGCGTTAATAATCAGATTTAAAATGCCTCAGCAGTCAGCAGGCCATTATGTGAAAAACATATATTGACCCTTAGTAGAGAGCTCAAATAACTGAGCAAATACCTGGATCCGATCGGCAATTTAATAAAGTACCACACCAGTTTTCCTATACACCTTAACGACATATTATGTAGAAGATACATGTAAGAAGATCTTCTATCATAAACAGTTTAATTTACAGGTTATACTAATTTGCGTCTTAAGAATTAAAAGATTTGAGAGAATAGAACTTTTGCAGGGATGAGGGAAGTTAGGGTCTGGTTATCATATCTATACCTCAAGAGTAAAGAGATCCTAGATTTGAACAGCTCATAGGTTGATTGAACGAACGCACCTCTATGTACCTCAAATTATTTGTTGTTCTTGTAACCATTACTAGCTCAAATATTATAAAGGTACACTGACAAATTGCATCCTCAAACACATCGTTTTTACCTATCTTCCTAGTTGATAATTAGAGGCATCTCTACAATGTACGTTATTACTGCTGAAGTGAATGTACACGTAAGATCTCTGTTTCTTATATTTTATAGCTGAGTAAAATTATAAGTATAAAAATTCAGGGTGATCAAACCAACAAAAATGATGGATCGAACCCTAAAGTATTAGCTACACTTTTTTTGCCCCAAAGATTGCTTTGGAGCTATATCTAAAAGGTCTCTGATGAATCATTATGAACATTATTAGCTACCTTTTTCATACGACTCTAGGTGAAGGTCATGTCATTCCAGGGTTTTGACTGAAGATAATCCATCGCACATTGTTTCTAGGGTGACTCGGCATTGGAGTAAGGAAGCGTCATTTTCAGGACAATAAAATAAATTCTATCACACCCAATCCACGCCAAATGAACATGCAAGAAATCTTGTCCATCTCATAAGTGTTCTTCATAATATATCATTCTATTCTTTGGTCAAATAAGTTAAAATTTTCATTACAAAGATCTTTTTCGTCTCTCATCGCATTATAACAAAATCTCACAACATGGGGTGTTTACTAATTTTGGTTTGAGGCTATTCTCATAATGCAAAAGGGGCTTCCATGTTAAGCTAATTATTAACGGAATATGGTATTATCGATATATTAGCATATAAAAAGACTACTGATTTTCTGTGAACAGTATTGATTTATATATACAACTGAAGCCATATATAAATGAAGAAAGAACCTCAACAGAATATTATATTCAAACTTACTATATCCACGTCCTTTCTCTCTTGAAATCTCAATTATGAACTAACTTCTCAGTTATAAATAAAATCAATACATAGTCATGCACACAAACATCCCGATAAAAATAACAATAATTGGACCTCTTTTAATTGTTAGTCCATTAATTTCCTTCTCTTGTACTATTGCTCTAGCAGACGCAGATCTTCAGCGAAGCACTATATTAAAAGGAGTGGAGATAGAGGAGGGCCTTCTCCAGTTATTGATTTTAATAAGAATCTTTCCCATTTAGTTAGACATGCGTTAATCTTCAAAACGCGATTGACACATGTGTCGGGGTTCACTTTATTAAAGCCTTTAACTATATAATTATTTATGATAATGTATAGGCTCACGGTCCAAGTTCACCGTCATAGGACTGTTTAAAACATCGGACCTGCATGTTGAGAGTTATCTACCGAATAAGACACACATTTTTCTGCATCTAACTTGTATAGCACTAGAACACTAGTGGCTCAAAATAAAGGTTTACATATCTACATTGAACTAACTACAATAAATACAATATATATATAAAGCAACATAAACAGAACCGAAAAAACAGCTCTCACCATGATTAATTCTTTCATATTAATTATTGGTCTGGAGAGACACAAAATAGATAAACATAAAAAACAATTTTTTAAAATTAGTCTTAATTTATGTTTACATGCATAGATTTGTCCCTGAGTTTATGTATGTATACCATGTGACTTGCAGTGCCCACAGACAGGGCAACAAAGATCAACTCGGTTTCATAACAATCCTTCCCTGAAGAATATAGGAATTTGTAGAAGATGGTTGAATGAAACATACGATTCAAAAAGGTACGTTGAGGGTGCACTAGCGTCGAAACACAACGCTACAAGGACTTACTGTCAGCTAAAAGGACAAGCCAAGTACAGTCCTATACAGATCGTACAGAACATAAGATTGGAGAGATACAAAACTGATAAGCAACGAGTCCATCACCTCTCATATCAGCAAACCATTTTATCTCACTTATTTATTATATTCTCTCATATTCATATATTATAATTTTTAAAGGATTTCAAACTAACCTATAAAGACGTCACGCCTCTCGAGATTATACAGACAATACACGCAATTAGAACAGTTGAAAGCTAAGTAGTGTTATGCACAATTACAATTTACAAAAGCGTACATTGTCTGCTCAAGCATTCCTCAGATTTAGAGTGATACTCAGTCGCATCTGATATTAGAGGATAACTTCAACTTCAGCATGACCTATCTTAGCCCTACCAGACTCATCTTTTACCCGCAAAGCTCCTAATAGAAATTGTCGGACATCTTTCCTTTACTGCTAGCATGAACTCCACAATTGTGTAGTGATGATAGTAAACGATAAGAAAAATTTCATCTTATCCACACGCATCAGTTTGAGAAGGCAGCTACTCGGCGATAATGGATAATGCAGTACACATTGCTATTGTGAAGAGAACTCACATAAACATGGCTGTGCATGCTATCTCTGTGTCGGTAAGATGATAGCTCTTTGTTGAATAGTCATACAACAAATACCCAGAACTGTGAGATGGCAATAGCAATGAGAAAAGTACAAGGATAGGCACAAATTACATCACGCAAATTCATACACAAGAAGAGGTCATCCCACAACTTGCTAGTACGCACGTATTACATATCATACGCGCACAGACAGAGTGGATGAGTGTATCTCAAGCCCGCCACACAATCCTCCTCCATAAACATTCTTCACGTTATCATTATATGTATATTCATGCTACCATACCTACTAAGCCAGTCTTATTTGGCGACCAAGGATATTGCATGAAATATCTTAAAAGGTACTCTTCATGATCGTTGCACATTGTCCTCTACAATATAGTTCGACCACAATGTTGATACTACACTCTCCTAAGATGTTCCCTCCAAGGCAATTCTAAATTCACAACACTCACATTGTGAAGTACCCCAACTCTTCAAGCCTCCTCTTGCCTACCATACTATCGAGAATCGTGGGCTCCCATTCTGTAGATCATCTTTCTTCTTTTTTTATTGAGTAGTAATATATAAATTCTGGTAAAGATTGAACAAACTAGCGTTTGTCAGAAATGTTTCTGGACAGTGTAGGTACACTTCCACTCTGATAATTGAAAGAATTCTCTTCACTATCCTTGGATTGTCTTCTTTGATTGTTACAGAAGCTTTATTGCAACGCTTATATGAGTCCCATATTGGATCAACTAGTTCGGAACGAACACTTAATTCCTATTGCAACGCGCCAATGTTCCACTATTTAGAGAAGAATCGTTTCACCATACTGATAGTCTTGATCGATCCATAGACTAGCCAGAATCTTTTTTCTTCCTCATGCCTACAGAAGTTTCTGAGCGTTTCACACACGTATGCGTTATTTAATCACTTCTGCGAGTGACTTTTGTCTAAACAGGAGCGAGAGGTTACAGGTTTAATTCTCATTCTCCCTCATTACAAACTGCCGTGTATCCAGTTTTGCCAACACCAACTTGCTGAACGCCTTCGCTGTTCTTCGTCTTACTCACTCTCTCGCTCTTCTTGGACCCCCCTTGTCAAATCAGAGATAGGCTGAAAACTTCGCTCATTAGTAGACTCAAAGTTTCCACTCATGAATCAACAACTTTTGAAAACCAGAAGTTATAACAGCAGGATTCTGATACTGAAAAGAAATGCGATGTGAGTCGCTTCTCTGGCTCCTGGGGGTATGAGAAAGCTCACACTTGAGATTATAGGAACAGACTACAAAAAAAGATACACAAGATAAAATTATTTAGGCACCCGGACTTTTCATGGTAGGAATGAGAAATGCAAAAAAGGTTGCCAATGCCTTCTAAGAATTATTCAAATGTGGTGCATAAATTACTATAAATAAAACTCTCAGGGAAGCTCAATACGTTCCACGAGAATTTTAAATAATCCGAAATAACTGACCTTCTCTAAAACATGCCATTAGGACAACACAAGTGTCTTCTCAGGCCACTGATGGACCTCACCTCCTGAAACTCTCGAGTCTATCTCAACTTATAACCAATAATCTCAATCAGCAATAGACCCTCTCTCTATCGATATCTAGGCAAATCTGCTACTATGTGTCTAGCAACTCATGCTCACAAAAGTACGTAAATATTCCGAATCCCAGTATAACAAACTACATGCTGCTCATTGCATATGTGCCTGACTCAGAATGTCTTATCTAAATAGAGAATCACAAGGACCATTGGAAGCCTGAAGTGAGAGCAAGATACCTAAAAGAAAAAAAAAAGTGAACGAGCAACAAAAATCAATTACTTCGGTTAAGAATTGTAACAATCAATATCTAGATAATAGCTTGATGGTTAAAAATAAAGTTTATAGGACCGATACAAACAAAAAAACAACTTTGGGGGATAGAGACCACATGGAACACGCTCGAATTGACACGACGCAATAAAAGCTAACTATGACACACAAACAACCAAAAATTAACACTTGTCGAACTATCTGTTATGCTAACCCTCATTAGCTGCTAGGCGTAACCAAACAGTATATTCACAGAAGAATGAAAAAGGATCATACATTGAGAGGAAACTGCTAATAAAAAATAATAATATATAACTAAAGAAATGTAAACATTGACATCAAACACCACCCGCTAATAGTAAAAAATATAGAACAGTTAGAAAGAAATCGAATCAGAAGAAGAGAACTGCAAAACCCTCACCAAACAGGAAACAGATAATAGAAATAACACCCGAAGACAAGACCAAAGGACAATATTTTAATACACTGTCTTAAGTCCTTCACTCAAGTTACATTCTCTCAAGCCATCATGAGGCCAGGGTCCATTATTATAGTCTAGCGTATATATATAATATAGTTATGGCCTATGTATATTTCGATTCGACACTGACACACTAGCCCTGAATGTATAAAGTAAGAAAAGTACCTATATACAAGAAATCCACTGAGAGAGTATGGTCTCAAGTGGTTTAAAAAGCAAATTAGAGAACCTGCTCTTTGAACAAAGAACCAGGCGTTTCAGTTCCCAGCACCCACAATGAGCATAAGCTCCACAACCATATCCTAAGACTCTCAGTTCCGGAAGGAAATATCCAAACATCTCTTTATAGAAAAAGACAAAATAGCAATATATCAGACACACTGCGTGACCCCATGGCACATACCTAACAATACATAGCACGGACAACAGGCACATCATACACACAATACACACACAAAAGATCTTGTCTTAATGTAAGGACAGATTAATTATAGCTGTAAAGATGTACATCAACTAACATAATACAATTTACGAATGTTGCCACAACAACAATATACAACACAAAACATTGAAGTAAAATTCTTTTGCTAGTATAGAAGAGCAGCTTTAAACTCTAAGGAAAATTATTAGCCCGAAAGGTCATAAAATATCTAAAACAAGACATATAATATTAAGAATCGCACTAGAAAACTAGGTGATATATAATGAGTGCTGACACAATCCATCTATGAAGTCCTAGCATCTCAGAGACGGCAGGAAAGCAAGTTCATCTCTTTGAGTTCCTACAAGAGCCCCAGACACTAAGTATAACAAGGAATCACGTTGACCTGTTCAAAGGACCAGAGCACTGGGGCTTACAGGCCGCGACCAAGATTGTACTCGCAAAGACACAAAAAAAAAAACTAAAAAAAGAAATATAAAATAATAAATAAAAAACAAATAAAAAGAATGTATATGAGGAGTGGACGGAGATGGTCCCATCCTGTTAAAAGCACTGGCTCCAGCCTCCACTAATACAGAGGACTTGGGGTTTGATTCCCACTCGCCAAGACCCCACATGGTTTGCCTTAAAGGAACCCTCGATAATCACACAACATATACCAGAGGCATACCTAAAGACTATGATCTCTTACATCTGGCTAATGAACGTAGCATGACAACCTGAAGATGCAACTATCTATATACTAATCATTAGGCAAAATAACAAAAACATATGTTTCCGAGAGGTTCTTTAAAGAATACATTGTGCATGAAATTTTCTAATAAATTTGAAAACAAATTGCATAAAAATGAAATTTTATGCAATTTTAATATAAAATAGAAATTTCAGTAAAGAAACACTCGACTTATTAGTTTAAGAGATTCGACCCGCTCCCATATACAACCTCTAAAGCAGGCAACAACACACCAAAGATACCAAAGCTCTACAACAAAAAAAAGAAATATTCTATTATCTATAGACATTTCACGAAAACTTGAAACGTGGTTTCCTCCAGCAGTATTGAAAGTGCTATGATAAATCGAATAATAACCTCTACCTTCTCACCTGATGGAAATAGTGCAGAAATGGCAACACTCAGGAACCCACACACAATATCTTTGTGAGAGATCTCTATAATAAAAACAATCGAGCAACCTTATGTGTCGCGAGACAACAGAATAATATTTTCTCAAATAGGAATGAGGATAACAGTAGGTTAAGCATTAGGGAAGTCAAACTCTAACCTATTACACTGCTGGGGTGCAGGGTGAAGAGGACGCACTATAAACACTATAGTCTCTTTCCTGGTAGCCGACTGCGCGAGATGGCTCAGTCGGTTAAGAGCACCAACTGCCTCTTGCACGGAGCGCCCCTGCGCGTTTGAATCGCAGCACTTCACATGGCAAGCAAGAGAACAACACCACTTATCAAGCACTGGCCATCATGATGCAGCCCTATTAATCCTAGCACTTGGAGAGCAGAGCAGGCAGATCTCTGTGCAGTATACACAAGCCAAGACCGAACGATACACGAAGTGAGTTCAACAGGCCAGCTGAGGAGCCTATAAGGAGACCCCAGTCATACATACAAAAAAACAAAAAAATAAACAAAGTACCCATTCCCCTTAGTTCCACAAGATCTCATGCAGAAACCAAAGTGCAAATTACTCAAGAGTTTCATTTAAACAACCAGAAAGAATAAACCTCATGTAAAATACAATCACCAAGTATGCAATACTGGCACAAATGAAGTGTCTACAACCCTGGCAAACGTTACATTCTAATATGCAAAAAGATAGCTGATACAAACATAATGAAAGCCAGTATACCTAACTACTACACAATGCACTCTAATGAATCTGACAGAATATAATTATTGAAGGTTAGGCTTATTTTGGTGTTGCACATACTACCAGCTGCCCTCGAAGTGAAACTCATTATATGCCAAAGGTCCTCGCAGAGGAGCACAGATGCTTTATTGAAACAGACTATTAAAACTAATATGTAACTATTTTGTGCACTAGGTAGACTTTACCACACACTCATAATTCCAAGGTCCTATGTAACAATACAGCACTTAATCACAACAGGTATTTCACATGACATAATCATCTTTTCAATAAATGTCATTTAAGCTAAACACAGCTCTACCAATCGACTCAAATTTATTTCCTGAGATTAATGTTGTTCATCCCATGATACTTATACCCTCTCTTAATTCCTGCTCCCAGTGTTGTGCAGAATCCTGCCCATTGTTCTACCTACAGATTTCATCTTTTCTCTGCTCCCCAAAGTATGACCCTTATTGCATCATTAACCTGGAGTAAGCCAAATGGGAAATCATTAAATATCTTCTCATAAGAACACAGGTCTTTGCTTTATCATTATACTCCTCAACCTGAAATGTTCAAACACCGTTCCAGCATTAGATGAGAAGAAATCTATTTAATCGATGCAAACTTTGACCTCTGTTGTCCCTAACATTTGAAAAAATTAGGCAAGCGTTGATTTCTAGACAAGGAGCTTTTGGAAAAATGCTAAAACAGTCGCGCTGCATTTTGACCTCGATAATGAATTACCCAATGTGTCAGAAAAAGGCTGCAGATACAGATATAAATGTAACACAATTATAATTTAAATCTTGTAATGTTACACAATATTCAATATAAAAACATGTCGCAAATACCTACTAACGAAACACCAGTCACCCCACACTCAAATAATAAAAAGTAATAGAACAAAACGTGCTCATAAGATGTAAAACGAATAAAATGCTAAAAGTAGGTATGCAAATCATCTTTTCATAACCAGTCAAAAAGATGACTGAGGGACAGGAGAGCCAATCACAATATCATACAATACTTATAAAAAACACCAGATTTCATGAAAAACACTTCTAAGTAAACTCCCAGTACTCATTTAATATTTTTGGGACAGCCACACTCAAATCAGATTCCCATTAGATTCGTAGACTATTGACAATAAATAGGTTTGATTTTTCTTTTTTCCAATTAAGCACACACGCTCTCTCTCACAAAGTCCTGAGATTTTGAAAACCATTCCTAACTTGCTCGCGCTGTAATTAGACATGGTTCAATCCTCCTCCGCTCAGAAGCATTAACCTCAAATAACCACATATACCAGGGCTCCTGACATCAGACCCAACACACAGGAACGATAAGGTTTGTATCTCCTCATTTAAACTGTTTTTGGTTTTTCTCTGAATTGCTACCATTTAAAGTCTAATAGTCCTCCAATAACCTCCATATTAACCACTTCTACCGTTAATAATCTGCCAATAAGTATTTGCAGCTCCTTAAAATAAAACCGACTAAACTTCTCCTAGAAAAAAAAGAATATTACACATTCTCCAGATCTCTTTCTACATTCTCCACTGACATAGTTATGAGAATTAACATGGTTGGGGCGCAGGGATAGGAGAGAGGAAAAACACATTTCCTCTCAGTCCTATGTTTAACTTTTCTGAGCCCTGGGTAATTGGCAAAAAATTTGACTTTTACACATGAGAGGAATTTCCCTTTTTTTGCTCATAATGGATCATCAATTTATTCATTCATTCATTGGGTTCGGTTATATTCATAATGATCAGCTGAGCCAAGGAGTGCGAGTGTCATTCTAACTTTCTCCGAGGGTGTTGGGTGGACAGCAGGGAGGGGGAAATCCTTTCCAGGCTAGAGTGTTGTCACATCCTATATCCTGTTCCTTCCGCAGAGAAAGTGTATCCGGGAGGGTCACCGGATCAGCCTGTGCCTCGGGGCGCCTTGCCTCAAGTACAAAAGACTCGACTCAACTCACGTTAGTCTTCTAGGTGGCCTATCCGTGGTGACGGACTGCCAGCTCGGGCTGTGGGTGAACGCTGATGCCTGCCTTGAAATGCTAAGTGCTTAATTAAGGACCTTTCATATCAGTTATTGAGGCCTGCATCTCCCATAGCCCTGGGCATTGTACTTTACCAAGGGCTCCCTGGAGCCAAAGCCAACTTTATGGCAGTGACAGAGAGAAACAAGTGGTTTTGGTCCCTTCACAGCATTCCCCAAATCTAAATACTATCAGACAGCTGACTAGTCAGGTTGGCCGGCTTCTAAAAATATACTTTTTTCATGTTCATGAAAATACAGCAAACTAGTGTCTCACTCACAGGGATGGAGTGCCAGTCCTCTGAGATGAATCACATTGGCACCTTGCTCACTAAAACAGCTGCACCCCGTGGAGGTCATATTTTTTAAACACATTCAGATGCCTATTCCCCTACACTGTTTTTAATAGCAGAAAATTAGTTTTCAATTATATCGTAAGAATGTACTACAATGATTATTCCTATTCGTCCATTTACAGTGATGATTCAGTTAATCACCCTAAAGGATTTCTGAATATCACTATGTTTAAAGTTATTATTACACAATGTAAGATATTTTTTTAAAAAACTCATAACTACAGTTGGTATCTGTCCTATTGGCTAATTGAAAAATGATTGATTGCTAACAAGTGAAATACAATAATCTTTCCCCCAAGAGATGACTGACAAAAATTGTATATACTTAGGGTATACAGTATGAAGATTTAGTACAAAATTTCACTGGAATTAACACATTCATCCCACAGGGAACCTTGTATATGTCTGAGTAGTAAGAAAGCTTAAGACTTACTTTCTTGGGGCTGGAGAGATGGCCTAGCAGTTGAGAGTACCGACTGCTCTTGCAGAGGACCGGGGTTCGATCCCCAGCACCCACATGGCAGCTAAGAACCGTCTGTAACTCCAATTCCAGGAGAACTCCATCCAGGTCCAGGGGAATCTGAGACCCTCTTCTGACCTCCGCGGCATTGCACGACACGGGTGCACAAACCTACATGCAGACAGTACATTCATACACATACAAAAATAAAATAAAAAAAATTAAAAAAAAAGAATTCCAGTTTTGTACAATGGCACAAGTATAAAGTGGACTGAGTCTCGATGAGGTCTATCAGGTACTGAGTAGTGAGTCATGACTTGAACCCAGGTTGGGGTCCCAGGACCCACCGAGTAGCTAAAAACTGTCCATTATCTTCTCCTTAAGGGGATCTGAAGCCCTTTTCTGGCATCCACGGTTACTGCACAACACAAGTGTATTTACATGCACGTGCATTTACTCATACACACAAAATAAAAATAAATAGATAAAAAGTTTTTAAAACACCAAAAATTAATGATAATTAGGATTATGATGTTAGTAATTTTCAAAATAAACCCATGTATTCATTTCAGCCCTTAAATTGTCTTCTTAAGAAGAATTTTGCTTTCCAGAAACACACACTTTTTTATTTTTATACATTTTATGTATATAAGTGTATTATTGCCTGCAGGTGTGTAAATGCACTCATGTCCTGCAATGCCCATGGAGGTCAGAAGAAAGAATGAGATCCTCTGGAACAGGAGTTAAGAATAGTTGTTAACCACCATCTGAATGCTGGGTCTAGAACCCAGGTCATCTGCAAGAGCAGTCAGTGCTCTTAACCATGGAACCATCTCTCCAGCCAATATACACATCATTTAAAATGCTATTTGTTTAATTCACAAAGCTAATGCTCAGTTACTATTATATGTATATGGAAAGCCGTACAAGATTTGTCCTCTCAACTTCAATCTTCACACACAATTTATATACAAGTTGTTTTCCATAGAAGCAGCTTTTTAATGAAGACAATGCAAATTCAGAGTTTTTCAAACTATTTCACCTACTAAATTCTTATGCCTCCAATAAAACTGTACAATGATGTGATACCTTTTAAACAGAAAAAAAGAAAACTGGTTTTGTTGTTATGAACCCACTGATGTAAAACAGAAAACAATGAGCATTTAGTGATATGTCATTCTAAGCACTTTCCCAAACATGTTATTCAAAAAGAAGAAAACTTCAAATTTAAAATAATACCTCAAAGCTGGAGAGATGGCTCAGCAGTTAAGAGCCCTGGCTGACCTTGCAGAGGACATGGGTTCAATTCCCAGTACCCACATGGTGGCTAACAACCATCTGTAACTCCAGTTCCAGGGGAACCAATGCCATCTTCTAACCTCCATGGGCATTGCATGACACGAGTGCACTTTATCTACATGCAGGGAATATGCTCAAGCACATAAAATTAAAAAAAATACTTTTTTTAAAGAAAGAAAGGCTACTCCATGGGAACTGGAGAGATGGCTCAGCAGATAAGAACACTTGTTGTTTTTCCAAAGTATCCAGGTTTCACTCCCAGCAACAACATGGCAGCTAACAACCATTCATAACTCTAGTTCCAAGGGATCTGACAGCTTCTTCTGGCAGCTCCAGTGCATTGCCCACACATGGTACACTTATATACATACAGGCAAAACACTCATACACATAAAAATAATGAATAAGAAAAAAATGGTATGGTAAGATGAGTATAGTGGTGTACACCTTTAATCCAAGCACTAAGAAAGCAGAGGAAAGAGAATGTTGGTGAGATGGAGGCCAGCCTAATATATGTAGGGATTTCCAGGCCATGTGGGGATATAGGGAGAACCTGTCTCTATACAAACAAATAATACATTAATAGGATAATCTAAAGAATAATTTCCCTCCTCACTATTGAAAGATCAAAATACTTATGAAACATAATGGAGTAGATCTCAATGTGTCCATTTTTTTTAATCCTTGAGGCACTATATTCAATTTCACGATTGCTTTTAAATTTGCAATAACCGTTAAGAAAGGTAAGCTAAAGAGTTGCTTGTATTCAAAGGGCACTTCTGGTTGGTAGAAAAGAGAAATGTCAGCAATTCTCCTCCATATTCAAGAGCTATAGGATAAATATGATGCATCAGAAATGAGAGATGCTAAGAGAAGCAGAGNTGTTAGGTCACACACACACACACACACACACACACACACACACACACCGCTAAGCTCAGATGAGACACAACCACACAACCCCCTGGAAAGCAACTTAGATGAGTAAGCTGAAAACATTGTGGGAAATTCTGAGTAGCTGTTTGTGAGGTAAAGGATAATGTGAGGACAGGTATGGGCAAGGGTCCCAGTAAATCATCTAGCATGCTGTCACAACCAGAGATCCTGCAACTGCTGAGATTAGCACTTGGAGAAGTCTTACCATCCCAGCAGATTTTGCTCAATTAGATAAATTATGAGTAAAGGACGCCAATATGATAGAATGCATATCTGTCCACTCTGTCAGTTCCAAATATAGTATGTCCAAGTTTCTCTAGTCATTATTTCATACAATAAACCTCTATGGGGTGTGTAGTGAGAAATATGTAAAACACTTAACTACCTAAGACCATTCTGGTGAGCCCTTGTGCTGCATAGTTATGGTTGTCAACTTGACATAACTGGGTGCAAGGAATGTAAATTGAGTAATTTCCTCCATTACATAGGAGTGATCATGTTTGTGGGGGATTTACCTGATCGTAGCATGAAGTGGGATGGGCCAGGCTACTCCTGAGAAGGTGGCCATGTGTTGTATAAGAAAGCAAGCTTAGCATGGGCTAGAGGAGCATGCCAGAAAGCAGCGTTCCTCCATGGTCTGTACTTTGCTTCTTGCATTTGTCTCCCCTCCATCATGAACTGTAAGCTGAAAGTGAAATAACCCCTTTCCTCCCCAAGTTGATTTTGTTCAGTAATTGAAACTTATTACAAAAGCCCTCATCCTTGCCTCTTTTTCCTTTGACCTTGGTTGGTATTACCTCCATTTTTAAAAATGTGTTTACTAAAGACAGAAGCATTTAAAAAAAAAAACTTAAATCTGAGGCTGAGAATATGGTTTGGTCAGTAAAGTGCTTGCTTTTCATGCATTAGAATCTGAATTTGGTCCACAGAAACCATGTAAAAAAGCTAGCATGGTGGTACACACTTGTAATCCCAATATTAGTCTATCCTAATTTATCAGCTTCAGGCTATGTCTCATGGAAAAAGATAAATGGCTCCTTAGGAATGACACCTAAGATAGTCCTCTGTCCTCCACATATATGTGCATTCATATACACTACCACACAGCACACATATGCATACAGGTATAAACACTCATACACCTGATATCTTTAAAAATCTGAGACTCTTATTATTATTACCTTATGTTGTGTTCTGTACATGTAGGGGTTTGAATGAAAATGTCTCCCATAGTCTTCATGTATTAAGACATTTTGTCCCCAGTTGGTGGCGCTGTTTTGGTAGGTCTTAGAATGTGTGGCCATGCTGGAAGAAGTATGTCACTGGGGGCAGGCTTAGAGAGTTAAACAAGCCTTGCCAGTCTCCAGTGGCTCTTTCTCGGCTTCCTGTGCTCATTGGAAGATGTGAACCTCAGCTTTCTGCTCCAGCTCCTGCCACCATGCTTCCTGCCACAATGGACTCTAATTCCCTGGAACTGTCAATCATAAGCTCAAATAAACTCTTCCTTTTATAAGTTCCCTTGGTCATGGTGGTTTTATCACAACAACAGAAAAGTGACTAATAAAGTTTTTCGTACCAGGCTGTTGGCCGTGAAGGACCTGACCATGTGGGTGTTTGGAGAAATGTGGAAGACTTTGGAACTTTGGGCTACAAAAGCTGTTGACTGCTGTAAGCAGACTTAATGGGCTATTCTAGTAGAAACCTAGAAGAAAGGAGTGCTGCTGAGAAAAATGTATTTCCAGAGGAAAATAAAGACTTAAGCAGCAACTAGGATATTGTGTCAAAGAGTCTGGCTAGAGATTGCCCACAGCCCAAATGCTTGCCTGAGACTAAGTTGAAAAGCAATGGACTAATTTCTTTGGTGGATGATATTTCAAAGACAGCCTAACATAGAAATGGTGGTGTGGCTATTATTGGTGAATATTATACACATCTACAGTGAAAAAGAGAAAATGAGGCAGATAGAAATGCAGAATGTACAGTTTGGATTGGAAAAGTGCACTAGGGAGATTAATGTTGGAGCCAAGGCATGTGAAGGAGAGGATCCCTTTGATATTTTAAAGCTATTAAGGAGAAGCCTAGATATTTACAAGTAAACAATGGAAAGAATGAAATTAAAGGAGAGGTCTAGAGATTTACAGGTAAACAATAGAAACAGTATCTTCAGGGCAAGGCCACACCCAGCTAAGCCTCTAACTATTGAAAGGAAAATCCTGAAACAGCAGAGAAAAGTTGTGAATGTGGTTGAAATAGGCAAGGGTCCATCCTTAAGTTGCAGACATTCACATGGTGCTGGCTTTAGAGGCATGAAGGATGCAAGAGTGAAGGGGTCGTCAATAATTCCTCCGCAGTTTCAGAGAGCCTCCAAGGCCAGGAAGAGTGCAGTAGGGGTGTCCCTGCATAAAGAAGGCCCTGATAGGCCATTTCATGAAGCCGTGAAGGTGAAGCCTGGTTGGCAGTGGAGACCCCAAGAAGACATTGGAGATGCCAGAGCTGTGAGATATTTGCCAAGGAGAGCTGCATACAGAGAGTGATACCAGCCTAAGGAAGAAATGTATGTTTCACACAAAGCTGGAAGAGCTGAGCCATCTAAGCCATTTGGAAGTAAAGTCCCAGAAGTTACACATGGAGCTACTGGACTTGGTGTTTGCCCTGCTAGTTTTCAGTCTTGTTTTGGTCCAGTATTTCCTCACTATGCCGCTACTCCTCTCTTTTGGGATGGGAATGTGTATTCTGTTCCACTGTATGTTGTGAGTATGTAATTTGTCTTTTGATTTTACAGGAGTTTACAGTTAAAAGATTGGCTTGGGTCTCAGAATAGTCTGTGGACTGTAGACTTTTGAATAGAACTGAGACTGGTAAAGACTGTGGGGAGTTTTAAGGTTGGACTAAATGCATTTTGCATTTTATATAGTCATGAGCCTATGAGAGCCAGGGAGTAGAATGTGGTGGTTTGAATGAGTGTCCTGCATAGGCTTCAAGTATTCAGACATTTTGTCCCCAGTTAGTGGCCCTGTTAAGGTGGATCTTTGTGAGTTCAAGGCCAGCCTGTTCTACAGAGTGAGTTCCAGGACAGCTGGGGTTTCAGGGAGACCCTCTCTCAAAAGACAAAANCATTGCAAGATGGGAACCTTGGCTTTCTGCTCTAGCCCTGGCCACCATGCTTCCTGCCACAATGGACTCTAATTCCCTGGAACCATCAATTATAAGCACAAATAAACTCTTCCTTTTATAGGTTCCCTTCATCATGGTGGTTTATCACAGCAACAGACAAGTGACTAATACAGTCATTTGGTACTGAGAGTTGGGTGTTGGCTGTGAGTTACCTGACCATAAGGGTGTTTGGAGAAATGTGGAAGACTTTGGAACTTTGGGCTAGAAAAGCTTTTGACTTGTGTAAGAAGAGCTTAACAGGCCATTCTAGTAGAAGCCTGGAAGAAAGCATTGCTGCAAAAAATGTAGTTCCAGAGGAAAATAAAGACAGGCAGCAACTGGAATATTTTGGCAAAGAGTCTGGTCTGCAGTTTGGCCACAGTCTAAATGCTTGCCTCATGCTAAGTTGAAAAGCAATGGACTGGGGCTGGAGAGATGGCCTAGTGGTTAAGAGCACCGGCCACTCTTGCAGAGGTCCTGGTTCAATCCCCATCACCCACATGGTGGCTGAGAACCGTCTGTAACTCCAATTCCAGGAGAACTCTAGTTCCAGGAGAATCTGACACCCTCTTCTGACCTCCGCGGCATTGCACGACACAGGTGCACAAACCTACTTGCAGACAGTATATTCATACACATAAAAAATAAATAAAAAATTAAAGGAAAAGCAATGGACTAATGTCATTGGTGGAGGATATTTCAAGACAGCCTAATGTAGAAATGTGGCGTGGCTATTAATGGTGAATATTGTGCAGATCTATAATGAAAAAGAGCAGATGGGGCAGAAAGAAATGCAGAATGTACAGTTTGGATCTGAAAAGTGCACTAGGAAGATTAATGGTGGACTTGTGAAGGAGAGGCTCCTTTTGATAAGGAGATTAAAGTGATTAAGGAGAGGCCTAGCTATTTACAAGTAAACAATGGAAAAAGTGAGATTAAAGTGAATAAGGAGAGGCCTGGAAAATTACAAGTAAACAACAGAAACAGTACCTTCAGGGCAAGACCACACCCAGCTAAGCCACCAACTTTTGAAAGGAAAATAATGAAAGTGCAGAGAAAATTTGGCAGATTCATTCACATGGTGCTGGCTTTAGAGGCATGAAGGATGCAAGAGTGAAGGGGTCATCAGTTCTTCCTCCGAGGTTTCAGAGAGCCATGGAGGCCAGGCAGAGTGCAGCAAGGGCATACCTGATTAAAGAAGGCCCTGATAGACCATTGTGTGAAGTTGTGAATGTGAAGCCTGGCTGGCAGCAGAGATCCCAAGAAGACATTCAAGATGCCAGAGCTGTGAGATATTTGCCAAGGAGAGCTGCATACAGGGAGTGGTACCAGCCTAAGAAAGAGGTGTGTGTTGCATGCAAAGCTGGAAGAGCTGAGCCATCTAAGCCCTCTGGAAGTAAAGTCCCAGAAGTTGCACATGGAGTTACTGGACTTGGTGTTTGCCCTGCTGGTTTTCGGTCTTGTTTTGGCCCAGTATTTCCTCACTATGCCTCTATTCCTCCCTTTGGAATGGGAATGTGTATTCAGTTCCACTGTATGTTGGGAGTATGTAATTTGCCTTTTGATTTTACAAGAGCTTACAGTTAAGAGATTAGCCTGAGTCTCAGAAGAGACTTTGGACTGTAGACTTTTGGATGGAATTGAGACTGGTAAAGACTATGGGGACTTTTAAGGTTGGACTAAATGCATTTTGCATTTTATGTGGTCAGGAGCCTATGGGGGCCAGGGAGTGGGATGTGGTGGTTTGAGAGTGTCCCCCATAGGCTTTTGTCCCCAGTTGGTGGCACTGTTCTGGGAGACCTTAGAAGGTGTGGCTATAGGGCTGGAGAGATGGCCTAGCGGTTAAGAGTGCTGTCTGCTCTTGCAGAGGACCCGGGTTTGATCCCCAGCACCCACATGCCAGCTAAGAACCGTTTTTATCTCCAGTTCCAGGGGAATCTGACGCCCTCTTCCGACCTCTGAGGCATTGCACGACATGGGTGCACAAACCTACATGCAGGCAGTACATTCATACACATAAAAAATTAAAATATTTTGAAAAAGGTGTGGCTATGCTGGAGGAAGTACGTCATTGGTGGCAGGCTTAGTGAGTATAACAAGCCTTGCAGTCTCCAGTCTCTCTTTCTCTCTATAGACTTCCTGCACTCATTTCAAGATGTGAACCGCAGCTTTCTGCTCCAGCCCTGGCCACCATGCCTCCTGCCACAATGGACTCTAATTCCCTGGAACTGTCAATTGTAAAAAAAAACTCTTTATTTTATTTATTTATTTATTTATTTATTTATTTATTTATTTATTTATTAATTATTTTTTGTCTTTTTGAAACAGGGTCTCCCTGTAGCCCCAGCTGTCCTGGTACTCACTCTGTAGACCAGGCTGGCCTTGAACTCACAAAGATCTGCCCGTCTCTGCCTCCCAAGTGCTAGGATTAAAGGCGTGTGCAACCACGCCCAGCCCAAATAAACTCTTTTTAATTTCCCTTGGTCATGGTGGTTTTATCACAGCAACAGAAAAGTGACTAATGTAGCAACCAATTACTGTGAATTCACTATGTAGTGAATTTTTTTTTTACCTCACAGAGATTCACCTGCCTCTGATTCCACAGAGTGTTGGGCTTAAAGGCATGTGCCACCACACCCTGCCTTTTATTATTTTTTGACTTTTTTTTTTTTTTTTGGTCTTTATGAGACAAGGTCTCCCTGAATATCAGATTTCTTTATGGCTTTTCCATAGATCCTTAGTTCTAATTGAACCTCCTCTCATTCTCTCCCCCATCTCCTCCTTTGCCCCCTTTCTGCTTAACCCTTTCCACCCCCTATGTTTCCCCTTCTGTTTTCACAATATCCATGTCCTTCCACCTCCCCCGACCCTCATTTTCCCCTATTGTTTTGGAGACAGACAGCCTTACTGTGTAGTTCTTACCGGCATGGACCTTATATGTAGGCCAGTCTGGTCTGCAGTTCACAGTGCCTGTGTCTTGAAAGTGCTGACTTTAAAGGTGTGTGCCACTAAGCCTGGTGATGCTGACTTTAAGGTGTGTGCCACCAAGCCTGGTGATGCTGACTTTAAGGTGTGTGGCACCAAGCTTGGTGACACTGCTTTTGATCTGCTAATGATTTCATTAACAGGAGTGTTGAATTAAAACTGATTTTTGAGAATAAGGTGTAATATAGAGATGAAAAGCTTCAGCACTCTTAACTGCCAGAGATGCAAATTAAATCTACTTTTGAGGTTGTATCTCCTAATCATAAGGGCTGTCATCAAGAAAGCAAATGACCACAAAGGCTAGCAAGAAGGTTGAGAACAGGGTGACATTTGTCATTTGTTTGCTGTTGGTGGAAATGTCAGCTTGTGCATCCACTTTGAGAATTTCTCAAAGTTGAAAATACAACTACCATTTGACTTTGGTGTGTACCACTCTTGAGTGTACCTGAAGGACTCTTTTTTTGTTTGTTTGTTTGTTTGTTTTGTTGTTTTGTTTTATGGGGGTTTTTGAGACAGGGTCCTTCTATAGCCCCAGCTGGTTTGGAATTCACTATGTAAATTATGCTGGCCTGGAGCTTACAGGGATTTAAGGGGAGCCTGAAGGACTCTTACCTCAGCATAGTGCAGAGATACTTAGACACCCATGTCGATTTCTGCACAATTCACAGTAACCAGATGAACCAGTTTAGATGTCCATCAGCAGATGGATAAAGTGTGCTATACACACAGTAGAATTTTACACATCGGATCATGACACTTTCTGGAATGCATCTGGCATTCATGTTAAGTGTAATAAGCCAGATTCAAAGACAAATATCAGATTTTCTCTCAATGTGAAATCTAATCTTAAAATTATAATTTTTCGGGGTTGGAGAGATGGCCTAGTGGTTAAGTGCGCCTACTGCTCTTGCAGAGGACCTGGGTTCGATCCCCAGCACCCACATGGCGGCTGAGAACCGTTTGTAACTCCAGTTCCAGGAGAACTCCAGTTCCAGGGGAATCCACACCCTCTTCTGACCTCCGCGGCATTGCATGACACGGGTGCACAGACCTGCATGCAGACAGTACATTCATACACATAAATAATAAATAAATGAATAAAAAAATAACAGAAAACTTTAAAAATTGTAATTTTTCACTGGGCCTTTAATCCTAGCACTTGGGAGGCAGAGGCAGGCAGACCTTTGTGAGTTCAAGGCCAGCCTGGTCTACATAGCAAGTTCCAGGACAGCTGGAGCTACAGGAAGACCCTGTCTCAAAAAGACCAAAAAAATAAAATTATAGTTTTTCAAAAAATATTTTATATTAAATTTATGTATGAGTGTATTTTCTGCACCTGTGTTGTGCAGTGCCCGAGGAGGTCAGAAGAGGGGATTTGGTCCTCTGTAACTGGAGTTACAGATAGTTGTTAGCTGCCATGTGGGTGTTGGGAATAGAACTTGGGTCCTCTGCAAGAGCAGCCAATGCTCTTTACTGCTATATTAGTCACTTTGCTTTGCTGTGGTAGAAACACCACAACCAAGGGAACGTATGAAAGGAAGAGTTTGAGTTGATGGTTCCAGGGGAGATAGCTGCAGGGGAGATAGTCCATGGTGGTGAGGAGGCATGGTGGCAGGAGCTGCAGGGGAGGTAGTCCATGGTGGTGAGGAGGCATGGTGGCAGGANGAGGCCTCAGAGTCAAGACCCTCTTCCAGCCACCCCTGAAACAGACCACCCCCAGATGTACCTGCCCAAGTGAGTTATGGTGTCCTGCCTGCACCTCAGGAGTCTGCCCACACACAAGGCCACCCACCGTGAGACCAGAACAGACCTGAACATGGCCCTCTGTTCACTCTGCAAAGGCAAAGTGTGGTCCCTCCAAGACGGGGACCCCCAAAAGAGGTCTCAGAGTCGAGACCCTCTTCCAACCGCCCCTGAGACAGACCACTTTCCCAGATGTACCTGCCTGAGTGAATTATGGCATCCTGATAGGCTTTTTTAGAAGACACAAAGTTGAGGGACTATCAAGGTGAGGCATCTGAAAGAAGATGGAGAAGGGAAGTTGAACATGATCAAAACACATCGTGTACAACTTTCAATGAATCAATAAAAATATCATCAAAAAATAATAAAGTGAGAATCAATAAAGGAAGACACCCAGGGTTGGCCTCCAGCCTCCAATGTGCGCATTCATAAACACACACACACACACACACACAGGCACATATACTCACAGCTACATACACAAACACACACTCACAGACACACACTCATAGGTAAATACACTCACACATCTCCAAAGTGATTCTGACTATATTTTTGTTACCATCAAACATAAAGAAGGATACTGGGTGTTCTGTGTTTCACAATCTGTGATAAGCACCTAGGATTTCTTTGTGGGGGGGGGAAATAATTTAAACAAAGAGCAAAACCCCATAACCCCTCTTCTTTTTGCACTTAACATGGTGGGGAGACTCTGATAGTTATCTGCTGAAGTCTCGACAGAACAGAAGAGATAGGGAGCGACAGAGGCCTCCCTCTGCACCTGGGCTGCTCCTGCAGCCTCCACCATCACCCCCTGGGAACCACACCAAATTCAAAGATGCTTAAGTCCCTTATATAAAACAGCGTAAAGCCAAGCATTATGATCATGCCTCTCAGCCCAGCACTCCAGGGGCTGAAGCAGGAGGATCAAAGCAAATCCAAGGCTAGCCCAGGCAGAATAGTGAATCCCAGGCCAACCTGGCCTACAGAGTGAGACCGCACCTCAAATATAAACAAAATAAAATAAGGTGCTATTTGCACGTAATCTACATACATCTTTTAGTAGACTTACATTCTCTCTAGATCACTTAGAATGACTAGATAAGGTAAGTTACCTAATAGTTCTCTGCTGTATTGTTGAGGGAATAAAGACAGCAAAAACGAGCCTATCTGTCATCAATACAGATACAGTTCATAGGATATCTTTGAGTCTAGGATTGCGTCATCGATGCTTACTAAAAAATCTTTACACTTTAATTTCTTTTGTCTTTTTGAGATAGGGCCTCCCTATAGCCTCAGCTGTCCTGAAGCTCACTATATAGACCAGGCCGGCCTTGAACTCAAGAGATCTGCCTGCCTCTGCCTACCAAATGCTGGGATTAAAGGCATGTGCCACCACGCCTGGCTAAAAATCTTTATACTTTAATGAGGGCTTACTGAGCATCTTAACGTGGGGGTCCTAGAACATGTGGGACCAAAACAGACCTGCACACACACTCCTCCAGCCTTGGGGAGGGAGGTCTCTGCGTCTCGGCCCTCAGTGGCTGCCACCGTTCTGCTGCACTGTTTCCGGTGAAAGCTGGGTCTTGATGCATCCACCTGGAAAGTATCAGGAAGAGAGATCACTTCCTTTCCAACACTGGGTATGCCAGAGGAAAGAGTGGGCTTAATTGAGGTTGCAACCTCAGCACTTCCAATACTTCCACTAAATGTTTATAAGACTTTAGATGCCTGGTGACAGATATTCTTTACTGAAATACATTGCAATGTACTTGGGAATGGTTCCTCTCCCCCCCAAAAAAAAAAAATGTTTACTGTGATTCATGTCCATATTAACGCAAAGATCTTTCTCTGTCACAACCCTGAAAACCATGACTCGCCTGAAATAAGAATTCTTGTTTTCATCAACTCCAGCCACTGCAGGGAAGAAATGCATCTTTTTATTTAGCTTCTTGGGTGCTAATCAATGGCTAATTATCTTTAACTGTATCGACCTTCCCCACTGTTTTTGCCATATGGATTAATGAGTGACATTATAAGGAGCACAGTTTCATGCACTGAAAGAACGGATTCATCCATTATTCACTCCACATAAATACACGCATTTTTATTTGGAGCTTTCAAAGATCTCAGAAAGAAGCACAGAGGAGAGATACAATCTGACGAAGGCAAGAACTGGGACAGGAAAATTACATACAGTGGAAATGGAGGAAAATAGAGCAATCTGTGCAAAATGAAGCTGAAGCTGCCAGGGAGGACGCAGGAGCCCAGAGGGAAGAAGCGTCAGCGGGTGCCCCAGGGGGATGTGTTCTCCCCGTGACCATGGAGGGACTTGTGGCAGGCCCCTGACCCCAATGGTTCATGCACAAAGAGCAAGCCCACATTGGGATCCTCTCCTGGGCCCCTGTTCTCTGGTTCCCACCCCATGAACAAAGCCAAGTGAAGGTCAACAGCCTCCTCCAGGCCTCCTTCCCATGAGTTTTCACCTGTGCTCTACCTGGCCCTCTGTCTTAGTTATTTTCTGTGGCTGTGATGGACAGCACTATGAACAAAACCAACCTGAGGAGGAAGAAGTTTATTTTATCTTACATCTCCCAGATCATAGTTCATCACTGAAGGAAGCCAAAACAGGAACTCAGGGTAGGAACCTGGAGCACAGACCACGGAGGAATGCTGCTTACTGGCTTGTTCCTCTGGCCCACACTCAGCCTGATTTCTTACACACCTGCCCAGGGAAGGCACCACCCACAGTGGGCTGGGCCCTCCCACATCACTCAACTATCAAGAAAATACCCCACAGATGTGCCCACAAAGCCAATCCAATAGAAGTCATTCCCTAATTGGCGGTTCCCTCTTCCCAGGCATGTCAGGTTGACAGCTAAAGCTATCCAGAATACCATCTTAGGAAGAGCAGACAAGGTTGGTGCCTCCTCCAAGTAGAAGCAAGGCCTGCCTCCCCTTCAACCCTCAACCCCCGCGCCACAAAGAAGCCAGTGAGAGAATCCCCAAAATGAAAATTGTCGAAGAGAGGAGAGCTCAAGAGAAAGGCGCTGAGTTGAACGGAACTTCAGCACTAACACTGTTGGGGCCTGAAAGAAGAGGCTTCGGTCCTTCCAGTGAAGCAGGCGTCTACTCTTAAAGGTCTTGGTCCGATGGCAGGAGAGTTGGGTGTGTCCTGCCTGGTCAGCTGCACTGAGAGGGCCGAATGTGTGGTGCTCTGACAATAATCTAAACGAGCTACAGCTGGGTTGTGTCCCCGGTTCCCAGTGCAGAGTTTGTGTAAACCTTGGATCATCTTTGTTATGCTAACAGAGCCTCATAATTGTTCCCAGGGAGCTCTGAGATGGAGGCTGGTCATCAGGAAGATGAATTGTGACCCATGTTGGAGCTCTTGGCAGTCTGATCTCCAGGACAGAGGGTTCAAGCCTCCAGCCAGTGGTTTATTCAATCAGTAAAACCCCAGTAAAATCCTTGGACGTCATGGTTCAGGGTAGCTTCCTGGCTGAAGAACACACTAGCAGGCCAATAGATTGAAGCTACCTGATACCCCTCCCCTCCTCACACCACCCCTTCACCCCTCCCCTCCTCACACCATCCACTTTCTTGCCTCTTACTCCAATGGAGAAGACACTCACAAGGACCTGGCGTGCCTCGGAGCCCTCAGCAGTAGGAAGAGAAGCACCAGCCCAAAGTCCACGGGGGAGGATAAAAGCAGGTCCTGTTTGGGTCTTGGGAGACTGTGGTCTGAGCCAACCCCTGATTATCAGCTGAAGAGAAAACCCTGACACAGAGGCTCCAGCTAAGCTGACCTGCACTCATGACGCCATGAGATAATGAAGGTGTGTTATCATAAGCCACTAAATATGGAGGTAACACATTACCTGACAGTAGATACTAAACATGCATCCCAAAAAATAAAAATAGTCATTTCATTGTGAAATTTCATTATAGCGAGAGTGTATGTTAAAACAAATGGAAGGAAAATCACAAAGCCTACACAAGGAGCAACCTCCAAAACAGGAGACAGCCAGTCAATAAAAAGTTGCCAGGAAGCAGCTCTCAGAGTGATCCTCCCCCCATTGCTAACATCACAAAGAGAAAACAAAAAGTCTTCTAGGAGGAGAAGGGAACAAGCTTCAACTTATAGATCACCGCAAAAGGGACTCAAAATACACAACTGGAAAGGAGGACACTGGACATGAAAGAGGGAAACAAGCTGGGCTGAGCCAATGATCTGGTGAATTCAAACATGGACCTTGCAGAGCAATAATAGTAAAGCACTTAAGGAGACTGAAAGCATACAGAGGGCTAGCAAGATGGCCCAGAGGGTAAAGGAGCTTGCCGCTCCTCATGCTCTGCCTGCCCAGACAGAGAGGTCCACCCAGGAATGACCATGCACTGTCCATGCTCTGCCTGCGCACACAGAGTGGGTGGAAGCCTCCTCTGTCCACTCTGACTGGGGCTTGGTTACTTACTGACCTTAACTGTCACTGTTAATTTTTTTGTAATACTTCATTTCTCCTAATACTCTATTTTTTAATTATTTATTGCAAAATTTTTAATGTTTCAGATCCTGGAGCACATGGGAGTTTAAATTTCTGGGTGAGGAATGTTTAACTTGCATAAATAAGTTCAGATATTCAAATATACCGTATTTATTGTGGTGGTCAGACCATCCCAGGTGTAGCATGGTGCTGCAGCCTGGAACTCAGTAAGAAGAAGATGCAGCCATAACGCAAAATATCAGTGGCAGAATTAAAAGTATAAGAATCATAGGAGGGGGCCAGGCATGGTGGCACACGCCTTTAATCCCAGCACTCAGGAGGCAGAGGCAGGTGGATCTCTGTGAGTTCAAGGCCAACCTGGTCTACATAGCAAGTTCCAGGCCAGCCTGTGGCTACAGGGAGACCCTGTCTCAAAAAAAGAGAAAAGAATCATAGGAGGAAATGAAGCATCGCCCGGGAGGATTAACTGTGTGAGCCTGTGTGACTAACAGCACAGCTTCAAAACCTCTGCTAGGGACCTGTGTGTTTATGTGTACGTGCTGATACATGTTTGTGTGTGGGCAAGTGTGTGCATCTGAGTGTGGAGGTCAGAGGTCAACCTTGGATGGTTTTCTCAGTTGCTATTCACAGTCTTCTTTTACCTGGAACTTGCCAATTTGACTAGGAGGGCTAGCAATCGAGCCAAGAGCAACCTCAGGTCTCCCCGCCTCCAGTGCTGGAGTCATGAAAGAACACCCCCACACGTGGCTTTTTACGTGGGTTCTGGGAACTGAACTCAGTGCTCATGCTTGCACAGCAGACACCTTACGGACTGAGCCATCAACCTGCCCCTAAGTTTGTTTCCTAAAATTCTAAGGAAAAAATGGCCAAATGAACACTCGTGGCAAAGTTTCCGGTGCGCTTACTTGGCAAATGCCAAAATTAGCACAAGTAAGTAAACAAACTAAAAGGCATATCAAAAATAAACATGTACAGATCTTCCCAATGATTACAAAATACATTTTCAAGTCTGCATGGAACATTGGCAAAAACTCACCATGTAAGGCTGTAAGAGTCAGTTCAGTAGTTAAAAGCACTGGCTGCTCTTGCAAACAACCCAGGTTTAGTTCCCACACCCACAAGGTGGGTCTCAGCCATCTGGAACTCCAGTTACAGGGAATCCGATGTCCTCCTGTGGTCTCCACAACCACTGCATGTATGTGATGCACATACAACCAAACACACATAAAATAAAAATATCTTTTTAATTGAGCATGCTGCATTTAACAGAGCAATTCTCATCCAACAAAATTGCATCAATATTGTATTGACCATGCTCCCTGACCACAGAGTAATAAAATCTGAAGTAACTATAAATGCTCAAAGGGAAAGCTGTATAGCTCACACTGAACATGAGCGCAAACCAAACTGCGTGAGTCAGCATGTTCCCTTTCTCCTCCTGAAATCATAAAAAAGCAATAAAGAGAACCAAAGCCATTTTGTGAACTACAGTTTTCAGTGAGAGTAGGAGGCAGATATAGCCTACAGACTACAAATTATGTGTAGATGCTGCCAAGAGCCACTGATTTAGGGCGAGAGGCACTCAGCAGTAACTGAAGAAAACAGCTCACAGCACCAGTTAATGGCAAAAAAGACCAGCGCAGTGTCCTTCGCAGTGGCCACAGAAATGAAAAGGAGCAGCGCATCCCGTGCTCACTACTGTGTGGAGCTGGGGCCCACAGACACAACAGCGGCTCTCCCAAGCTCCTGTGTGGGTTAGGGTAGGCAAGCGACACACTCATGCCAGTCATCAGACTAGTCTGTGGACACTAGAATTCATCTTTCAAGTGCTAAAAACTACAAACTGTGGGGCTGGAGAGATGGCTTGGCAGCTAACAGCACTGGCTGCTTTTGTAGAGGACCTGGATTTGGTTCCGAGCACCCACATGGAGGCTAACAGCCATTTGTAACTCTACTTCCAGGTGATCCGATGTACTCTTTTGGTCTTTTAAGATGCTGCACACACATGGTGCACATACATACATGCCGACACTCATACACATAAAATAAAAATAAACAAATGTTACCCGGAATTGGAAACAACCTAAATGTTCTTCAGTGAATGAACAATAAAATTGTAGGCTATTGGGGCTGGAGAGATGGCTCAGCAGTTAAGACCACCAACTGCTCTTGCAGAGGACCTGGGTTCCATTCCCAGCACCCACATGGCAGCTAAGAACCATCTTTAACTCCAGTTCCAGGGGAATCCGACGCCCTCTTCTGACCTATGCGCCATTGCATGACATGGGTGCACCAACCTACATGCAGACAGTACCCTCGTACACATAAAAATAATAATATAAGGAAGTTATTTAGGGGCTGGAAAGATGGCCTAGTGGTTAAGAGCACCAACTGCTCTTGCAGAGGACCCGCGTTTGATTCCTAGCACCCACAAGGCAGCTGAGAACCATCTTTAACTCCAGTTCCAGGGGAATCAGACGCCCTCTTCTAACCTCCATGGCATTGCATGACACAGGTGCACAAACCTACAAGCAGACAATACATTCATACACATAAAGAAAAAAAATTGTGGGCTATTTACACAATGGAGTTCTACTTGGCCATAAAGGAAGACAAAACCATGGAATCAGCAGATTCATCAAAGTAGCTTCTTTTTGCAACAGATGGAGACTATGACAAGGGTTCCATAACTGGTCACACACAGAGAATAAATGTGAGGAGTGTAGCCCTAGGCCACACGCCTATAATGCAACCTCTACATATACCTAAGCCTCAGGGAACATAGCATAACAGGGGTGAAAGGAATATTAATGCATCTCTCAGCTCTCCCTAATGAAGCTTCCTCATGCAACAGACGGCAGTTAACGCAGAAAGCCACAACTGGACAAAGTACGAAGAATAAGAGACTGTAGATGCCTGTGCCAGAATAGGACATCTATATTGAATCTTTGCCACCCAAGGCTCAGGGATCCCTACAGAAGAGGAGAAGAAAGGTCTAAGAGTCAGAAGAAGTAGACGACCACAGGGAAACAGAGTTCCCAGACAGCTGGTCAGTGTCTCATATGAACTCACAGCAATGTTGACAGCATGTGCAAGACCTATGCAAGCTCAAGCCAGACAAAATCCCAGTGTAGGAGTAGGGAGTGGGGAGAAGCTCCAATCTTAGCTGAGGAACTGTTGACAACCAATAACTGCTGGAAGAGGAAGAGTTGGTTTCCTTTAAGGGTGTGATGCTACATAGGTTAATCAAATTTAGCTCAATAGGCCTTAATACATATGTCAGAGTACATGAAATCCATTAGGAGGAGCTATAAAGGGGTGCAGATAGCAGATAGTGCCTAAATACAACCTAAACATACTGCATGAAATTCACAAAAGTTCAATTACATTTTTTAAATAAATGAATAAATTTTTTAAAGATTAAAAACAGTAATAAACATACAGGAACTAGGGACACTGCTCTCCAGGGTGGTGTAACTTTCCATGGGGAGACATGAACAAACACGCCTTCACCCTAGAGAGGTCCCTAAGGACAGAACAGAGAAAGGATTCCACGGAAGTCAAGCTTAGGGAGTCAATGAGATTATGGGGCTTACTGTGGGGAGCATGGGTGAGGGGTGAGCGGTTACTTGCAGGAGCTGCCTCACTGCTAGCCTAGCCCAGCATGGGTAAGAACTCAGGAAATATGCGTCCTTGGAGTGTTGTGGCCCCAGTTTCACTGGACAGTTCTATGGACCGTCTCCTCCCAGCAAGGGCTTATATAACCTACAGAGGGAGCCTTGAAACGTTCCAAGCTTCCTGTGCCTTGTTAGTTTCATGAGTTTCTTGAGCTTTCTGGCTTTCCTTTGCTCACTGAGATTCATGAGAATGTTTTGGTCTGGAAGAAATCACCTTACAGTAGCATCCTTCTCAGAAAATTAATTAATAAAGGTTGAATCTTCAGCCAAATAAGTTAAGGAATGAGAAAATGGAAAAAAACATGGCTGCACTGTTTAAACACAGAATTGAGACCCAACTAGGATCACAGTAGCCTGTGGTGCATAGGCAGATCTCTGTGAGTTCAAAGCCAGCTTGGACTACATAGTGATTTCCAGGACATCTGGGGCTACAGGAAGACCCTGTCTCTCGCAAAAATACCAAAAAATAAAAAAAAAATTTTTTAAGTAGCAGGAAAAAAAAAAAGGAGAAAACTTAAAATTAAATTCATGGAATGCTTAACCCAAAATAGGTGGGAGTTTTAAGATATAGCTTAAAGCTAATAAAGTAATTAAAGTATAAACATGCATAAAAGTACTAAGACAAAATTAAGAATAATAATATTAATAAGTATGAAATAGGTGGTTGTAGAGATTGGAGCAAAAAAGTAAACAAGCTAATTTTATGATTGTTCTCAGAGGGGAACTAATAGATATCGTCTCAGGAAACGGAGCCCTGAGGTAATTATACAATAGTGTAAAAGTAACCTTTGCATAAAAATACCAACATCAGTAATTATCAAAAGAACTGAGCAAAGTGGCAAACAGCTCAGAATCTTACATCTTTAACACACTGTTTTTAGCAGTTTTAGGTTGCGGGAAAACTGACTGGAAGTACAGAGAATTCCCATGTACCCTACCCAGTCACACACACACACACACACACACACACACACACCAGAGTGTCACATACATTACAACTGACCAACCCGTAACAAAACATCATTCTCACCCTAAGTCCACAGCAACATTAGTGTTTTGTGCTGGAGTGCACTGTGTGGAAGGTGCACAGTGACAGCCATCCTTTCAGTATTACACAAAGGAGTTTCATGGTCCTGACAACTGCATGTAAATCATTAACATATGGAAAATGATTTCTTGAATTAGACCCAGAAAACACAAATACTGAAGGAAATAATTATTAAATGTGCCCATATTAAAATTAAAAATGGCCAGTGCTATACTGAGAACCAGCTCTTGCAAATTGTTCTCTGACCTCCACACTTGTGCCATGACATCCACATCCAATACACATGACATCCACATGCCAATACACATGACATCTGCATGCCAATACACATGACATCCACATGCTAATACACATGACATCCACATGCCAATACACATGACATCCACATGCCAATACACACGACATCCACATGTCAATACACATGACATCCACATGCCAATACACATGCCCACACACAAGATATAAACAAATAAATGTTAAGTGAAATTATTTTTTTAATTTTATTTATTTATTTATTTTTATGTGTATGAATGCACTGTCTGCATGTAGGTTTGTGCACCCAGGTGGTGCAATGCAGTGGAGGTCAGAAGAGGGGTCGGATTCCCCTGGAACTGGAGTCGAAGATGGTTCTCAGCCACCATGTGGGTGCTGGGGATGGAACCCGGGTCCTCTGCAAGAGCAGAGCTCTTAACTGCTAGGCAATCTGTCCAGCCCCAAGTGAAATTATTTTTAATTAAAAATATAAATATGTAGAATGAAAGATATGCATGGGAAATGAAACTACAGATAAGACAGATATGACTCATAATCTCAAAGACATTGCATAAAACTAAGAAATCATATATAATTTGCTGGGCGTAGTGGCACACACCTTTCATCCCAGCACTCAGGAGGCAGAGGCAGGCAGATCTCTGTGAGTTCAAGGCTAGCCTGTTCTACATAGCAAGTTCCAGGCCAGCTGGGGCTACAGGGAGACCCTGTCTCAAAAAGACCAAAAAAAAATCATATGTAAGTCAATATGAAAGAGGTAAATAGGGGGCTGAAGAGATGGCCTAGTGGTTAAGAGCCCTGACTGCTCTTGCAGAGGACCAGGGTTCGAACCCCAGCACCCACATGGCGGCTGAGAACTGTCTTTAACTCCAGTTCCAGGGGAATCCGACATCCTCTTCTGACCGTGCGGCATTGCACAAGACGGGTGCACAAACCTGCATGTAGACAGTACATTCATACACATACGAAAATAAATAAATAAAAAAAGAAAGAGGTAAATAACCCAATATTAAGGTGTAAATCACATAGCAAGCAACTCGTTGAAGAAGAAACACAGAAGACAAATCAACATGTACCTGGAATTTAACTCACTAGTACGTAGGGCACACAAAGGAATATGAGTCAAGTCCAGTGGATTTGCACATAGTAAGTTCAAAGCCAAAACCAAGGGAATTCAGGAAAGATGGAGAGAGATACATTATGTGCAGTGGAGAGGAGGAAAGCTGAGTTATTACCAAAGCTCTACTCACCTTGAACAGACCAAGAACAAGAATGTGTGTTTGATTTCTGCAGTTTATAGGAAAGTGCACTAAGAACAGTACATTCCCAAGCATGCACTGTTGAGGTCATAGAAAGGAAATGTGTAGTTCAGGGCCATGAAGCACAAGTGGAAAGATTAAGAAGATGGCAGAGAACTCAGTTGGGTACTCTCAACTTGTACCATAAAGGTGACAAACAAGAATGCTTCTACAGGGGCTGGAGACATGGCTCAGTGACTAAGAGTACTTTCTGCTCTTCCTGAGGACCCAGGTTCAATTCCCAGTACCCACAAGGCAACCAACACATGTCCTTACTCCAGTTCTAGGGGATCTGACAGCCTCCTGTGGTCTCCGCAGGCAACAGGCACAATTGTGGTGCACTTACACATATATCTTATATATCTTACATACACATAAAATAAAAATCAATAAAATCTTTGGGGCTGGAGAGATGAATCAGCAGTTAAGTGCACTGGCTGCTCCTACAGAGAGCCCAGTTCAGTCCTCAGCACCCACACAGCAGCTAACAACGTGACTCCAGTTCCAAGAGACAAGATTCCCTCTTCTAACTCCACAGGCATTCACGTGGTGCACTTACATACATGCATGTAACACACACACACACAAAAAAAATAAATAAATAAATAAATAAATAAATAAATAATTCCGTTTCCTCCCAAAAATTTTAGCTGTAAAAAAAATAAAGGTTATATTGAAGATGAGTTAATATGGGAGTTTGCCCCCAAAGGTTCCTACCTTGTTTAGTGGCTAATAAAATGGTAAGGTGACATTTCAGCTTGGATGATGTTTAAAAAGCCACGTATGATTATATTACTTGTTTTCTGTAAGCTCTGATTCTTTGACACCTTTGAGGCTAAGGGACAAAGAAAGACTGCTCCCTTCAGAGACAGATAATTCCTGAAACTAGAAAATCCTCCTGTGTGAGCTGTTCACAAACTCGTCAGCAAGCCCAGCCTCACACTCCCTACCCCTCCTCTGGCTGTCTAGCACACTCGGGAAGGAAATACTGTTCCTACTCAAGGAAGCTCCTGAGATTTATGGCTTGCTCACCCTGAGAATTTTTCTTTAAATTCCAATAAACTTTTCCCAAAGCCTATGTTTTAGTCCATTCTTAAATTCTTTTATGAATGAGACTAAGAACCATCTGCTGGAGGGATCCTCTTCTCCCCGTATTGAGACGACCAGTTCTCAGCCTGCTCACCCTTCCATGCATGGCATCCATGAAGAGACTCAGGCCCAGGCCTACTTCCTTCTGCTTCTCTTTTTAAATAACATTTTTAAAATGAGTATGTGTGGTGTATCTACCTCTGTGTGTGCGTTTGTGTGTGTGTGTGTGCATGTGTGTCCACTTATTGCTACATTTGCATGTGTAGAGGCCAGAGAATGACAAAGTCTTCTCTCACTGTCCATATTATTTTTTGAGACACAGTTTCTCACTGAGCCCAGAGATCCCCGACTACAGTGCTGGGGTTATAGACATGCACCACCACACCTGGGTTTTATGTGGGTGCTGGGGACCCAAACTTAAGTCCTCGTGTCTGTGCATGTTGCCTGGTGAGTCATCTCCTAGCCCTTCTCTGCCTCTTGGCTGACCCTGAAAAAATCATTTGGGGAATTAGTGGAAACAACCTATCACATGAGCAGCAGAACAAATGGCCTGCTGTGAGCTGTCATGCAGGCAGCATACGAGAGATTTATGATACCTACATCCACACATATGTAAGCTTATACACTAGAACAACATTGCTATATATCTTCAGTGAAATTCATTTTGCACACATCTATCCATCCATAGAGCTGCATTGGCCTGGGCAGAACACAGCCTTCACCTCAGCCAGGTATGTTGTGGGATGGCCATGTGCAATGAGATGTACCTGGGGTGCATCTGTAACATGACTTGTCTTTCAGGAATGAGGAAGGACAGATGCGAGGCACATTTATTTCTAATATTTTATCTGTTATTTTTATTTTAGGTGTATGAGTGTATTGCCTGCATGTATGTACATATACCCATATTTTACAGTGCCCACTGAGGTCAGAAAAGGGTGTCTGATCCCCTGGAACTGGAGTTACAGACAATTGTTAGCCACCATGTAGATGCTGAGAACTGAACCCAGGTCCTCTGCGAGAGCAGCCAGTGCTCTTAGCTGCTGCCCCATAAGGCAAGCTATAGTAAGCCTAAACATTAAGTTCACAAGTATCTCACTCTTTTCTATTGAAAATATTTGCATAATTTTTCTCATTGAACTATTCTATTTTTTCTGTTTTAAATACTTGTAGCTTATTGCTTTGTCTTAAAGGAAACAGAAAATCCTGCTTAAAACTAAGCATGTAGCCAACACCACACAGAACTCTTGAGAGACAAGTCTCTTTACTAGGATAGCCACTGAGCACTGCAATTAATAACTAAGGTTGATCTCTCTGATTCATGGACAAGGAGTATATCAGAATAAGGCTGAAGCGTGCCTACTCAGTCCAAGAATCGAACCTCCTGTTCTGATGGCCTATACCTTCCCAGACTTGTGTCCCACTTTCCCCAGCCCTTCCCCCTAACCCTGTTCTCCTCTCCTAACCCATGCATGAATTCATTATACCAGGACAGGAATTTATTCCTCTCAGAAGTATGAACATTTTAATAAAACCCTCTAAAAAATGACTTCAACACTGAAATACCATTTGGTACCCATTAGAATGGCTGTTTCCAGACCAAACAAAATATACATGTGTATCAAATGCTAATGGGATGTGAAGAAACTGGGACCAGTGAACACCACTGGCTAGAATGCAACTGAGCAGCTGCCGTGGAAGACAACATGGCAGCTCCTCTAAAACGTTGTCACATCAGCACAACATTAAGCAGTTCCGTTTCTGATTCCTACTCAAAAGAACAGAAAGCAGGAGCTTGTGTAGACACTCGACCACACCTGTTCCCAGCAGTAGTAGTCATGACAGCCAAGGTGACAGCCAAGGCAGTCCAGATGTCCACTCATAGATGACAGAGGACCAAAGTATGGCCAATACAAGCAATGGAACATTCTTCAGCTACAGAGAGCCCCTGTCTCAAAAAAGACAGAAGAAGAAGAAGAAGAAAAAGAAGAAGAAGAAGAAGAAGAAGAAGAAGAAGAAGAAGAAGAAAAGAAGAAGAAGAAGAAGAAGAAGAAGAAGAAGAAGAAGAAGAAGAAAAGAAGAAGAAGAAGAAGAAGAAGAAGAAGAAGAAGAAGAAGAAGAAAGAGGAGGAGGAGGAGGAGAAGGAGAAGAGAAGGAGAAGGAGAAGGAGAAGGAGAAGGAGAAGGAGAAGGAGAAGGAGAAGGAGAAGGAATGTATTAGAACAGAGATGGACCTTGAACACATTGCAGGACATGAAACAAGCCAATCATGGGAGCTAGGGGGGGGGAGTGGGGAGGGCAGTGTTCAATAAGCACCAAACTCCAAAGGGCATGAAGCCCAAGAGATAGGGGGCAGTGATGGTCTCATAACAGAAATAATGTACTTGCTGTTACAGACCTATACCCCTAAAAATGGTTAGAAGTTATGCAAGGCCCTGGGCTCTGTCCCCAGCACAGGAAAAAATGGGGTAAAAGGGTAAATTCTATCGTGCCTATATTACCACAGTACTAAAAAGACCTTGGAACCTCACTCGTTAATTCCTGGGGTTTGGCCTCAATGCACAGAAACTAACAGACAGTTTCGGAGCAGCATAGACAGGGTGGTCTTGCTCACGCAGTAACTTTATGTGTGGGAGGAATGGGGATACAAGTGGGTGCACACGTACATGTGGAGGCTGGAGGCAACCTTGAGGGTCATTTTCCAGGAGCCCCCCACAAGTTTTTGAGAGGGTCTCTCACTGGGACCTGGAGCTCGCCAAGTAGGCTAGATTGGCTCACCAGAAAATGCCAGGGATGCCCGTCTTCACCTCCTCAGGTCCAGGATTACAAACAGATAACCATGCCTAGCTTTCTTACAAGCATTCTGAGGATCGAACTCAGTCCTCATACTTACAAGGCAAGCATTTTATCAACAGAGCCATCACCCTAGCCCCTCACTCAAAAACTTTAAAGTGCCCAGTCTATACCATTATGGTATTTCAACAGTCCGTTTTGAGAGTGAGCAAGTAGAAAGCAGGTGTAATGCAGCATGGTAAGAGCCATCAGAGAGGCACACACTACCACAGCAAAATGATGCCCAAGAAGATCTGCCCAGACAGGTAGACATCCACATGTGCAGTCTGCATGGAGCACACAGCTTGGCCTGCGAGCCTGATCTTCTGCAGGACAACTAGACAGGCACAGGGAGGGTCTGTCAACCACAGGAGAGTCTACTGTTCTTAATATTTCCTGTTCATGAATGAGAAGCTGTGGTTGAACAAGAGGCCAGACTCCTTCCTTTGGTTTAACATCACTAATACTGTGTATGGCTGGGGAACATTCTTCTAGACCAATTCTGCCACTTTCTACCATCGCCGAAGGCTTTGTGGTCTGCTCCAGGCATGAGCACTGCAGGCAGAGCATTCATTACCTTCACATTTCGGAAAGGTCTCTGGAAGCTCCTTTTTTAAGTTTTCTATTAGCATAATAATAGGTTTCATTATGACATTTCCACGTTTGTATTTAATGTATTTTGATCTTGTTCACCTCATCACCTTTCCTGTCCCCCCACTCCTGCTGGTCCCCTCCCTCTTCCCAACCAGTCCCCCTTCAACTTTCATGTCTCTGTGGGACACCTTGAGTAGCTGCTTACAGGAGCATGGGTGAGGGCCTATGGCATGGGCAACCTGAAGAAGTGTCTCCTCCCCCTCAGCAATCATTAACTGCCAGTAGCTCCTGGGGGGGGGGGCGCTGTAAGACTTCCCAGCTGAGTACAGTGGCCAGCGGTTGTGCTGTATGCTGAAGACAGCATTTCAGGGTACCTCCCCCCAGGAAGCGGGTATTCAGACCCCAGGTACCCCCAGTTCTGGACAGCATTCCTTGTAGCAAGTGGGCCCTGTCTTCTGATGTAAGAGACTTTTCAGCTGAGCACACCAAGTCTTCCTTTCTCAGGGCTAAGTCCCCAGGCAGATGAACGTTGGGAAGCCAAGTGTTAAGTGCAGCCTCATATGTCTCTGTCTGCAAGTGCCAGCACTAATAAACCACAGTATCAATATGTGCTTTCCTGGGTCTAAGGCAGCAGCCGAGGCCTTCAGAAATAGCCGTGGGGGAGAAGTAAGTAAACAGCAGAGCACTTCATAAAAACCTTAGGAGGTTTGACAAGAAACAATGACAGTTCCAAAATACCAAATTTCTACAACTGAAAGATGTTATATATAACATGGAAAAAACGTTATCCATTTTTTTCCTCTTCCATTGAATATTAATATATTCAGTGTTAAAAAAAATACTAAACACAGAAAAACATTCCCCCTAAAAGCAACAACCTCAGAAAAAAAACATTATAAGCACTTCATTATATATCCTTTTAATATTTTGAATGCTTATGGATATGTGTGATCCATATTTACTGGTTTTTTACAGAAGTTAAACTATAAGTCGTGTGGGGTTTTGTGTGTGTGTGTGTGTGTGTGTGTGTGTGTCTGCGTGCATGTGCCATGGTATGCATGTGGAAGCCAAAGGCGAGCTTTCAGGAGTCAGTTCTCTCCTTCCACAACATGGGCTCCACGGATGGTACTCGGGTCCTGAGATTTGGTGGCAAACACCTTCACCCTCTCCTCCATCTCACTGCCCAAGCCTCGTGTCTCTGCCAATTGTTTTGTTTTTAGCAAAATATTGTATTTTCCATGCCACATAACAATACTCTTTAAGGTGATTTTGGTGAGTGCATACTGTTCTTATCCAACCTTCAGAAAAGCAGCACTGTAGCCAACTTTGCTGAAACCTCATTGATGGAAATTCAGATGGTTCCACATCTCACTTTCATAAGCAAGGCTAAGATGGACACACTCTCACAAACACCTTTACATCATTCCACAGTTGTTTCCTTAGGATAACTCAGAGAGGTAGAATTAGTGTGTAAATTACTGCATCTTTGTTTTTACTTTTGATTTAGAAAACTGACAAACGTGAAGAACTGCGATACACTCTGCCCCTAGCCCTCTCTCTGCAGCTGCCATGTGCTGACTGACGTCTCCCCACACTGCTCCTCTCAGCTCTTCTTCATCTCCTGCCCCTGAAGTTCCACCCCTGTGACAAAATATCTTGTCGTGGCTCACTGTTGGAGGGTTCAGCCCCCATTGCAGAGATATCACAGCAACAGGAGGCAGCCACCCACATGGCATCCACAGTGAGGAACCAAAGATGAACGTGGGCACTCAGCTTGCTCTCTCCTTTCCATTCAGCCTAGTATTTCATCTCAGGAAACGAAACGGCGCCTCCCAAGGCTAGGGTGGATCTTCCTGCTCAATGAACTCAGGCTAGAAACCCCTCACATGCCGCCAGATGTTTGTCTCTGAGATGACTCTACTTCCTGCCAAGTTATCAATCAGTTTAACCATCAAGGTGCCTTAGAATCTTTTTCTTCAATATGCAGCTCTCCTTCCAACTATATTGCTTTGCTGGATTTAGTGAAACTTATATCAACCCCAAACTACTACTTCAGGAGCCAGCCATGTCACTAGTCCTTTGGTGCCCCAGGGTGTTCTCTGCATCTTTTCTACCTGTAACCAAACATATAGAGGGTGGGCTGACACATCTCTGAAATGTCCTTTAACTTGGTCAGTTCAGGTGCTTTAAAAAAGGCCCCTTAATTGCAGTTTGTCTGTGTGCTTAGGATTAGATTCAACTTAAATCAGTTTTGACAGCCTTCATTTCTGACCACATTTTATAGAATTAACAGTTTAATTCAGTAACATATAGTATATTCCAGTAGTTACCCACAGTGTCCCCACTAATGATAATATAATAACCACAGGCTTTACACATTACATGCTTCATACACTTCATAAAATGTTATATGATCAAGAGGACCATGGATATGTCATATAATTAAGAGGACCATGGATATGTCATATGATCCAGAGGACTGTAGATATGTCATCTGATCAAGAGGACCATGGATATATCATATGATCCAGAGGACTGTGGATATGTTATATGATCCAGAGGACTGTGGATATGTCATCTGAACAAGAGGACCATGGATATGTCATATGATCAAGAGGACAGTGGATATGTCATCTGATCAAGAGGACTGTGGATATGTCATCTGATCAAGAGGACTGTGGATATGTCATCTGATCAAGAGGACTGTGGATATGTCATATGATCCAGAGGACCATGGATATGTCATCTGATCAAGAGACGCATGGATAATGTCATCAATATCAGAGGACATGGATATGTCATTGATCCAGAGGACTGGGAATATGGTCAATCTGAAACAAGAGGACCATGGATATGTCATATGATCAAGAGGACTGTGGATATGTCATCTGATCAAGAGGACTGTGGATATGTCATCTGATCAAGGGACTGTGGATATGTCATTGATCAAGAGGACTGTGGATATGTCATATGATCAAGAGGACCATGGATATGTCAAATGATCAAGAGGACTGTGGATATGTCATATGATCCAGAGGACTGTGGATATGTCATATCATCAAGAGGACCATGGATATGTCATCTGATCAAGAGGACTGTGGATATGTCATATGATCAGAGGACCGTGGATATGCCGTATGATCCAGAGGACCATGGATATGTAATCTGATCAAGAGGACTGTGGATATGTCATCTGATCAAGAGGACTGTGGATATGTCATATGATCAAGAGGACCATGGATATGTCATATGATCAAGAGGACAGTGGATATGTCATATGATCAAGAGGACTGTGGATATGTCATATCATCAAGGGGACCATGGATATATCATATGATCAAGAGGACCATGGATATGTCATCTGATCAAGAGGACTGTGGATATGTCATCTGATCAAGAGGACTGTGGATATGTCATATGATCAAGAGTACCATGGATATGTCATATGATCCAGAGGACCGTGGATATGTCATCTGATCAAGAGGACTGTGGATATGTCATATGATCAAGAGGACTGTGGATATGTCATATGATCCAGAGGACCATGGATATGTCATCTGATCAAGAGGACTGTGGATATGTCATCTGATCAAGAGGAACATGGATATGTTATATGATCCAGAGGACTGTGGATATGTCATATGATCAAGAGGACCGTGGATATGTCATCTGATCAAGAGGACCATGGATATGTCATATGATAAAGAGGACTATGGATATGTCATCTGATCAAGAGGACTGTGGATATGTCATTGATCAGAGGACCTGTGATATGTCATCTGATCAAGAGGACGTGGATATGTCATCTGATCAAGAGGACCATGGATATGTCATATCATCAAGAGGACTGTGGATATGTCATATGATCCAGAAGACCATGGATATGTCATCTGATCAAGAGGACTGTGGATATGTCATCTGATCAAGAGGACCATGGATATAGTCATATGATCAAGAGGACTGATATTTCATGTGATCAAGAGGACTGTGGATATGTCACTGAGCAAGAGGACTGTGGATAGTCAGATATGATCAAGAAGGACTGTGGATATGTCATATGACCAGAGAGACCATGGATATGTCAATATGATCAAGAGGACTGTGGATATGTCAAATGATCAAGAGGACCATGGAAATGTCAAATGATCAAGAGGACCATAGATATGTCATATGATCAAGAGGACCATGTGATATGTTCATATGAATAAGAGGACTGTGGATATGTCATCATGATCAAGGGGACTCGTGGATATGTCATCTGATCAATAGGACTGTGGATATGTCATATCATCAAGGGACCTGGATATATCATATGATCAAGAGGACTGGATATATCATATGATCAAGAGGACTTGGATATGTCATATGATCCAGAGGACTGTGGACGTGTCATATGCTTCTGCCATCAGAGCCTCAAACAGCTATGATCATATTTCAATAAAACCTTAAATAGTAACACTAGAATTCATTTGTAATTTTCTTTTTTTTTTTTTTTTTGTATTTTGAGACAGGGTCTCCCTTGTAGTCCGCTGGCCTGGAACTCACCTGTAGACCAGGCTGGCCATTGAACTCACAAGAATCCGCCTTCCTCTGCCTCCCAAGTGCTAGGATTAAGCGTGCGCCACCACGCTCGGCTCAGTTTGTATTTTCAACTGCCAGAAATATCATTTTTTTCAAATATCTCTTCAGCCATCTAAAACATACAACAAGCAGGTGGTAAGCTAGATTTGACCCATAGGCTATAATTACTAATCCCCATATTAAAGCAAACAGCACGCAGCAGAAGTTGAAAGCAGATAACGTCTGGTGATATTATATTTTGCGGACATGGATTTTTATTAGTTGCTCTGATACAGAATACTCACAGCAATGAAAGTGGATGACTTAGAGGAAGGGGTCTAACCAATTCCAACCCTTGAGGAGCTGCCGGGAAGGACCAACGGCTCAAGGGTCCTGGAGGGAGCAATGGTGGCTAATTAAGAATAAAGCGTTTGACTTTTTTATTTCCTTTTTTTTTTGTCTTTTTGAGGCAAGGTCTCCCTGTAACTCCAGCTGTCCTGGAGCTCACTCCGTAGACCAGGCTGGCCTTGAACTCACAGAGATCCTCCTGGCTCTGCCTTCCAAATGTTGGGATTAAAGGCATGCACCACCACCACGCCCAGCTTCAATTTACATTTTTTTCCAGCTGGCTGCTAAATTGATAGATCCTAACTATCTACTAATTATTATAGAAACTCAATGAAGAGCTAAGAAAGTTCCTAAGACACTGAGGAACCCTCCCATGTAGACTATCTCTCAAGTCAGGGCCAGCTCTCTGGGAAGGGTCAGCATTCTCCCTCTCAAGTCAAAGACCTCAACTATAGTTAGGGTCCTATCCCTAGGACTCATGATAAGGCTCCAGGCAAATAGAACTATCCCCAAAATAAGCAATGCAAATAGGAAGTGAAGACGGAGCCCAGTGCTGCCACTGCCAATCCACCTCTTTTCTCTGGACTCTCCTGTTTTCTCTGCTGTTGGGCATCACCAGTCCCCACTGCAGCTAATCCCTGGCCTGTTTGTTGATTTCCTTCAGTTGTTATAGTGGAATCTGGTTTGATTGAATTCTCAGCATGAAAACAATCTTTGCAGAAAGCAAGTTTACATGTGAGAGTATCTCTCCCTCCCGGAGGGCCAGGGCAGCTTCTCTGGAAGTAAACAGGATCCCTTTCCCATAGCTGAGCCACTGCAAGTTCTATAGGGCATAGGTACATGCCCCAAGGAATGGAGCACAGGCCTGAGAGTTCCCTACAGCCCAGAGCAGCAAAGGATGAGGGCAGAACTCCCCACCTGGGTGCTTATTCCAGACCTATGTCTCCCTCATTCTATGGAGACCTGAGCCCGTGTGTGAGTGCATTTGTCATAACCCTAGGCCCTTGAGCCTTCTCCAGTTTCCTCAGCACCCATCAGCTTCAAACAGCAAGCCAAACTGCTAGGTTGTAAATATTGCAATTATTACAGCATCTCTATCTAGTGACTAGAACAGTGCCAACCCTGTGCCAGGCCTCCCTGTGCTCAGAACATCTGTGTCTATTGTCTACCTGATGGGAAACTAGTTTTTCAAGAGCAAGCACAGGGACTCTTTGACCTCCTTAAACCAAATAAATGCTTCCTACCAGACTTCACTGAACTCAGTGCTGCCTGACTATACCAGTCATGGGGAAGCAAGGCGTGCCATCTCCTGCAAGCTTTGACCTTTTATGAGACAAGGCTCTATTTTTTCCTCTGGGTCCACCATTGCTTAGAACAGATACTGGCACATAGGAGACACTGTGTGGTACCTGTTGCTGGAATAAATAAATAACTGAATGCTGTCAGCAGCTTTCTGGAGCCCTTCACCACCTAGGAAAGCTAAGCAGGTGGTCAGTGCTGTAGTTCATCACAGGAAGCCTTGGGATAGCATTTTTAAACCCAGTACTCCCCCAGAGCATTGCATCCACTAGCATTTCTAACAATTGGTCAGAAGTACATGGTCACTTTAAATATAACTTCAGAAATAAAGCATTAAAAGGTTGCAAAAAAAAATTAGGGTAAGGAAAACAACTCAGTAGGTAAAAGAATCTGCCCCTCTCCCAGACCCCCATGACCTGATTATCCCCAGGACTCACATGGTAGAAAGAGAGAACCAACTCCTGCAGGTTGTATTCTGATCTACACCCACACACACACACACACACACACACACACACACACATGCACACACACACACATACACACACCACTAAATAAATAATAAATAAATAAAAGTAAATGTTTAATTTTTTAGATTTTTATGTTAACAAAGCATATGAGTCTACAGTTATTTTTTTATTTTTTTATCTTGTTTTTTAAATTTTTATTTCTGTATGTGTGTATCAATGTACTGTCTGCATGCAGGTCTGTGCACCTGTGTCATGCAATGCTGCGGAGGTCAGAAGAGGGGTGCCGGATTCCCCTGGAACTGGAGTTCTCCTGGAATTAGAGTTTCAGATGGTTCTCGGCCGCCATGTGGGTGCTGGGGATCGAACCCAGATCCTCTGTAAGAGCGGTCGGCACTCTTAACCGCTAGGCCATCTCTCCAGCCCCGAGTCTACAGTTATTAATTGACAGATGTGAGACTTGAAGCTACCCTTCAGGCAGACCAGCCCACATCCTTGCTCAGTAGGAATACATGCTCCACCAAGCCATGAGGGCCAGGCTGGTAGGCCCTTACTCCTACCTCTAGTCTCAGAGGCAGAGACCACTCCCTGAGTATTCACAGAAACAGAGCCAGGAGCAGAGGCACATGCCCAGAATCCCTTCACTTTGGGAGATGGAGGCAGGTTACAGAATTTAAGGCTGTTCTTACATATATAGTATATTCCAGGACAGCTTGGGGTACATGAGATCCTGTCTCAGGAAACTAAAAAATGTACAAGGCATGGTGGCACATGCCTTTAATCCCAGAACTCAGAGGCAGAGAGATCTCTGTGAGTTCGAGGCCAGCCTGGTCTATATAGCAAGTTCCAGGCCAGCTAGTGCTACAGGGAGACACTGTGTTTAAAAAAGTCTAAATAAATAAATAAATAAATAAATAAATAAATAAATAAATAAATAAATCTGTCACTTGACTAATTAATTCAACAACAGAAACTGACTGATACTCTTTGGGTGAAAAAAGAGTGCTCAGAGCTCATAAAATATGTGAGGCCAAGAAGCCCAGAGCCTGCCAAAGGAAGTGAGACTCCTGGGTGACAGCCATACCTTACAGCAAAAGCAGGGCAGCAGAGCCCCCAGACTGGAATGAGAATTGTTAGCTTACTTTCCCAGAAAAAAAGATCAAACATCATATAAGCTGACCAACTGATTAGAAGCTAGAGTTTGAATATTGCAGGTCCACAGAGTCATATTACGTGGAGCTACCTTAACTAAACCCTGAATAGCCACTGATTGCTCACCTCTGGGGATGACAAGAGCCCTTGTGACTATTAGTTAAATTCTTTTGGAAAGCACAAACAGACCCTCCAACTTCCACTAACCCAAAAGCTAACGACGTCTTCACACAGCACTTCCCTGCTTTGCTATAACCCGCCCACCTGATATTTCGCCAGTTTAAGTGATTTGATTTATGATTCTTTTCATACTTCAAGAACTTTGTGAAACTGTTACCACACCGGGACATGGAATTTTAGGTAAGCTAAACCTGTGTTCACAAGCCACAGTCACTCATGTCTGGCTTCAAAATAAACCAACTCTTAACTCACTTTAAGATGGAAGCTGGTTTTTCCATTGACAGTCTATAGCCATGGTTTGTTGCATGCTCGAATCAATTTCCAAGAGTCACATTCAGGAGACCGCGCAGCTGACCAAGCACAGGGCATCAGAGACAGGGTAGGAAGAAGCCTGGACACCTCAGCTTCAAGCAAGGGCAAAAGGCAGCCATGCTAATGTCCCCAAGCCTAAGAGCAAGAGGAATGATTCTCCAGAGGAGCTTGGGTGTGACTGAGAGGAAATTCTGGGCACTGATAAATGAGTGTGCAACACTCAAGGTTAATATTATATATGTTGATTGTTTATCTGAATAGAACCATTATAATCATAATCACCAACTACTCATCTGCATTTAAAATTCAAATAACCCTCAACTCACTCATAAATAGCAACTATGGAAAGCTTCAAGATGCTAATTCATAAAAGCTTTGGAGATTTATTTCCTTCCTTCCTTCCTTCTTTCCTTCCTTCCTTCCTTCCTTCCTTCCTGATACTTATTTTTTACACAGAATCTGTCACTAAGTTGCCCTGGCTGGACTTGTTATCATAGAAATCCTCCTGCCTCAGTCTCCCAAGTGCTAGTACTATGGGTCTGTCTACCTTCCTGTCACTCTCCCTTCCTCCCTCCCTCCCTTTCTTCCTGTCTTCCTACTTGCCTGCTTCTATTCCTTTCTTTCTTCCTTCCTCTCTTCCTTCCTCCCTGCCTTCCTTCCTCCCTTCTTTTCTTCTTTCCTACTTCTCTTTCTTCCTTATTTTTAGAGCTTTATTAAAGAATAATTTATATAAATATTGTTTTATTTTAAATAGCTCTGCATTCCACTATAGAACCAAACTTTTTTATGTTTGGGGTTCATATCTACAAAATTCTTTCCTAAATTGGCTTTTGTCACTGTCGTGTGGTCTGGCTTAGCTTTTTTGAGACCCAGTCTTTATGGTTCAGGCTGGCCTAAAAGTCACTATGTTGCCCAGGCTGATCTTGAACTCAAAGCAATCCTCTTGACTCAGCCTTCTGAGTGCTGGGATTATAGGTGTTAGTGACCATACCGAGATTAAAATATCCTTTTTTTCAACAGTAGTATCTTCTGGGGTTTACAGGGCCAGTTTGTTTTCAGAATGTCAGGACACTTTGATGATTAAGTCTCTTCTCACTTTTTTGGAAGACTTAATTTTATTTTTAATTACACATATGTGTGTGTGTGTGTGTGTGTGTGTGTGTGTGTGTGTTTATGTGCATGTGAATGCCTGCAGAGGCCAGAAGAGGGCATCAGATCTCCTGAAGCCAGAGTTTCAGGCAGCTATGAGCCAGCTGATATGGGTGCTGGGAGCAGAACCCAAGTTCTCTCACAGCGACACATGCTCTGAACCAGTGAGCCAGCTCTCCAGCCTCATTTTCCTTCTGTTGTTTTTTTTTTTTTCTACCATTAAGCGGCCTTGATTGTGTTACACCCAGAAATGATGGAGTCCCAAATCTCTCTGAAATTACAGTTGGGCTTCCACTTCTCCTGGATCCCTAAAATGATTGTGACCCTGACAATTTCTTAGTTGAGGTCAGTTTTCCCATGACTGAAGCATCATGGTCTCATCTATCTTGTTGAACGCTGCTTATCAAGACTGGTGACAGAAAATGAGTCAATTCTGGACATTGCTCAACTTTCCACTGATCATTTCAGAGGAAATCAATGATTAGCTATTTCTTTTTCTCTCCAAAATATTGAATAAAAGAAAGACACGGATCATTTATTTGCTATTCCAGTTGGTATGCAGCAGTCAGACACTTGACCCGCAGTCACTTAATCTCCCTGCACTTTAATGAAGCTCTCACACTGGTTCAGCATTGGGTCAATCTGACTGATGGCTGTGGGACTTGCCAGAAACAACTGCTCCCCTTCCTTGCTTATTCCAGAGACTGGAAGGTGCTTTGGGAGGCAGGACTGCCTGTGTGGTTTCGATGGTGGACATCTCTAAACTCACATTTTGAATGCCTAGTCCTTGGCTAATGGCTATGGAAAAGGTTGGAAAGTCTAGATAAGGTGGGCCTACTTGGAGGAAGGCCAGTAAGGGTAAGCCTTTGAAGGGGATCTCTCTCTCTCTCTCTCTCTCTCTCTCTCTCTCTCTCCTCTCTCCTCTCTCTTTTCTCCTCTCTTCTCTCTCTTTCATTTGCTTTCTGCCTCTTGAGCCCCTGTGTTCTCTCTCTCTCCCTCTCTCTCTCCCTTCCTCCCCTCCCTCCCTCTCTCCTACTTGTTCTCTCTCCTCATTCCTCTCTCTTTCATTTGCTTTCTGTCTCTTGGTCCCTTGTGTTCTCTCTCCCTCCCTCTCCTCTACTTCTGTTCTCTCTCTCTCTCTCTCTCTCTCTCTCTCACCCTTTGATATTTCCCCTCTTCTTCCATCTCTCCTACTATGTTCTCTCTCTTCCCTTCCCTCTCTCCCTCACCCCTCCCACCCACCATGAGGCAAGCACCTTTCCTACACGCAGTCCTTTCTGTTCTGACATTCTGCACACCCCAGAAACAATAGAGTCAAACAGTTATGCACTGAAACCCCCAAAGCAGTGAACCAAAATAAATCTTCCTTCTAGTTGATCCCCTCAGATGTTTTGACACTACAATATACAGCAGACTAGGTGCTGACTAATACAATGATTATCCTCCATGTCTGACCCTCATCAGAATAGCACTCTTCCTACTAAAGTCCTCTGCACTCTGCATCCACTTTAAGAAACAGGAAAGGAAAATAGACATCAAATTGCATTGCATTACACATCCATATGATATCCCAACATGTTGACTAGGAGAGGAAGAAAGAAAGGAACTTTCAGTTGGCGGGGGGAGGTGTCTTGGGACAGAGGTGACCTGGAAGCTTAGCTCAGAGTCAGGAGCTCAAATTCAGACAAGCAGGAGGGCTTGGAGCCACTGCAGGCTGAAGGGACCCTGGAAAGGAGCTTGCGGACGTGTGAATGAAGAGGGACAGGAAGATATCAGGAGACATGGGGCACCAAATGAGTCCTTGGGATGTTACTTCCCTCAAGCAAAATTCCCAGTGAACCATGATAGAATCTGAACAGTTCAGCTCTGAATTTACCTCCAAATTTACCTCCAGATGAAGGAAAATGCTGTGGCTGATGGAAAGGCTGAATGGAATTAGATACTACGTCAGTAGCTTTGCAGGGCACTGAAATGTCTTCCAGAATTAACTCAGAATTTACAAAATAAAGATCTAGGTCCTACCTAATGTAGGGATTTTACCATTTATAGATTCAATTGCAGAGATCATTCTGCTACAATGAACAGAACGTAAGGAAGCCAAAATCAATCCTCCTGCAAGACTCACCATGCAGCTCCCAAGCTTTTGTTTTTCATCAAATGTCTATCTGGAGCACTCATTCCACTAGATGAGTGAATTCATTTCCTGGTTGGAGGATTTCCTCACCAGCCCAGCATTCTCATCTCTGGAGCCAGGTTTCTTTCCTGATTGCTGTTACTGAAGATGCTGCCTGCCACAATTGTGCACACACTTCCCCAGCTGCTTCTCACCATGGGGGCCAAGCACTTTCCCTCTTCAAGAAGGCCCCAGACAAAATGGACAAAACTCCAAACTAACCTGCTCTGGAACTGGCAGGGCCGACTATAGCTTTCACCATAGTGCAACATGCTTCGCCTGGACACCTGAGCTTCCTAAGCTTCATTTTTTTGTTCATTTAAAAACAGGAAGATGATTTTTGAAATCTACGTAATAGAGTATTATGATTAGCAAATATGTTTAGTTTTTTTGTGTGTGTGCATGTGTGTGTGTGCATGTGCACGTGTGTGTGTGCATGTGTGTGTGTAGGCTGGTGGTCAACTGGGTGTCTTTCCATAATCACCTTCTATCTTTATTTTTTGAGACAGACTCTCTCACTGAGCATGAAGCTCACTGACTTGCTTAGGTTGGCTGGCCAGTGAGCGTCAGGGCTCTCCCTCTCTGCACGACCACCACCACCACCACCACCACGCACTCCCATAGCCTGTCTTTTTGAGCTGGGTGCTGGTGAGCTGAACTCCTGTCTTGGTGCTTATGTAGATGGCACTCTGCCAGCAGCTATCTCCCAGGCCCCTGTCGCTGGATTTTGGATTGTCTGTGTTTGTTTTGTTTTGCTTTGTTCTTTGAGACAGGGTCTCATATAGCCTCAAGCTGACCTTGAACTCACTATTTAGACAAGGATGATTTTGGACTTCTGATCTTCCTGCCTCCATCTCCTGGTGAGATCACAAGCATGTGTCATCAGCCCCAGTTTATGTGGTGCCAGGGACTCAGGGCTTCCTGCATGCTAAGCAAACACTCCACCACCTGAATGACATCCCCAGCCTCCAATCAGTGAATGTATGTGATACTGTAAATAATTGCTTAAGAGAAGGCTTTTTTTTTTTTTTGGTCTTTTTGAGGCAGGGTCTCCCTTTAGTCCCAGCTTGCCTGGAACTGGCTATGTAGACTAGGCTGGCCTTGAGCTTACAGAGATCTGCCTGCCAAGTGCTGGAATTAAAGGTATGCACCATCACATCCTGCAACAGAAAGCTTTTGTGTTTAATAAACTGCAGTCTGTTTTTGTTACATATTATGTGCAATTCTACAGACTCTTCCTGAATAATACAATTATAGTTGCATTTATTGAGCATAGTCTCTTAGGGTAGACTCTACTGAAATTTTCACAAATATTGCCTCATATTTTAAATCCCTTCAAGAATGGTCAGATTATTATAAGTTTTGCACATTAAAGTATTATGGAAATGTAGTTTTCAAAGCCAGAGAGACCAAGTTCTGATATGTACTTCCTTAATTTACGAGCAGAGAGGCCCTGAGACAGTTGTTCAGCCTGGGTCTTAGATTCCTCATCTGAAAAATAAGCTACATCATCACAATCCCACAGACTTTACAGAGCTCAGCTCAGTGTGACATAATTTAAATTATGAAGCCTAGCTCCTTGTGCATGATGTCTTAGCTACTTTTCCTGTTGCTGTGACAAAATACCCTGACAAAAACAACTTAAAGGGAAAAAAGGTTTCATTCAGCTCCTACTTCAAGGTACAATCCGTTCAAGCAGAGTCCTCCTGGTGGCGGGAGCTTGCAGCAGCTGGTCACATTGATTCAAAGTCAGGGGGCGGAGGGATGAAGGCTTGTGCTCAGCTCACCCTCTCCTTTGTATATAGTCCAGGATCCTAGTCCAAGAACAGTGCCAGCCAGAGCGGGCAGGACTTCCCACATCGAGTGACCTACTTGAGATCATCTTCCACAGGTAGGCTGCCTGGCTCCCAGGTGATACAAGACCTCATCTCATGTAGAGAATTGACACCATCTGTGGCAGGATCGACCATTTTAAAGATTTTCATCAGGAAAAATATTCAGAGAGTGGTGTCACTCAAGAAGGCAGATCTAGCAAGTTGTCAAAGCCGGGATCTTAGCACCACTCTGAATACAGATCCTGTGTTCTCTGCAGGATACAAATTAAGTAGGGAAGGTTGAGGCCTGTCTCTCTACACAACAAACAGCCCATCTCCTCTCAGGTTCTGTTGGGTAGAAGTTGGCTAATAGATTGTAGTCACTCAGATACTAAAATCACTTAATTTATTAGCCATCCTCCTTTCCCCTGAAGGTGGTTACTTATTCCTCGAAAAGTCATCTATCTTAACTCCAGGCTTTGGCAGAAAAGAAGCCAAACTAGAGGTGGGCTATGGAGATAAATTCTTAAGGACAAGAATGAGCTGACCTCACACAAAGCCAAGCATCTTAATAGAAGTGATACAAGCATGCGGAAAAAGAGAGCCCATTTCTGCTTAGATGGTGGATTATTCCCCAAGCAGGACTTTTCTGCTTTGGCTGTTTTCATTCATTAAAATAAAGGCAAGTCAGTATTGAACACATTATTTTTCATTATTTCAAATACACGTATCTGTAAGAAGCTTATATGGTCAACAGTGAGGTTGCCTGAAATATGAACTTGAAGCTAAAAGCTATTTCCCCTGATAAAATTAGGAGCTTGTCGTACATAAGCCCAGTTGTCTGTAGAAGGAATTGCCTGCCCAAAGAGACCATGTGTAGTCATCAGAAGACGTTGCTTCTTATTTAACAAAACCTACAGCTCCCTGCTCCCCGTGTGAAGAATAGCTCAGCATTAGGAGAGGAAGAGTGAGACTAATTTCGGCAGCAGCCACCGGACTGCATGCTGCCATGTATCTTTTGTTCATCGAATTTCTATAGCAACTGAATTAGAGTTCCACCTCATAGGTGAGAAAACAGAAATGCATGGAATTCAAATCATTTGTCTGGGAACAGAAAATTTGAGTCAAAATGTAACCCCAATCCCATCATTTTGCTATGGAGAAGTAAGAATCTGAATGTCTCCAGAGCTGTCCAGAGAAAATATATTCTCAGTAGCAGATTCTGGTTCCCAGAGGAGAAAATTCTCTATGGCAAAATGAGAGACTTTAGTTGAGCTCATGTTGGAAGCACTGGCCAGCCACAGCTTCATCAACTGCATAGAGCCCCTGAGCACCCAGAAATCCCCCATCACAGAGTCCACAGGCCTCCTGGCAGGGTCAACACTAGCCCCTCAGCGTTCTTCTCTCACAATCTGATTCATCCACCATCTTCTTACTAACTTGATCTCTAAGAGCCATTCCCCAGCTCCTCTGGGTACAGGACACAGAGTTTCTGGGTCTTTGAGAGGCTGTTTGTCGCAGCTCTCATTATCCTGCAGCAAGTCTCAGTCCTGCTAACTGAACACTCGCATCTGTCTGCTTCCATCTCTGTTAAGACCTGTCTCATTAATTAAACTCAGAGTCCCCAGTGGTAAGGTACCCTGCACATTCTCAACAGCTCTGGAAAGAATCCATCTCACATTTGTTAAGTACCTCTGTGCCCAGATGCTGAACTCTAAGGGTTAGACTCTAATTCACAGATGATGGCATCCACCGCTCAGGGTTAGATGCCAATTCAAAGACATATGGTGCATCTCTGCCCTTGAGAAAACTACAGTCACATAAAGGAACTCACCACTTCTCGCCACAAGACCAAAGGTCACCTGAACACATCCAGAGAGGTCTGTTTGTCTGTAGAACAGAATATTAGGCTGTTCAGCACAAAATACCAAATGACGAGAAGGAAACGCTGCCTGTTACTGTGAGGAGGAAGCAGAAGCCTGGGTTTCCTACCTCACCTCTGTTAACACCAGAAGCAAGATGGACTCCTCATTACTGCTGGAAGGGGCAGCTGGAGGTCTGGGAACCACTGATGGTCCCTCCCCAGGCCCTGAGGGTCTTAGCTTCTGCTACCTTGCTAAGTCTTCTAGTTCATCTCCAAAACCCAGGATCTGTAGTTAGCCATGTCAACCCAGACCTACCTCGCCGTTTATGTGCCTTGGACAGCACATGTCATGACTTGAAGCTTGTTTCGAGCTTATGTCCTAACTGCCACAAAGATGACCCCCTGGGTACTACCTGTCCCAACTCAACTGCCCTCAGCCTCACAGCAGAATGGCATGCCCTGACTACTAGTTCCTGGAAGGGTGTATGGGCTGAGCACTCGCTGCATGAGAAAATAGTCTTTCCTCTCTGGGTTAAATTCTGCTCTCTACAACTACCAGAATAATAAGCCATATGCCAATCTGTGTTGTTGGCTAATAACCAGCAAGGAGGAAATGGCCCATTTATGAATTACCCTGTTGATGTTCATCAGTTTGCAGATCCACGTGTTAGTTTAAGTACTATCTCTGCCAAAATAATCATTCCCACCACTGATGCTTTATTTTGGAATAACCTTGGAGATGGCCTCATTGCCTCTCCCTCCTTGCATTTTTAAATTACTTTTAACCTTCAAAGCTTAATTCCAAAATGGTCACTGACACAAGAACAAAGAGCATCAGCCAGCTTTTGAAAAATGCATTTAGGGGGCTGGATGTAGTGGTGCACACCTCTTATCCCAGCACTCTGGAGGCAGAGGCAGGCAGATCTCTGTGAGTTCAAGGCCAACCTTGAGTGAGCTCCAGGCCCTCTGGGGCTACAGGAAGACTGTGTGTCAAAAAGACAAGAAAAAATGTACTTACTGTCCAAGAAAACAGAAAAAGAGATATTGCTGTTACTTAATGTCTTTGAAAATGTACTAAATAATGTTTTGGCATAAAATTCAGTTAAGCAAATTTAGATATATTACTGATGTTTTCTTTGAAATAAGATCAATCTAAATCCTAAAAAGTGGGGAAAAATACATTCTCATCAAAGACAGCTTAAAAAAATCAGAAACTAGCTGGGTGTGGTGGCACACCCCTGTAATCCCAGCACTTGGGAGGCAGAGGCAGGTGGATCTTTGTGAGTTCAAGACCAGCCTGGTCTATATTGTGAGTTCCAGGACAGTTGGGGCTACAGGGAGACCTTGTCTCAAAAAGAAAAAAAGAAATAAAAAAGATCAGAAACTAAACAGAAAACATGATTGACCCTTCCTTCTCTGCTACTCATGACTACGTATCTGTGCATTACTACGATTGCATGTCCAGGTCTTGGTTCTTCTCTGTGACCATCCATAACTGTACCTTCTAGTTCTTCTGCATCAGCTCATGAATCGCCCATCTTCATTACTGTACTTAGTGTGGGGGTTCGAATGAGAAGTGTCCCCCACATGCTCAAGCATTTACACCCTTGGTAGCACTATCTGGGGAGGTCACGGGGCCTTTAGGAGGTGCGGCCTTGCTGGAGGAAGCCGTCAGAGCTCTCGGCCTCGCCCGTTTCTGGTTTCCCTCTGTGAGTCATGTTGTCAGTTGAAGCTGTGATCTCTCTCAGCGTCCTGCTCCCGCTGCCGTGCTTCCCCATCACGTGGACTCTGCCTCTGGAGCCTTAAGCCCAAATAAACCCGTTCTTCTAAAGTTGCCTCATAGTAACTGAAATGTAACTAATACACTTAGCCAAGGCAAAATCTTAAGACTCTGCTCCTAACACCAAACAACCCGAAAATATCCACAAGCACAGAGTGGAAAGTGATTGTTAGGCAGGTACATGAGCTAATATGTACCAGCAGCACCATGCACAGACACACATGAAAAACTACAACATATAAACCACTGGAAGGGCACATGACCCAGAAAGGCAGAAACGGCAGTGCATCTTCCAGACATCTTTCTAATCTCTTGGGAAATCTTCACAATAGCCATAGGTCTAACTTTGAGTTTTGCAGCTATGAGAAGTAACTCAAGCTCCATGAAGATGACTCTTGAGGATGGCAGACATGCTTACCTACATGAGAGGCTTTATGGAGATCAGTAGTAACAGGAGAAGAAGCACAAAATAACTCCACACATATGCTCTTACTTAGCATAGCAAATTAGCAAAAATCTATCATGGCTCCTGGTCTGCTTGGAGATTAAATCCCAATGCTATTTGTTTGTTTACTTGTTTGTTTGTTTGTTGTTGTTTGTTTGTTCAGTTGATTGGTTAGTTGGTTGCTGGCTGGCTGGCTGGCTGGTTGGTTGGTTGGTTGGTTGGTTGGTTGGCTGACTGGCTGGTTGTCTAATTGGTTGTCTAGCTGGCTGGCTGGCTGGTTGTCTGATTGGTTGTCTAGCTGGCTGGCTGGCTGGCTGGTTGTCTAATTGGTTGTCTAGTTAGCTGGCTGGCTGGCTGGTTGACTGGCTGGTTGGTTGGTTGGTTGGCTGGCTGGCTGGCTGGTTGGCTGGTTGGTTGGCTGGCTGGCTGGCTGGCTGGCTGGCTGGCTGGTTGGTTGCTTGGTTGGTTGGTTGCTTGGTTGGTTGGTTGGTTGGTTGGTTGGTTGGTTGGTTTCTTTTGAGACTGAGTTTCATGTAGCCCAAGCTGGACTCAAACATGCTATGTAGCTGAGGCTGACCTTGAACTCCTGATCCTCCTTCCTCCACCTCACTGGGGTGGGAGGCCTGTGGCACTGTGCCCATCTTGTCTTTTCTTCTGTGCTTCCTCTGCTGGTATTGCCTCCTCACCTGATCTCCATAAAGCCTCTTGTGTAGGCAAGCATGTCAGCCATCCCTGTGAGCCATCTGAGCCATCTGCATGCTGACGCTGTCTGCTTACATTCATTTACTCACAATTATGTAGAAAGCATCTGCTATGCCATGCACCTTGTTAAGCAAGGAGGATAAAAATGAATAAAACATCCCTGAAATTGCACACCCCTTAATCTGATGCTTTATAGAGACCTCCTTCTAATGCACTACTTGCCGACATACGAGAGCTGAGACCACACACACACACACACACACACACACACACACACCACAGAGATTTATCATACCCTTGGGGTTGAGATTCAAACCTGGAAGGGTCAGGCTCCAAGACACCATCTTTCTCTCATGCACAATCTCTCCTGTATTTATACAAAGGAATTTATCAACCCAGACTTTAGGGAGCTTACAGAGAGCCAAAGACATGCCATCCCCTATGAGTTTTCTTGTAACTTTCCCTGCTCACAAGACCTCGACTTGTTATGAATCTGGAGGTGGAAGACAGACCAGCAATTGGCCAGGTACAAAGTTCTTCATCTGTCCTGCGAGGCCAGCGCTCCTCCAGCCCTTACAAAGTTTGCACTGGATGCAGGCATAGGGACACCCTGAATGCATGCAGAGCAGATGGAGGCCATCTCTGATCATACGACCTAGACACAGTCCCCAAAAGCCCCAGCTGCATCATGCATGCAAGGGATTCTGCAATCCTGACCCCACCTCTTACCCAGCTGTCGGGAAAAAGTAGAACAGGACTGTTGTAGGAGAAAGCGTTTTGCAGGCTGCAGACGTCCTCATCAAACCAGTCACTGCTGCTGCTGTCACCTCTGCCCCTCGGTCTCTTCTCCGTCATTCCTCTCTTGTGCTCAGCCTCCCCCCGCCCCCAGTGCTGCCCTGGGCCCATGCCTTCTGTAGCACTTAAGGAGTCTCACTCTGCAGGTTCCTCTCTCTACCCCTCTAGGCAGCCGGTGGTGATCACAGATCCATAGGCTCTGCAGTCAGGCAACTTGGATTTGTAGTCCCGAGACCACAAACCGCTAAGCTACTTGGTGCTTCAGGTTTCTCAGCTATAGAGTGGAGGCGACACTAGCACCTACCTCACAGGACTTCTGTGAGAGGTGATGAGCAGCAGGCACCCGGGGAAGTGGCCGCCTCCTGTGTGAGCCCTGGGAGAGTTCTTGGCTCTGCTGCCACTACCCTAGGCTCCACCCACTCAGCAGCTCTGTCAGCATGCTTTCTCTTTCCCTGCTCCTCTGGCCCATGTAGGATGTTATTTTCCATTCACCAGCTGCCTGTGGAGTTCCCAAGCGGAGAAACCACGCCTTTGCTGTCCTAGAGCCTCATCCTGGACAGGTACACTGGCTACAGTAAATATGCAAATGAGCAAGTGAATTAGCCAGTAAGTGATGAACACATGAATGAAAGGCTCACCCCTCTGGTTGAACAGTTGACATAGACTATTTCCTCTCCTGGATATATTCTTGCAGGAAGCAGGGCAGGAGCTTGTAGTCACACTCTGACACTGCCACCCAGGTGAAAACTGCTCAACAACTTCCTTTTCAGACAGAGCCTGCTTGCTGTAATTACTATGTTTGGAATAAATCCATTAGTAATGCCTCCCAGGTGATGCTGCATGGCTGCTTTCTTAATATTTTATTTATTGTTTTGTTTTATGTGTATGTATGTATGTATGTATGTATGTATGTATTGCCTGCATGTGTTGTAAGTGCACCCATGCTGGTGGAGGTCAGAAGAGGGCATCAGATTCCCCTGGAACTGGAGTTATGAACAGTTGTTAGCTGTCATATGGGTGCTTGGAATCAAACCTGAGTCCTCTGAAGAGCAGCCAGTGCTCAACCACTGAGCCATCTCTCCAGTCCTGGCATGGCTGCTATAAGCCGAAGGGCTGTGTATACAATGGAACAATTGCTTGCATTGTAAGAAGTCTTCCTGGGAGGCCAAGATTGGCTTGGCCCTTCAAATGCAACACAGCACTTCACCTGTGGGTAAGCCAATCCTGTCAAAAGGCCCGTCTGCCATACAAATCTCTCAATATAGCCCAGTTAATTCAAAACATCTACTTTGTTGAAAACAAGAAGAATTCTTGCAGAACATTGCACTGGTGTTAGTACACTTGATAGTCATGTATTTTTATGCACTTGCAAAAACTCACACATGCACATTCATAGTAACCGTTCCTCCACTATCTTCAGAGCAGATTGTGAGCCTACATTTGTGTGTTTCCCAGAATCTCCCATCCCTCCCTAGGGGATGCCTCTTTGGGCAGCAAAGAGACTTGTGTGATGGTAGCTCTATCTTCTGACCATCAGTCCTAAGTAAAACCTCTCAAAATACACTACCAATAATATTCTTAGCTAGGTGAATTAAAATCTTCTCAATTTTATTTTTATTAGTAAAAAAAAAAAAAACATCTTAACCAGCCTGGCTCTTTAATCTGCACCATATATTCTTCATTAAGACAGTCTTCTTGCACAGTCAACGTTAAGACATATCCACTACCCCTTCTCTTTATCCTACCCCAGCTAGATGCTCATTTCACCCCAGTCAAGGCTACCAAGGGCCAGAATGGGAACAGACATCCTTCAAGGAGGCCCAAGGTCAAAGGGAGTCACAGGTGCTCAGGGGAACAGGCTGACAGTGAGCTCGAATGGGGCAATCGAGGCACAATGGAGCATCCGAGAACCAGAGGAAGCTCAGAGGAAGAAGTGAAAGGAGAGGCTAAGTGGGGAAATGTCTGCGCTTAGAGCCCCAAGGAGAGCCACTACTCCTCTATGCCTGGCACCCACGAAGGCTAAGAACAGAAAGAAAAATGAGACACACTTTGTTGAGGTTCAGCTTGGAGAAGGAGTCAGGTCATTGTAATCGAGACAGTCTTGGAAAAGTAAATGCTGGAAGACAGAGGTTCATAAACAAGGATGCTGTAAATCCCTGAGTACAGGGCTCTGTTAAAGGGCCCGCCTTCCGCACTCAGTCAGGTTGAAAGTCTGATGCACTTTTCCAAGGGAAAAATAATTATTCATAAATATTTGATTCTTAGCCCCAAAATGTCCCTTAGTCATGCTGCCTGTGATCCAAGAAGACAGTGGTGAGGACGACGAGAGGAACCAAAAGTTTTTACTGGAAAGCCCTACTGAGCCTGAAAATTCCAAAAGAGGCTCTTGTAACTGTGTGTAGCATTCTGCTTTGCCATCCCAACACTTGCCTGAGTATATACACAGACACTTGAGAAAGAGAATCCAGGGAGGAAAACACAGTAGTTCTATGTAGGTTGTACTGCAGGTGACTTTTGTTTTCAGTTTGAATGATGCTTCAGATCATCCCTGCCCCTTTTGCAAAGGCTGGAAAGTCAACAATGCAACGTTAACTGATGCAGCTGGCACAAGACTCACCATGTGGATACCAGAAAGTAAACTAAACTCCTTCCTGACAGTGACTTGGAGTAGAGGGAGCAATTCTCAATATCTCTACTGCATATGTAAATCTTTGATTCAAAAACTACAGTGTTTTCTGTTAGACAGTAACTGGGCCAGCCAGCTCTCAATCAGCCTAAACTATAGATTCCACAGGTGACTACCAAGCCCCATCTGGGACCAGACAAACATTTTCTGCTTTGTATACTCTTGTGCCAGTTCTTAATCCCTGAGGAAGTCAGAAGACTAGAATAGATGGCAGAGGAGAGAAGATCTGTCAAATATCCACTGAGCAGAGGAAGGGAAGGAGGGAGGAATAGAGGGATAGAGGGATGGAGAGAGGGACGGAATCCTTCTACATGGATGATGTCACTCTCATTTAAAGGATTTGGAGACTTAGAAATGGTGAATAATTAAGCCAAAATTGAGACAATCATAGCCAGGCATGGCTATATATACCTATAATTCCAGCCCTCAAAAGGATGGTGGTATACACTTACAATCCTCACTGGAGGTAAAGGCAAGAGGATCAAGAGTTCAAGGCCAGCCTGGGCTACAGTGAGTGTGAAGCCAATCTGAAACACATGAGAACTTGACTAGAGGGACAAAGGCAATGCAGCCACTGGTAAACCACAAGCAAGAGCCTGACCCCAAGCCACACTTGTCCTCCACTCCACTGTCTACCCTCACTCAGGGTGAATGGAGGCATCGCAAATCTGCTAGTCCCCACCAGTCATCAAGCTAAGAGACACTTCTGGGAAGTGAATTAGCCCCGGAATATCACGAGGCCCACTGCAGGGAGATGGGCACTTTGCACGTCTAATGCATGTGTTTATGTAAATGGCAGTAAACAAGGCTGATTTACATCGTGGCCTTTAGCATGAGTTCTGCTTGACTTTGCATAATGACATTTAACCTTCCACTGTGGGGAGGTGAAATTTAGATACAAAAGTCAAAGCAGGGGAGGACAGCGCGCCCGGGGAAGGGACACGCCGGTAAACAAGCTCTTGCCAGACTTGAGAAGACCTGAGGAGGGAGAAGAGGGAGCACTTGTTCTTAGATCCCAGGGAGGTGAAAATGAGACTGCAGGCAAGGTGATAGCTGTCTCTGCCAAGAGATTCCTGGCAGGACTCTGTCATTTCCAAAGTTGCTTCTCTCTCTGCAACCCAGCAGGCCACTATATCAGAGGGGACAGAGGTAGCTGAGGAGCCCCCTGCTATGAGGCTTCAGTGAACCCCTCAATCTCTCATCTATTTTCCAGGCTCAAAGAGCCAAGCAGAGGCCCTGGGTCCTCACTTAGAATGTGAGCAGCTCTCCCTCCCCGCCTGGCTAACTTTCATGATGGGGGACCCAGGCCACCTCCTGACACTTCATGAAAAAGAAAATCAGTTGACAGTCCTTGTCCAAAGGAGAAAAAGTATACACCCGGTTCAATCCAGATCTTTACGTTTATTCATTTAAATGAATTTAAATTAAATGAATTACACATTTAAAATATTTTTTTAATTTTTTTATTTATTTTTTATTTATTTCTGTATGTGTATGAATGTGCTGTCTGCATGAAGGTCTGTGCACCTGTGTCGTGCAATGCCTCGGAGGTCAGAAGAGGGTGTCGGATTCCCCTGGAACTGGAGTTCTCCTGGAATTGGAGTTTCAGATGGTTGTCGGCCGCCATGTGGGTGCTGGGGATCGAACCCGAGTCCTCTGTAAGAGCGGTCTGTGCTCTTAACCGCTAGGCCATCTCTCCAGCCCTATTCCGCTGGAATTTAAAGGCCAGATCCTTAGGTTGTTCTCATGGTAATTCCGAATGGTGATCCGCTCTGCTTTTCTTTGCAAATCCTCTACATTGGGGATATTCACAAAGAGAAAGCACCTATTCTAAGTATCGGTGCGATGTTTTGGCAATGGTGCAGCCACCCCCTCAACCAAGGTACACGGAACTATCCAGAGAGTTTCCACCTCTCCGCAGTCTCAGGCCGGGGCAACCACCACTGGCCGTTCTGTCTCTGTCTCCCACCTCCTCTAAACTTTGATATACTGAAACCATGAAGGTTTTCTGCCCTGCATCCTGTACTCAGCCTTCACACAGATGCATGCGCATCTCACTTCTTTTCTTGCTGAGTGGTGCTCTGACCACATGGTGTAGATGCACTGCGTGCAGTGTGTGCATCTGTTGCTGTTAGGCTGCTTTTCAGTTTGAAGGTCTTATGAGCTAAGATACTATAACAGGGGCTGTGCAGGTGGGACCTAAAAGGGCTTGCCATGCAAGCATGAAGACTGGAGTTTGGATCCCCAGATCCCATGTAAAACCTGGGCAAGGATGGTGGCTGCCTGTAACTTAGCAAAGACAAGGGATTCTCTGGGCAAGGTGGCTAGTTAGACCAGTCAGAACTGGAGAGCTCTGGGTTCAGTGAGAGACCCTGCCTCGGTCAATAAAGTGGAGACTGACTGAGGAAGACACAGAATGTCAACTTGAAGTCAACATGTGCACATACATGCTCCCAAAATACATGTGAACACACATACATAGATGCCTGCACACACCATTCATACACATACAAGGTATTATAAATATGCACAAATCCCTGTGTTAAAACAAATTTTGACTTTGTGTGTGTGTGTATGTGTTCATGTTTGTGTGTGCATAGGTGCACGTGTACAGATACTATCCAGTGGTTTCGATCTCTTGCATAGACACCTATGAGTTAGATTTCTTGGTCATGTGGTAGATGCACAGGTTACATTGTAAGAAGTGTTAAATGCTTATTATTTTTTATTTGTATTCTTATGTGTATGAATGCTATGCATGACATTGTAAGAAGTCATTTTACCTTTTTTAATTTTTTAAAATTTTTACTTGTACTGTCTGCATGTAGGTAGGTGCACCCAAGTTGTGCCATGCTGCAGACAGAGGTCAGAAGAGAGTGTCAGATTCCCCTGGAACTGGAGTTAAAGACAGTTCTTTTTTTTTTTTTAAGACAGTTCTTAACTACCATGTGAGTGCCGGGAATCGAACCCAGGTCCTCTGCAAGAGCAGTCAGTACTCTTCACCGCTGAGCCATCTCTCCAGCGCCTGTTTTACTTTTTTTTTCACTTTAATGTGTATTAGTGCTATGCCTGCGTGTGTGTAGGTACACCCATGTCCTGAAGGCCCATGGAGGACAGAAGAGGGCATTGGATCCTCGAGATTTGGAGTTATGCCTGGCTGTTAGCCACCATGTGGGTCCTGGGATTCAATCCCAGTTCCTATGCAAGAATAGCCAACGCTCTTAACCACTGAGCCATCTCTCCAGTCCTGGAACTGAGAAGTGAGCAGGGAGAGCAATTTGGCACAATGGAGTCTAGCACGTATGACAGAATGTGTAAACTCTGCCTCCGCACTCCCAGGGAGGGTCCCAAGAGAGAACCACGTATAATGGAGATTAAGAATGACTGCAGCTGGTTGTGGTGCCACACAACTTTAATGCCAATACTTGGGAGGCAGAGGCAGGTGGATCTCTGTAAGTTCAAGGCCAGCCTGGTCTACAGAACTCCAGGCCAGATAGGACTAAAGGGAGACCCTATCAAAAAGACTTAAAAAATGGGGGGGCTGGAGAGATTGCTCAGTGGTTAGGAGCACCAACTGCTCTGCAGAGGACCAGGGTTCGATTCCCAGCACCCACATGGGGCTAAGTGTGGGAAGCCACCACATCCACCATTACAAGATGGCGCCCAGCCCGAAGGGCCACGTAGCCTGTTAATAGTAAACAACTTAAATGCGCATGCGTGCTTGGCACTATGCGGGGTCATCGCTCAAGCCCGGAGCATGTAAATGAGGGTTTCAGTTGAGCACCAATCAGTAGGTGCCACATTCCTCCTAGGTCTATTTAAGCAGCACAGAGTTCGGGTTTTGGGTCTTTCGCTTCAAGCAAGTAACCCTGCAATAAACGTCTGTAGAAGAATCCTGGTGTGGCGCGTCCTCCTTGCTGGCGAGGGTGGTGGGCATCACAGCTAAGAACCATCTTTAAGCCAGGCGTGGTGGTGCATGCCTTTAATCCTAGCACTTGGGAGGCAGAGGCAGGTGGATCTTTGTGAGTTCAAGGCCAGCCTGGTCTACAGAGTGAGTTCCTGGCCAGCTGGGATTATAGGGAGACCCTGTCTCAAAAAGACAAAAAGAAAATAAAAAAAGACTGACTGCAAATTATGTATGAAATATATAAATAATATAATAAAAAAGGAAAAAAAGAAAACAAGAGGTTATTTTAAAAACAGAACATTTATACTCCTGTGAGAGTAGATAAGGGTTCTAACTTCCTACAACCTTATCAACATCTTGCATAGTTCTTCATTCCAGGCATTTCTATGGGTGTGAAATGGTAGGACACCTTATGATTCTAGCTTGCAAGTCCCTGAAGACTAACGATGCTAAGTGCCTCTTCATTGGCCTTCTTTTATCTTCTATTGGAATCTTTCACCCAGTATTCCTAATGAGGTTGCTTGCCTTCTTATGGACAATTTATTTAGATATTTGTATGTAGGCCCTTGTCTGCACTGCAAGTATTCCCTCTCTACCTGGGCTTAACTTTTATTTTCTTGACTGAAGGTTTCTTTTTTACTTTTTCTTTTTTTTTTTCTTTTTCTTTTTTTTAAGGTGAATAGGATTTTATTAGAGTTTAAAAGGCAAAATCATGCACACATGTGGAGAGGCCATAGATCTTGGGCAATTCCAAAAGGCAAAGAAAGAGGAAAGGCCATGCTGTTTAGGTCAAGCCTGAATGGAAGTCAGTCACTTGGCAGACAAGAAGTCACACGGTGGGAGGGAGCTTTAGAGAAAGAGTGGAAAGGCCACAGTACCAGAGAAAACATGTTTGGGCTCCTGTGAGCATCCAAAAGAAATAAACAGAGATAAAAGGGAAAGTTGTACCTTTCTGAGTCCAAGCTAGGCAGACCCCAAAGGTCTCTTTTGAAGAACAATAACTTCAAATATCAATGAAGTCAAATTCGTTAGCAGTTTTGTAGTCCAGGCTTTCTGAGCCCTGTCTAAGAAACACTTGCCTTCCAAGAATTTCCCTGATTTTTTCTTCTATATGTCTCAGAGGGTTAATGCTTGCATTTAAGTCCAGGGTGTATTTTGAGCTCATATTTTACACACGGTGTGAGATAGGGGTTGCAGTTCATTTTTCCAAATGGATCCAGCTGTTGGTCACCTTTGCTAATACACCCATGCTCTCCCTGTTGCATTATCTTGGCCCACTTACTGGAAATCCACTGGTCATATATATATTATTTAAGTTTCATGTTACTAACAAAGAACTGGTGACTGGGAGAGGAAGGCAGGGAATAACCTATGCTGGGGTCTCACTATCTTTTTTTTCTTGTTTACTAACTTGTATTCTCAATCTTTTGAAAAGTTATGAAGCAGTTTGCCAAAATGCTTACAGCATAATACCCAACAATTTGTAGATCAGCTACACATGGGGCCAGAAGTTTTAGTCCTAAATTCAGTGCCTTTTTCTTTTTCCACCCTTCAACACAGACAATGTCATCCATGGTCAGTCCTTCCTCCAACCCCCATGGTGTTATAGAGTCACTCCAGAGACTAAGGACAGTATCGAGGAACACAGAGTCCTTCGCTGTTAAAGAGCAATTATCCTACCTCATCCATCCACGGCTCAGGAACCATTGCAGAAGAGGAGACAGCAAAGACTGTAAGAGCCAGGGTTGGTGAACATAGGGACACAGAGGCTTCCAGGCCACTGGGAACCTGCTCATATGAACTTGCAGCAATGGTGACAGCACACGCAAGACCCACACTGATTCAACTAGATAAAAACCCAGCAGAGAACTGGGCAACCTTAGCCGAGGTGCTGTTGGCAACTGATCACTTCTAGGTGAGGGAGAGTTGACTTCAAGGGAGTGACTTCGAGGCTGCATGGACACCACCCCCCGCCTGTCCTGCAGTCCAGGCCAGCCCCACACTCTGGGCCTGCCCCCTCTTGTTTTTGCCTCTTCAGTGGGCCATCAGAGTCCATTTCAGGACCGCACCTTCTGCTCCTGTTTATCATCTATCTTGCTCTTTCCAAGGTCACCTTTGTGTATATTTTGACACCTTATTTTCTGCTGTGTTACTTTGTTTCATCTCTTTGGGGGGAATTTGTCAGCGTCAAAATCTGGCCCATCTCTTATTTTCTCCCTTCTCCATGTGTTGTATCTACTCTGTGTTTATTTTCTATCACTTTTTAAAATGTATTTTTGTCGAGTTTTTGTGCACTTCATACAATAGATCCTAATCAAACTTAGACCCTGTCCCCATCTGCACCCCACCATAGACCCACACACACACTGGATTTCATGCATGCTGTCACACATGTTAAGGCCTGTCTGGTCAAGCATTTGTACCCAGAGGGTCTGTTGGTGCAAGTTCATGCACTGCAGTCTACTTGTCCTCAGCTCTCTATAACCACCCAGTGGTACACATGTGCATGTGTGCACATATAGACACACAGATATACACACACATGCATGTGCACACATATATACACACATATACAAACATGCATGAGCACACATATATACACACATGTATACACATATGCATGTGCACACATATATACACACATGTATGTGCACACATTTATACATGCATATATATACACATGCATGTGCACACATATATACACACATATAACACATGTGCATGTGCACACATATATACACACATATACACACCGATGCATGTGCACACATATATACACACATATATACACACACATGCATGTGCACACATACATACACATGTGCATGTGCACACATATACACACACGTACACACACAAGTGCATTTGCACACATATATACGCACACATATATATACCCATGAGTGCGGAAGCCAGACACTGACACTGGTGACTTCCTCACTCACTCTCCATCTTCTATGTTGAGCCGCACACAGCCTCTCAGTTGACCTCAGAGCCCACCAACTCAGCTTGTCTATCTAGCCACCCTGGGGATCCTCTGTCCCCTCTGCTAGAGGGATGGACCACAAGGTGGGCTACCCAGCCTACCCAGCACTTATGCAGGTGCCAGGGACAGGAACTTGGAAGCTTGCACATGTACAATCAGCACTTTAAACAGTCAGCATTTCCTCAGCCCCCAAAACAAGACTTTTACATACAACTATGGACACTGTGAAAAGAGGTTCAGATCTCAGAAAGACACCAAGACATCTCAAGGTGTCCACTGACAGCAAGGGCTAATGACCAGTGGCTGTCAGCACTGCCTGGTGGTAGACCATATCCAAACCTTGTTCTGAAAGAAACCATGCCACCGCCCTTCCTTCCCAGGAAGGAGCACTAAGCATTAGAGTTTCAGCACCATGCTCTGAACAGTGCTGGTTCTAGGTCTTACAACTTGAAGCTGACCCATTTAAAAACTACACTGTACTCTGCCAGCATAAGAATAAGCATGTTACACTTGCTATCTCTACTTAAAATAATTTAAAATGTCATTAACAATAAAGTACACCATTGTAATAAGAAAAAATCCTTTCATTTAAACTGATGCACTCATCACTTATAAACAATTCTTGGAAGAACTCATTTAGGCTTCATTAGAGAGAGGTTCATTTAATACATTAATTCGGTGCATTAAAAGGGGGGGAAGCAAAAAAAGATTCCCTAAGTCTTCTTCATATTGGAGTCCAACTTTTCCAAAACATACTATTTCTCCAGTGACGTTAATACCAATATGTTTTTTTTTTTTTTCTTAAATTCATCTGCTTCATTTAAAGTGTTGGGGAGAGACAGAGGCAGGCGGATCTTTGTGAGTTCAAGGCCAGCCTGGTCTACAGAGAGAGTTCCAGGACAGCTGGGACTACAGGGAGACCCTGTCTCGAAAAAAAAAAAAAAAAAAAGTTTAAAGTGTTGGGGAGAGAGAGGGGCTAAAGAGATGGCTCGGAGGTTAAGAGCTCTAGCTTTGCAGAGGACCTGGGTTCACTTCCCAGCACCTACATGACCACATGTAGTTAACAACCTCCCATAACTCCAATTCCAGGAGATCCAACGCCTTCTTCTGACCTCCTCCCGCACTGCACAACACAGGGAAACTTAGATAAATACAGGCAATATTCTCATACACGCAAAAATAAAAATAATAATTTTTTTAAGTGTTGGGGAGACAGCCTTTCCTAAAAGTCTCTGTGATTCAAATTAAAGCTGTGATTGCCAGGCTTGTAATCCTGCTTTGCAGATTCGGAAGACTCGCCTACTTCAGGTACTGCCTCAGAATATCGGTAAATAAATACACCTGTTTTCTCACCTTCCTCCTCAACCATTTAACTCCCTTAGAGGAGTTAAAACCCCAGGGGACTGGTTCTTATCGCCTAGCAAACGTCACCAGGGTTCCTCCCTCCTCCTGAAGCACTGCATGCAGCCACCTGGCCCCAGCTATGGTAAAGCAGCACTGTTCAGAATTAACCAGAGAGACACAGAATGTAAATCCCCTCCGCGCAGCAGGTCCAGGAAACGCATACTCTGCAGCAGAGGTACGGGAGGAACTGGGGAGAAGGGGAAAGCAGCGCCCAGTACAGCGCGTTTTGGGGGTGCCCTCACTTTCCCGCAACTCCGGTCTTTGATGTTCTAAAACCTGCGCGGAAAGAGCAGGACATTGCATTTCCTAACCGGAACCTGGATTGGTTCTATTTTTAGAGCGGGTGTTCTAGGTTAATTTAATATCTGGTGCTGCATCCTCACGCCACTATCCACAGAGCTCGGTGCAACAAGCACCTGTGAGCCACCTTGGAGCGCAGGAGCCTCAGGTGCTAGCACGGGCTGCAGAGCTGTTTCTGAGCTACCCCAGTGCGTGCTTTGCACACAGCGAGGTCCTCAGCATTTGCAAAGTGGAGTAGTGCCATCTAGCGGTATACGTAGGAACTGCAGGCTCGTTTTGTTCCAGGTGCGGGTTTTCTCCAGACACACACCTGCGATTAAATCGCAGTCCCTCCCTCAGGGAGAAATGCAGATTTCTGTTTCTGGTAGTGACCCGCGTCTTATGACGGACCTCAGAAATGTCAAAACCTCAAGATATTTCATTAGTACTGGTTGTATGTCTCCATGGGCAGGGTTCCATGGGCAAGATCAGACACATTTTACTAAAACGGAGGTATTTCGATGGTGGGCTATTTCTTTTATAGATGTACTTTAGAGAGTGTGAATCCCGACCCATGACTCGCCAGTCCTTATTAAATATTTTTACAAATTAACATGACACTGGATTTACTGTCCTCAAATTACTTATCCCTTAATGAATCTTGAGTTTTAACTGTAAATGTTTTGTGAAGGAAGTGTTTTCCACTAATCCTTTCTTGAGCGAGACATTTTCTCGTGTCTTACCAAGTTCCATTAATGGGATAATTCATAAAATACGACAGATACCCAATTCTCTATCAAATGTTAAGCGGCTGCCCGTGAAGCTAAATTACTTGCCATAGAGACTCTGTTTTCTTCCATCTTCAGCTTCCTGGTTGTTCTGGATTCTAAACCACAGTTTTGAACTTTTTGTTTCTGCAATAAATAACAATGGCTGTATAGAGTTTCATCTAAAATTCTACATACTCACAATATCTCTTAACTGCTGTGCTTCCATCCTGTGCCAGAACACTGCACAGTGCTCCTCTGTTCCCACCTCTCACTGGGCTCTAACCACCTGTCTACTTTTCTCACCAACTAATGATTTTGAGTAACCAGAGTAAAAGCAATGATGAAATCGTATGCAAGGCCTGAGGACTGTAGCTCAGTTAGCACACAGCTTAGCCTGTACAAAGCAATGTTGAAATCGTATGCAAGGCCTGGGGACTGTAGCTCAGTTAGTACACTGCTTAGCCTGTACAAAGCAATGTTGAAATCGTATGCAAGGCCTGAGGACTGTAGCTCAGTTAGCACACGGCTTAGCCTGTACAAAGCAATGTTGAAATCATATGCAAGGCCTGGGGACTGTAGCTCAGTTAGTACATGGCTTAGCCTGTACAAAGCAATGTTGAAATCGTATGCAAGGCCTGGGGACTGTAGCTCAGTTAGCACACGGCTTAGCCTGTACAAAGCAATGTTGAAATCATATGCAAGGCCTGAGGACTGTAGCTCAGTTAGCACACGGCTTAGCCTGTACAAAGCAATGTTGAAATCGTATGCAAAGCCTGAGGACTGTAGCTCAGTTAGCACACGGCTTAGCCTGTACAAAGCCCCTGGTGAAGGCAGGAGGATCAGGAGTTCAAGGCCACCCTCTGCTACATAGTGAGTTGGAGGCCAGGCTAAGTTACAAAAGAACTTTTCTCCAAAAATTCAATCTTCAAAACTTGCAAAATGTGTCACACTCTTCTTGTTAGACACAGTGAAAGCCTGTCAGGTGATTTTAAACGTCTGCTATTGAATAACATTCCCAGATTGGTAGAGATAAGTGTTAATGTATATATTTTCTTGATAGAAATGAAAGTTCTATTAGAAGAAAAGGAATGTTGGTGGTTTTACTGTGTACATAAACCAGTTTTGTGTCACAGTCAGCAACTTTACATAACACTTCTCAGTTAAATTGTCCAGTGAAGAGAACTTTGAAGTCGACTGAATATCTTTTCTTTCTTTCTTTCTTTTATGTTTTTGAGACAGGGTCTCCCTGTAGCCCCAGCTAGCCTGGAACTCACTATATAGACCAGGCTGGCCTTGAACTCACAGAGATCAGTCTGCCTCTGCCTCTGCCTCGCCTCCCAAGTGCTGGGATTAAACGTGTGCCACCACATAGGGCCCCGAAGTCGACTATCTTACTGAATCCTTTGCTAATTAACAAGTTGAATAAAATCTCCACAACAAGCCTGCATTTTGTGTTTACATAATTTTACCTTTTGAGAACTTTTTCGGCAGTCTGTTCTACGACAGAGCTCAGCTTCGACGCCTGAGCTTAACATGGCCACATGGTTTGGGGGTGCCCTGTCCCCCACAGGCCCGTGTCCATTAATGCTTTGTCCGAAGCTCCTGGCGCTTTGGGGCGACTGTGCAACCTTTAGAAGGCCGAGCTTTGCTGGAGGAGGTGGGTCTCCGGGGGCAGCCGTGAGGTCTTAGGGTCCAGCCCCAGCTCCTGTCCACTCTGTCCGGAGTGGAGACATCATGCATTTGCTGCCGCTCCCACATCTTCCACTGTGATGGACAGTATCCCCCCAACTAAACCCAGGGTATGGGAACTAGCAGGGATGCCAGAGTGCATGCTCAGGAGCCAGGGGCGCAGCGGCTGGAGAGCTACTCGTCAGTCCCTGCAGAGCTCTCCCATTGGCCAGGATTTGCATGCTTGCTCTATGTCTCCGTATTAGTTTTCTATTACAGTTGCATATGACATGTAGCCACAAATTTAATGGTCACTTCAGAGGTCGGAAATCTACTAAGAATTTTCTTGGGCTCAATCCCACTGGGGGCTCTACAGGAGACTCTGTTCCTGCCATTTTGCAGATTCCTGAACCGTCTGCACTCCTGGGCTTGTGGACCCATGTCGCCCAACCTCGACTTTCTGTAAGACTGAAGTCAATTTGGACCTGGAAACCCCAGAAGTTTTCAACCTTGACCACCATCCTGCACTCTTTGAAAGGTCACTGTAACCTTGCTTGGCCACTGGAAGAGAGAAATGCCCTGTTTTTTTTCAAGCTGTTGGTTCTGATAAAACCACAAAGCCCACAAGGCCTATATCCTACCTCCCCCTAAGCACCCACACACCCTAAATCCTATTTTCTCCTAGGCCCTATTGTCAACGTCCCCTTAAAAAGTCTGCCAAAGCAGCCTTGTGGTTGTTGGCCGTCTTGTTAGACTCCAGACCTGCGCCCTAAATAAAGTTTGCGCCAGGTCTCCCCCCAATCCCGAACCTCACACTTTCATTGCCACATCTTCTCGGACTCTGAACCTCTTACCTCCTCATTTAAGACCCTCTTGCTTAACCCTGTACCATTTTCCCGTCTACATCCTCCACCTTAATCAGGACTGCAAATACAAATGGCCCTGAAGTCAAGGTACTGAGAAACTTCAGGACATTGCTTTTTGGCCTACCACAGTCCTTACCCTAACTAAATACACTAGAAATAGGTACTTCCAAATATTTTAGACAAGAGCAGTAACGGGCCATTTTCATGTCATAGGGCTATTTTATTGCCTTTAAACATTCCCAAACTGCTTAGCTCACCTATGTAATAGATCATTTAACTGGTTGTATTTAGTGCTTAATGTCTTAGTGTCTTCCACAGATGTTCTTTAATTGGGGGGGAGGGCTTAGTATTGTGCAGTTGCACGAGCAGAGGTCTGGGGTCAAACAAATTCAACCCAGTCCTGACTGTAGGTAGCATTCAGTCTTAGTGAAGTTCTCCGACCTGCTAGGCTCTAGTTTTAGCATCTATTTAGTTAGTGAAGATCGTGCTAGCAGTGAGGGTTTGCTGAGAGGTTAAACATGCAATGTGCTGACCACAGATCCTGTGGGGGCCATTTGCCGCCATCATCAGTGCAGCCTGCGCCCTGACCACCACCATCTCAGCCACCAGGCTCTCATCTGCATGATGCTGACACATGGCTCTGACATTCTCAAAATGAGCCTGCTGAAGGACAAATCTTACCAGTTCTCTGTTGCACACTGTATTAGTTACCTTCCTGTTGCTACGATAAAAACACCATGTCCAAAAACAACCGACGGATGGAAGTCTATATGTTCTTATGGTTCTGGAGTCTATCACAGCAGGGCGGCTTGGCGGCAGGAGCAGAGAGCCCAGAGCTCACGTCTCCATCCACACCCAGGAAGCAGACAGAGTAAATCGGAAGGGGGCGGGGGAGGCTGTGAACCCCCAAAGCCTGTGCCTAGTGTTATACCTCCTCCAGCAGGGCTGCACTTCCCATAACCCCCCCCCCACACACACACACACACGCAGCACCACCAGCTGGAAGACCAGGTGTTCAAATTCCTCAGCCCATAGGGACATTTCTCATTCAAGCTGCCCCACACGTCTTGCCGTGACTCTGCCCCCTCAATGTTGTCTTTACTGTCTCCCTGTGTTAGCAACTTAGCTGGGCCATCTGCTGCAACCCTATGCTGACCCCACCCCCAGCACCACTGCTAAGTCCAATTTACCTCCCTCTTTCAAATAACTTTCTTCATTTCCTTTGTTGAAATGATACCTCATGGGTGAGTCCTATGCTTACTGCTTTCTTTAACTTGTGAGCACAAACATTTCCTGTCCACTTCCATACTTCAATATTTCCGTAAGATTTTTCTTCAACTAGCATTAAATTCCACATATTTTTCTAATTATTAGATATCTCCCTTGACTGAAATATACTTTGATAAATGTAAGAATTGCTGTGGCCTGGTCAGGTGGCACACACTTATAATGTGAGCTCCCTGGGAGGCTGAGGCGGGAGGATCACAAGTTCAAAACCATCCTAAGCACCTTAGCTGAGATCTTGTCTTAAATTATTAAAGAGGCTGAAAGTATATCTCAATGGTAGAGTGCTTGCCTAGCATGGATGAGATACTGGGCTCAACCCAGTACAGACCTATACATACATGTATGTATATATGTGTGTTTATATATGTATGTATATGCATATATATACAGCGTTTTTTAATTATGTATATCCAAGGTAATTAGAAACTGGATACCACAGATTCTGTGCACAAAAATAGTATTTAGAAATTGGGTGTGGTAGCACATGCCTTTAATCCCAGCACTCAGGAGGCAGAGGCAGGTGGATCTCTGTGAGTTCAAGGCCAGCCTGGTCTACAGAACAAGTTCCAGGACAGCTGGGGCTAGAGGGAGACCCTGTTTTAAAAACACCAAAAAAGAAAGTATTTAGGGACTGTAGAAATGACTCAGCAGTTAAAAGTACTGACTGCTCTTGCAGAGGATAGAAGTTCAGTTCCCAGCACCCACATGGTGGCTGACAAACATCTATAACTCCAGTTCCCAGATATCTGTCTCCCTCTTCTGGCCTCTACTGGTACTGCAGGTACATGGTGCATTTAAATGCAGGCCAAGCACTTATGCGCACAAAATAAAAAGAAAATATATTTTTAAAGTATTTTCGGAATCAGTGAGTGGGCAAGTCCTTACATGGATTTCTGGTGCCAATCTTTCTCATTTTGATGTCCTCCCTACTTCCCACCTGTCACTCCTTTGACCATTGCAGGTGCTATGGGATGGCAGACTTACTATAGAAACTTTTAGAAGCTTCCTATTATCAATGTTGTCACAATTGCATAACTGTGAAAAGATACAGGATCCACTTCACGGACACTCCAGGGTCTACAATGAGACAGAAGCAAATGTGGAGAAAGATGTAGAAAGACAAGAACTTTCACACAGCTGGCTGGGAGTATAAACTCATGCAGCCACTTGGAAGAAAAAACTGACAGTCTCTAAGAGTTAAACACAAAACTTCTACATGTCCCATCCTTCAACTCAAGAAAAATGGAAATATCACATGTATGGGAGCATTATTTATAAGTCTGGAAAACCAGAAACAGTCTCTCCATCAAATGGTCAATGCATCACCAAGATGTATATCCAAAGAGTGGAATCACAGCAGTGAAGATGGATGAGCTGCTGACGCACACTACCTCACACATCACAGGTGACTTCACCACTATGTTGGGGTCACTAACAGACCTCCCAACATCCCAATCAGAGAATCAAAGATGCTCACGACATTGCCCAAACCATCCTGTTCAGAACTCTGGGAGTCAACCAGACTTGCAACAACTGAAACATATTTGTTCAAGAGCAAACAGCTGCATTTTGTTAAGTATTATGTCATAGTGAGTGGCCTTATTCCCAATCCCCTCACTCCAGCTGCACAGTAACCATGAGAACCAACAGGCCCTGCCAACTAAAATGGCAGCATGGCAGCCACTGGAGGGGAAGAACAAGTCTGATGCCTCCAAAACTATTATTCGATTTGCATGCCAGGGCCCTGTGGCTCTCCCCTCATGGGATTATTTGATCTCACAGGCCTCACTCAGTAAAGTGACCTTTCCCCGGGGCTTTTGCTGCAGATAACTGGAGATGCTTCTTTAATATTCATCCGCATATGCCAGTACTAACAGGAAATTGTCAAGAGGGTCAGGAGATTTGGGCCAGGGCCAGTGGCTCTGCACCTTTGGGCAGGCTGCCCGGGAGTCACTTGGGCAAGAACCTTTGGAGCTGGGCTCTTTCCGGGGCTGCAGCTAGGGGGTCGTGTCTCTGAGGCCTTTTGGGTGGGACCCGGGTGCCGGGCCAGAGGGTCCAGAGATTTGGGCCAGGGCTAGATCAGGCATATCAGCCCCCCAGCCCCCTACCCCCCACCCCCCACCCCCCCACCCCCGCCTGCATTTGGTGAGAATCCAAGTGGACTTTTTTTTTTGGAGAACCTTCAGAACAAGAAGAGAAGAGTACTTTGGCTTCCAATATCCAATATAGAAACAAAATCTAAAGCCTGAAAACTAGACAAGTCAATACTCCATAAACAAGGAGGA
>VZQC01001845.1:132007-145385 GCA_009823505.1 Rhizomys pruinosus
TTCTTGGGTGTGGAGTGATGGCTCAGCCATTTAAGAGCACTGACTGCTCTTGCAGAAGACCCAGGTTCAAATCCCAGCACCCACATGGTGGCTGAGAACCATCTTTTTTAATCTTTTTTAAATTTTATTTATTTTTGTATGTGTATGATTGTACTGTCTGCATGTAGGTTTGTGCGCCCATGGCGTGCAATGCCGTGAGGTCAGAAGAGGGTCTCGGATTCCCCTGGAACTGGAGTTCTCTTGGAATTGGAGTTACAGACGGTTCTCAGCCGCCATGTGGGTGCTAGGGATAGAACCCGGGTCCTCTGCAAGAGCAGTCTGTGCTCTTAACCGCTAGGCTATCTCTCCAGCCCCTTTTTTAAAGTTTTTTGTTTGTTTGTTTGTTTTTGGCTGAGAACCATCTTAGGCTGGGCATGGCACCTTTAATCCTAGCACTCAGGAGGCAGAGGCAGGCAGATCTCTGTGAGTTCAAGGCCAGCCTGGTCTACATAGTGAGCTCTAGGCCAGCTGGGACTAAAGGGAGACCCTGTCTCAAAAAAAGAAAGAGGAGTTCTCTTCTTCAACCACATAGGGATGCAAATGTGTCCACCTACTGAGTCAAAGCCTTTTTACTGACTTTTTGGGATAATATAGCCCAGACTAGCTTTGAATGCATGAACCTTCTCTTCTGTCTCTGTGTAACCAGTCAGGATGCCCACCATTCTGGTTTAAGCAACTATTTCAGCTATGTTCAAAGAAGCAGCTAGCTGTTCATGACTGAAGAACAAAAGCATGGCAATGCCATCCCGTCTAAGAAGGAGCACCAAGAAAGAAACACATAAAGGAAAAGCAAATAAAAATTCCACAGCTGAAAAATAAAGTCATGGAGATTTTGTTTTGTTGTTTTAAGTATTCTAGAGGAGTTTGATGGCAGACTCTAAAAGACAAGAGATCAGCAAACTCAAAACTCAACTGAGATTATACAGGAGAGGAACAGAAAGAAAAAAAAATTAACTGATCTCAGAAACCTGTGGGTCTCTACCCAGTGTATCCACATGTACATCACAGGAGACTCAGAGGACAGAGAAGACAAGCCGTTTGAAGAAATAATTCCTGGAAATTGCCAAAATTGATGACCACCATTAACCTACACACACAGCCAACTCAACAAATCCCAGTCAGTATAAACTCAGTGAGATCCTTGACTAAATACATTATAACCAAAGTACCAAACACCAGATTTTGAAAAACAAAGGACTTTGAAAACAGGAAAACAGACGTGTCCTACACCAGAGAGTCTCCACACACACAGGAAAACAGACGTGTCCTACACCAGAGAGTCTCCACACACACAGGAAAACAGACGTGTCCTGTACCAGAGAGTCTCCATGCACACAGGAAAACAGACGTGTCCTGTACCAGAGAGTCTCCATGCACACAGGTAAACAGACGTGTCCTGTACCAGAGAGTCTCCACGCACACAGGAAAACAGACGTGTGCTGTACCAGAGAGTCTCCACACACACAGGAAAACAGACGTGTCCCATACCAGAGAGTCTCCATGCACACAGGAAAACATGTACCAAAGAGTCTCCATGCACACAGGAAAACAGACATGCCCGTTTTTTGTTTTTGTTTTTGTTTTTGTTTTTGTTTTTGTTTTGTTTTTTTGGTCTTTTCGAGACAGGGTCTCCCTGTAGCCCCAGCTGTCCTGGAACTCACTCTGTAGACCAGGCTGGCCTTGAACTCACAAAGATCCGCCCGCCTCTGCCTCCCAAGTGCTAGGATTAAAGGCATGCGCCACCAAGCCCAGCTAACAGACGTGTCCTATACCAGAGAGTCTCCATGCACACAGGAAAACAGATGTGTCCTATACCAGAGAGCCTCCATGCACACAGGAAAACAGCTGATTTTTTCTATGAAACATCAGCGGCCACAAGCAGTGGATGGCATACTCCAGGAAGAAAGGGCCCGTCAGTCCTAAACTCTCTCTGGCAAAACTGTCCTTCAGAAGTAAAGAACAGGGGCTGGAGAGATGGCTCATCAGTTAAGAGCACTAGCTGCTCTTGCAGAAGACCCAGGTTCAATTCCCAGCACCCACATGGAAACTAACAACCATCCATAACTCCATTTCCAAGAGAATCTGACACCCTCTTATTACCTCTGCGTCCAGCACAACATGGGTACACCTACATACATGCAGGCAATGCACTCATACACATAAAATAAAAATAATAAATAAAATATTTTAAAGAAATAAAGAACAATTAATGACATGTTTGCAATCACTTGTCTTTATTCACACTTGAGGTGTACATAAAAACTGTGATAGTATAAAACATAAGAGATTCTACTATGAATTGATGTTCTTGTTAAATGTTGATACTGAACAAGAGATTTTGTCATATCTTTAGCCTAACGTGGATGTTCCTTTCAAAAATCAAGATATGAATATCAAAGTCATTTCAAATCATAAAGGAAGAAATTTAAAATTCAGGTACTAATGACTTTCATAAAATATCTAAAGGAGAAGAATTAAGTTAACCTGTTAATCTTTTTCAGGTATTTTTTCCCTTGGATCAGAATATTTTTTGTTCATTGTGCTTCAATTTTATAATTTCACCAAAGGTTTTTCTGGTGAATATTTAACTTATTCACTGGTACAATTTTAGGAATTGCTTGGGAGTTCTGTACTAAAAAAGTTACAAATGCTTTCTATTTCCTGGGGCTGGAGAGATGTCTCAGTAACTAAGAGCACTGGCTGCTCTTACAGAGAACATGGGTTCAGTTCCCAGCACCCACATGGTAGCTAACAGCCACCTGTAACCCAGTTCCAGGGGATCCAACTGCCCTCTTCTGACTTCCATGGGCACTACATGACATGGATGCACTTCCAAATATATAGGCGATACATTCATACACATAAAATAAAACTAATTTTAAAAGTTTTCTATTTCCTGACTGAAACATGAATGCACAGGCACTGTTTTGTTATTGCTTCATCACTTTTTTCAATATTTTATTTATTTTTTTTATTTTAATTGTATGAGTGCCTTGCCTACATGTAAGTCCACCCATGTTGTCCAATGCCCATGGAGGAGAGAAGAAGGCAGTTGGATCCCCTGGAACTGGGTTACAGGTGGCTGTTAGCTGCCCTGTGGGTGCTGGGAATCACACCCAGGTCCTCTGCAAGAGCAGTTAGTGCTCTTAACTGCTGAGTCATCTCTCCAGCCTCACTTAATAAGTTTCTAACCAGAATGGAAAGCAACCAAACCGAGAGTCGCTGACTTGATTATAAAACAATGGGCAAAGTTTTGTTTTTGTTTTTTTAATATGTTTCATTGTGTATTGATTTAGTTGGGTCTGTTCTCATGAAACATTTACATTTACATTCCAATGCTAAATTAGGTTATAATGCCTGTTAGCACTTATCAAAGCTCTCCAACAGGCCTCCACACTCGTTCATTCTCATTCTCCTGTCATTCCTTCCCAGCTTATAGCTGAATAACAAAGATTCAGCAAGTTCTGGCCTCCATCCTAGTTAAGAAAGGCTGAGCTTTGAAACTGCTCCCCTTCCCACCACTAAAGAAGAGACCTTGACCCCAAGATTCGGGCTCCACACATCTCCCTCCCTGGAATCTGTCCTCAACATCCCCATGGTCTTCCTGTGCAGAATTTAAAGTTGAAGGTATCATCTTTATCTTGGCTGATGTCAACCTTTGGCATTGCCGCAACACTCTCGCTATGAAAAACCTCTCTCTTGCCCTCCCTGACACCAAAACTCTTCTTGGGGGGAAGGCCATTAGTAACAGAGCAGAAAAAAATCAGTGAGTTTTCACAGGCTTGATCCAGAAATCCCAGACACAAAAAGATCACCTCCAGCCAAACTGCCTGGGGGAGGTTTGGGGGAGGGGATAATGTGACCTGACATACCACACAGCTGCAGCCTTGTAGAACACCTCTCAGCCAGCTCCCTTGATTTGCATGGCCTTGATTTGCATGGCCTTGATTTGCATGGCCTTGATTTGCATGGCCTTGATTTGCATGGAAGAGATTGCATAACCAGAAATTACATGCACAGTGGTTCATGTTAATGTCCAGAACTCTACACCTGCCAGTCTGTCCTGGCTTTCATTCAAGAAACTGTACACAAAGTCACTCACCCTAACAGTTTACTACTCCCCACAATGGAGATGCTTCTCTAGCCCCTAGCTACTGCTGATGGCGCTTTTGCTAAAGCCAGATGCACTGTTGCATTGTGATGCATTAAATGGATGCTTCCTACTCTAAGATGAACTCACTCCTTGTCTCCCAGGCCCTGACCACTCCCTCTCGTGTTCTTGGCTGGCAGTCTCCTCACCTCACAAAGTTATCCAGGGGAAGAGAAAGAAATGGTCCTCCTCCCCCAAACTGTTAAGTAAGAGTCAGGCATTGCTGAGCTCTGGAAAGGTCAGGGCTCTGATGGAAGGCTGGAAAATCATGGAGAAAAGCACTTGGCAGTGCCTGGCAGGCTGCAGAAGGACTTTGTGTGCTCCCTGAGGGCAGCAAAGTCTTTCCTGAAGGACTTTGAGCAGAGGAGTTCATGTTTTCAGGGGAGCACTCTGTCTGTGGTGAGGACTAGACTGCCTCGGAGCAAGTGGTGAGCCAGAAGGAGCCAGAAGGAAGTGGGGAGCCCACGTCATTCTTCGCCTGATTCTGTAGCCTTCAAACATCTTCTTCCCCTGTGTTACTGTGACTGGTGGGGTCTTCTCCCTTCAGTATTTGTGTGTGTATGTGTGTGTGGTGTTGTGTGTGTGTGTGTGTGTGTGTGTGTGTGTAATGTGAATGGAGGGGGGTGCATGTTCACATGTGCAAATGCGTGTGATGGTTGATGATGGGGGTAACATCTAGTGTCTTCCTTTATTGGTCTCTAATCTTTGTTTGTTCTATGTCCACCAATTATGCAGTCAAGTTTCCCACATTTAAGGAAATTGCTGGCTAGCACATCCAGCAGAAGCGCGTGAAGAAGCCATGCCCTAGGAAAAACCACTTTCATGATCATGGTGTTTTGCTGAATGTAAGTGCATCTGTGTAGTGCAGTGCCCTCAGAGGCCAGAAGAGGCTGTTTGATCCCCTGGAACTGGAGTTTCAGACAGTTGTTATCTGCCACATGTGTGCTGGGAACTGAACCTGGGTCCTCTGCAAAAGCAGCCAGTAATTTTAACAGCTGAGCCATCTCTCCAGCCCCCAACCTTATTTTTTGAGACAGTGTCTTTCATTAAACATGGAGCTCAAAACTAGCTGGCAAGCGAGCTCCAGAGATCCTCCTTCTCTGCACTAGGATTATAGGAACACTCCGCTGTTCCTGGCTTTTTACATGGTGCTGGGAATCCAAGCACAAGTCTTCATGCTTGTGTGCCAAGCACTTCACTAAGCCATCTCCCTGCCCCTTGACATTTTATTAAATTCCTAAGAATTCAAGAGTAACTCAGACATACACACTCAATATAGAAATAACCTTTACTTTAACTCTCCACTATAAAGTACTTCTCCCCCTGAAAGAGAGTCTATCAGGAACCTTTTTTGTTCCCGGTGTAGAAGTGCAAACCCAAACATACCATTCCGGTGTCTTTTGGACCATGTATGGCCACATGGCGCTGTCATAAACGTATATCTGTCATCGTTAAGGTAACTGGTGGACACTTGCTGAACCAACCTTAGTAACTTTTTTGTTGAATGGTCCCCATGTTTTATTTATTTATTTTTATTTATATAAGTGTTTTGATTGCTGGTATGTAGTGTGGAAAAAACCCCACAGAGACCAGAAAAGGACAGCAGAGCCCTACATGAGTGCTTGGAATTGAACCCTGGTCCTCTGAAAGAATGGCTGGTACTTTTAGTCCCTGAACCACTTCTCCAGTACCTGGTCCATATTTTAGAGGAACCTCTTGCATCAAACATATTTTGGGTGTTGTGAAAGGAAAAGGAGATGGTATTGACTGTGTGAACTGTGGTGTTGGTGTACTCCAGCTACTGTGGCCAGATCACATAGCCCAGGTGCTGAAACAACAGAAATTTATTTCTTAGCATTCTGGAGGCTAGAAGTCAAAGGTCGATGTGCCAGAACACTGGTTTTCCTTTTCCTTTCTGGATTTAGACAGAACTTCTCACTGTATCCTAATCTCTGAGAGAGAGAGAGAGAGAGAGAGAGGAGAGAGAGCAGAGACAGAGACAGAGACAGAGACAGGTGAGATGCAGTAGTATTAGTAAGAATCCACCTTTATAGCCTCCTTTGACTTTGGCCACCTCCTTAAAGGTATTATCTTCAAAATTCAACCTCATATTAAGGTTTAGGGCTTCAATGTTCAAGTTTTTTAAACTTTCTTTTAATTTATTTATTTGTGTGCATATGTGTGTGTGATGTATGTGTGCAGGCATGTGTTTGTCTATCAGCATGTGTGCAAGCACATACAAGCCACACCAAGCATGGAGTTGGTTTATGGAGTTGGTTCTCTCCACCTATATATGAGTTCCAGGAATTGAACTTAGGTCATCAGGCTTGTGCAGTAAGTGACTTTACCCACTGAGCTATCTCACCTCCTAACATCTGACTTTTGAGAGACTGCAATCAGGCTCCATCAACAGTGAGTCTCCACTGGCTTTTGAGTGCCCTGGGAGCATATTTTCAGTGCGTGCCCTGGGAGCATATTTTCGGTGCGTGCCCTGGGAGCATATTTTCAGTGCGTGCCCTGGGAGCATATTTTCAGTGCATGCCCTGGGAGCATATTTTCGGTGCGTGCCCTGGGAGCATATTTTCAGTGCGTGCCCTGGGAGCATATTTTCGGTGTGTTCCCTGGGAGCATATTTATCCCGCACCACAAGCCTAGGATATAAAGTGGCCCACTGCTCCCAGCCTTGGAGAAATCGATTTCTGACAGCCCACCCTTTGCCATGCTGCCGAGCCCAGATAGTCTTGCAGATGGTATCCTGCCTACCAAAGTCTCATAGCTTATGCTATGCTATGCTATGCCATGCCATGCCATGCCATGCCATCCATGCCATGCCATGCTATGCTCTGCATTGGGAGGGCTCTGGGACCCTTGCATCACTGTCTCAATCCACAGAATAGGCACCTCTGCTTTCTCTTCTGGAGAGTGAAATTCAGTGCAAACGATGAGCTATTGGAGGTGTTTGATAAATAAACACGGTTCTGATCAGTATTCAAAGCACGAATTTTCCCATTTTCCATCTGCAATGGAATTCTCAACTCCTGAGTTTCTGATGGTGTGGGGAGTTGGCCACTCTAGTAGTCTCAGAACTTCAAAGTCTCCATTGTGCCACAATGCAGCTTATCCACACACAGTGTGTGTGTGTGTGTGTGTGTGTGTGTGTGTGTGTGTGTGTGAACTGGGGATTCCCTGGAGCCTCCTGCATGTGAGACAAGCACTCTACCACTAACTACCTCTCTATCCCAAGCCAGTAAAATTTCTGCTGCCCTAATTCCTCAATTAGAACACTTTAAAAGGTTATTGCAGTATGAATCGTCTAAATGATTTCTCTTATAGAAAATAAAAATGAAACCTAGAACCACATGAAATTAAAAGAAAAATATTTAAAAAAAACATAAAAGCACAGGTGCACTGTTCCACACTTCTGCCCCAGGGGGACTGAAGACTGTCATTAGCCCTGCAGGCTCTGACAGATGCTTCAGGAAGAGCTTGGTCTATGGGGGGGGGTAAAAGAACTTTTAGATTACTTTTTTATCCAAATTCCATATGAAAAAGTCAACTGAAAATTTAAATGGGAACATAGATAACACTTTCCTCTGCAATTTCAAGGTAGTGTTTTTAATTTATCTCATTTTTTTTCCTTTCAAATCATTCCACTTTCTGCCCGGTTTCTGTTTGGCTGCTCTCAGTTCCTGGGGCTTCGAAATTGAATACGCCCTTCGGTGTCATAGTCACCTTTCTATGTCCTGGTTGATGTATTAAGTGTCCCTTTTACTACTGAATGTCTAAAGAATAACCAGACCAAGATGTACAAACTGGAAAAAAAAAGAGAAGATGAGAAGCTACGATGGGGACTGGAGATAGTTCAGTCTGAAACAGCTTGCTCTGCAATCATGAAGACCTGAACTCAGTCCCTAGAACGACATGAAAAAGTCAGGCCTGAGATGGCTCGTCGGATGAAAGTGTTTGCTGCCAAACCTGACAACCTGAGCTCCATGCCCAGGACCAAATAGTAGAGGGAGAAAACACTCCCAAAGGGCATCTGCCCTCCGACTTCCCATACACTCAGAGTAAAAAAAATGTAATTAAAAATGTTTTAAGCCATGCATAGGGTACATGTGTTAGTCCCAGCACCTGAGACAAGGCAGGGCAGATCCCTGGGGTTCACTCACCTAATCAGTGAGTCCCAGGATGGTGATAGACCCTGTCTCAGAAGCAGAAAACAAACCAGGGTGACACTGTCTCACACACACGCACCACACACACACACACACACACACACACATGCACACACACACAGATGATGGTATGTGGGTTTGCATTTGATAATTATGACCTGGCGTCTACAAGTTGACAAATGAAGTGACAGGCTGGCAGCATCACAGGACCACACGGAATACTTCACCTAGCACTCCTCTGGGCACCACCTTCCCTCTTTTGTGCTCATTGGGTGTACTTACATACACACAGCCAAAACACTGATACATATTAAATATATAAATATATATATACATATATACATATGTATATGTGTGTGTGCATATACATATATATATATATATATATATATTGAAGGGAGAAGGGAGAACTCTGCATCAATGTGCTCTATAGCATGGGTCCAGTGGAAAGGAGAGAAGGCATTACATGCCTGTAGTCCCAGCACTCAGGAGCCAGGCAGATCAGGAGTTCAATGTCGTCTTTGACTACATATAGCAAGTTTGAAGCTAGCTTAGGTTACAAGAGACCCTGTTAAAATTAAGAAAAGGGGGCTGGAGAGATGGCTAGCGGATTATTAGAGCACCGACTGCTCTATACTGTCTAGGACCCCTTGTCGCCGTTCGATCCCTCAGCACCCACATGGCGGCTAGAACCATCTGCATTAACTCCAAATTCCAGGAGAACTCCAGTTCCGGGAATCCAACCCTCTTCGCCACCTCACGCCTAGCAAATTGCCATGACCACAGGTAGACACAGTAAGATCACAACAATATAAATAATATAAATAATTAATAATAAATAAATAAAAAGAAAAAATTAATTTAAATTAAGAAAAGAAAACTTGCTGGACCTGGTGGGCATGCCTTTAATCCAGTGCTTGGGAGACAGAGGCAGGTGAATTGCTGTAAGTTCCAGACTAGCAGGAACTACCGGGAGACCCTGTCTCAAAATGACCAACAAACACAGAAACAAAAGCCTGTAGCACTTTGAGATCCTCCCTCCAGTTACAAAAACCTCTTCTCCCAGCCTTCGGTCTCTGTGTCAGAGCCCTGTCCAGCCAGGTGAGCCACTGCCACTGACCTCAGGGCTCTACAGGCTTCCTCTTCCTCTTTGCAAAGTGAGTGAGTTCTACTGTCCAAAGTCTGCCCCTCAGCACCAGTCAGTCTTCTACCATCACTGCCCCAGGTAAAGCTGGAAGGCAGGAAGTGACTTTGGGTTCACACTAACACACTGAGCTGGCCTATGCATGGGCCAAGTCCATGATGTCACAGGTGATCATTGAGGAAGAAGCGTTGTCACACCTCTGCAGGTGCATGCACCTGCCCATGTGCATGCCCAGGGAAAATGCTAGCTCATCCCAGAAGTGCTATTAAGATGAACTGTTTCATGGTCTGCTTGGTCTCCAGTTCAAAATGAGATGCTCTGACATGGGAAACTCTGTCAACCCCAGGTATCTTTAGGGCCATGGAATCCTCCAGATGATGTCATTTAAGTGGCAGGGCTGCTTGCATTACACCTTGCCCAAGTACCATTCTGCCACTCACTCAGATAGCAATCTTGTAATCAAGGAGAAAGGATTCACTGAATGAAAAAAAAAAAAGGCAATCTTTTGCATCACCTGAGATATGGGTATGAGAATAGAGCTTATCACTGAGCGCCTGTCCAGGAGCCTACCAAACCCCTGCACCAAGAGTCAAAAATGAGGCCCTCAAAACTGCAAAACCAGGCCACCTGTGGTGGTGCATGCCTTTAATCCCAGCATTCTGGAGGTAGAGGCAGGGCAAGCTACATGCGCAGGCACGCTGATACTACATAGTGAGTTCCAGGCCAGCTGGACCTACAGGAATAGGAAGATCCTGCTCAAAAAGACCAACAAAAACCAAAAAACAAAACCCTCCAAAACCAGGCTGGGCATGTGCTCAGTTGGTAGTGTGCTTGCCTAGTGTGCACGAAGCCCTAGGTGGTATCCCCACCACACAGACACACAGACACACACACACACACACCACACACACACACACACACACTTTTTATCCCAGAAGTAGGACAAGAGGATCAAGAGTTCGGAGGTCAAGGTCATTTTTAGCTGCATAATGAGTTTAAGATCGACAGGGACATAGCAAAAAAAATTCCAAAAAAAAAAAAAAAAAAAAACCAAAAAAACCAAACAAAACAGAGAAATCACCTCCCAAAGCCCATCATATTTCATACTCCTTGCTTGCTGGTGGGAAACACATACATCATACCTATGGCTTATCACTGAGCGCCTGTCCAGGAGCCCACCAAACCCCTGCACCATGCAGTGTACATGACTTGTCCAGCCTTAATCCAGCTTTGTGAAGGTGAGCAATTATTATTCACGTGACTCCGAACTGCTCATATTCCACATCCTGGAAGACATTCAGAAGAATTCATTGATCAGGTGAGTGACATGAAGCACGGGCCAGAGCCCCAGCACCTGTTCCAGGAGAGCCGCCACGCCTGGCACAGCAGTTGGACCTGCAGTGCGGCTGCGGTTTGGGTAATACACTGCTTTATACCATTGCTAGGTAGTTTTTGCAAGGTCACACTGGTGAATTAGATGGGATTCCCTGAGGAACACCACTCGTGTTTTTCACATCCTTGGAAGGTAGAGGTAACCTGCTGCTTCTACCTGGCACACAACATTGTTTTGTATCCTCATTTGGCCAGCACAGGGACAGTTTGGGGTCCCCTCTATCCTTTCCTACTATAATGTCTCTCATGCCACATCAAGAAGCCAGTTGTGATGGCTTCACTAAGTGATAAGTTTGTCCATTCTGATTATATGTTTGGGAACTGGAGAAATGACCTCACAGTGTCTTCATAGATTTAGTGGACCCCACTGAGAGAAACTTGAGCCAGAAACTCCATCTAAAACCTGGACATGCTGGGCACTGCGGCACATGCCTTCAGGACTCAGAAGGCAGATGCAAGTAGTACTGTGAGTTTCAGGGCAGCCAGGGCTACAGAGTAAGATCCTGTCTCAAAAACAAACAAATACACTACTCTTTTCATAATGATGGTGCTGAAAAGAAGCTCTGCTGTTCCCCAAGCCAAAACCAAATCAAGGATATCAAAAGCAAAGAAGGCAGTGCTGGAAGGCACCCACGACCACAAAAAGGACATATCACCCGTCTTCTGGAGGCTCCAGAAACAGCCCCAAAGCCTATAGACTTGCTCAGAGCTGCCCCCAGACTCTTCTCCTAAAAGCCCAGTACATAGCAGAAAGCCCAGTTCTTTGATAGCTCCTCTCCATCCCCCATAGAGCACCGCCATCCCCAGAGCTCTGTCGCCAGAAAAGCCCATGTTCGTCCCAATAGACTCCCCTCCACTCCGAAAACGCCACCCTAGATTCACATAGAGCACAGCCACCCCAATTGCAGAAAGCCCAGTTCTTCACAGCTCCCCTCCATCCCCCCCATAGAGCACAGCCACCTAGGCTTGCAGAAAGCCCAGTCTTCATAGCTCCCCTCCATCCCACCCATAGAGCACAGCCACCCCAGGCTTGCAGAAAGCCCAGTTCTTCAATAGCTCCCCTCCATCCCACCCCATAGAGCACAGCCACCCCAGGCTTGCAGAAAGTCCAGTTCTTCAATAGCTCCCCTCCATCCCACCATAGAGCACAGCCACCCCAGGCTTGCAGAAAGCCCAGTTCTTCATAGCTCCCCTCCATCCCACCCCATAGAGCACAGGCACCCCAGGCTTGCAGAAAGCCCAGTTCTTCAGTAGTCCCCTCCATCCCACTCCATAGAGCACAGCCACCCCATGCTTGCAGAAAGCCAGTTCTTCAATAGCACCCCTATCCCATCCCACCGCCATAGAGCACAGCCACCCCAGGATTGCAGAAAGCCCAGTTCTTTGATAGCTCCTCTCCATCCCCCCCCATAGCCAGCACCCGGCTGCAGACGCCTAGCCTTCTCCCACCCCTACTAGCACCCCTTGCAGAAAGCCACGTTCTTCAATAGCTCCCCTCCATCCCACACCATTAAAGCACAGTACCACCCAGGCTTGCCAGAAAGCCAGTTCTCTCAATACTTCCCCTCCCCCACAGACGAGCGACACCCAGGCTTGCAGCAAAGCCCAGTTCTTCAGGTAGCTCCCCTCATCCCCCCCCCATCGAGCCACAGCCACCCCAGGCTTGAGAAAGCCAGTTCGTCAATACTTCCCCTCCATCCCAGTCCATAGAGCACAGCCACCCCAGGCTTGCAGAAAGCCCAGTTCTTCAATAGCTCCCCTCCATCCCACCCCATAGAGCACAGCCACCCCAGGCTTGCAGCAGTGCTGATGTCCGGGTGACCAGCAGGCCGTACTTAGCACCTTAGGAAACGGACTGCCTGCCAACTCCCTAGAAGGGATTTGAGGTCCTTATGAGTCATCCACTGTAGTAAGCAGCATCACACCCCTGAGTCTGTCAGGTTTTTCTTCCACACCTTCCATGGTAGTTCCTGTTTTCCTGCTTCTTTCAATGTAGGCTTCAGCCTCTTTGACTCCCCTAGTTTCCAGAGCCACTTGAGCTACAGTCCGTCTTGAGGTGGCCCCACCACAATGCCCATGGGGGACCGTGCTAACTTAGCTCCTGTTATCCCCCACGGGTCTTCATTGGCTGTCTACGCTAATGCCCACCATTCGGCGCCACAAGGCCTACGGCCCTTGACTCCTTCCCGTATGGATGGATTACTTAGACTTACAGGTTTCAGCAATTTTTTTCCTACTTTGAACCATATGACAGCTTGACCAAAGTGTCTAATTCTGTTTTTATTGTTATAATAAAATAACTGGAGTTAGGTAATTTACAAGAATAAAAGTTTAGGGGTTGGAGAAATGGTTCAGTGGTTTAATGGCCACTGACTGCTCTTGCAGAGGACCCCAGTTTGATTTCCACACACCCACATGGAGACTAACAACTCCCCTTCCTGACTGCAATTCCAGTTCCAGGGAGTCAAACACCCTCTT
>VZQC01001856.1:0-20074 GCA_009823505.1 Rhizomys pruinosus
GGGAGGAACCTTCACACAGATACATCTGAAAAGCATTAATTTCCAGAGTATACAAGCTACTCAAAAAAACAAAGAAGAAAGAAAACAAATGATCACTCAAAAGATGGAATGCAAAAATCTGAATCGAAGACTTCACAGAGGAGGAATTAGAGATGGCCGAGAAAACTTAAGAACTGTTTACACATCTCTGATAATTAAGGAAATGCAAATTAAAAACCACTTGAAGATATCACCTTACTCAATTAAGAGGCGAGGATCAAGAACAGAATTGATACCAAAATCTGGAGAGGTTGTTGCGGGAAAGGGGAACATCATCCATTGCTGGTGTGAATATCAACTTGTACAGCCTATGGAAAACAGTGGGTGGAGAACCCTTAAACGACCAAAAGTGAGCCTTCCATTTGACCCAGTGCAGACACTCCTGGGTATATAACACAACAAACACAACTTACTGCAAAAAGTTACATGCACGGCTATGTTTATTGCAGCTCTGTTCACAATAACAAAAAAAGCTGGAACCAGCCCGGTCCCTCAACTGACGGAACTGGATAGAGAAATGTGGTACTTTATATAATGAGTTCTATGCAGAGTAAAGAGGGACAACATCATGGAACTTTGCAGGTAATATGGAGCTGGAAGACATTATGTTAAAGTGAAGAATAACACAGTAGCCGACAAAAACAAAACAAATGGTGTCCCTCATATGTGGATGCTAGTAACCAACAACCCAGATATAATATTTCTCATGGAGTAGGGATGCATCGTAAAAAGAACAACAGAGACGGCATCAGAAAATGGACTGTAAATGTGAATTTGGAAGGGGGGAATGGATGGGAGAGGGACACGGTATGTATATTCGATTCAAAGGATAAATTTGAATTGATTTGAGTTCGGCCAAGCTCGCAGTTTTTGCCTAGACACTGTCACAGGATACATGGTGTTTTTAGGACTTATAAAGTAAATATGTGATATATTAAACAACACTTGGTTTACAGACTCTGATAAAACGGTAATGCATCCTGATTAAATGTAGATATCTAGGCTGTTGTCCACATTTTGGTTTTACACAAAATCTGTAGAGCCATATACTTTGGGATTGGGCCCCCAACAAATGTACAATGTTCTCTAGTAATTTGTCTGTTGTACAGTATCACCTTGTAGCATCTCCTTCAGTGATGATTTAATGCGAAAATTAAGTTTGCTTCCCAAGTTAATCATATATAGTCCCCAAAACAACATGGGTGAAAATTTAGATTGAAATCTGTGCCTTGATTCCACCCTATAGTTATGTATATAACAACTGTCTTCTCGAGACTCATGGGTTAAAAAAAAGGGGGGGAGATACGACAGACATAAACCTTTTAGTCAAAAACCTTGCAGTTCAAATCTTAAACTAACTACGGGAAAAGATTGTTTGTTCCAACAGACAAAATGTCACAACTTAATGTCTGAAAAGAAAAGATACACTTTTGCATTGAGTAGGATGTACCAAAATGGCAACTGAGAAGGTTGACCCGGTCTGACATTGAAAGGGAAGAAAGCCTCAATTGCATAAACACGGACCCCTTCTGTGGATCCTAAGGTAACAGACTATGTGTAAAGTGAGTTCCTAATGAACTTATACCTTCCTTTTTATATTTTTTTTTATTTTTTTTAATTTAATTTTTTTTATTGATGCTTTGTGCATATTCGATACCATTTAGCCCTTTTCCAATCAGACAACTGTTTTTACCCTTCTAGTGCACAAAGTGTTTTATATGAACTTTCTTGCCTCCCCCCCATAGAACAATATAATATGAGATGACGACCTCGTCTGCCAACGTAAATTGGAGACAACTATTATAGAGGTAATCTCTTAAAAAACCGGTAAAAACGCCCTTCCGTTAATTGCCAATAGACATAAAAACTGTGAAAAGGATTATACGTCTCTGTTCAGACCAAATAATAATACTAAAAGTCCATTGGGCATGCACGTAGGCAAAGTAATAATTAAGCAGGAGCTCTGACATCAGCATATGGATTTTCTACCAGGGAGATGTTGGGCCAGTGGGATCCAAGACCCCACAAAAGGTAGGGCTCCTTGCCCCTAAGTTGGGATACCTGCAGAGAGAGAGCCGATAAGACCCTGCTCCGAAGACCTGACGTAACAGGGAGGGATGTTCTTGAGACTCCACATTGCAAGTGTACAGATGCCCCTCTGGAATGCCCAGAAGTGTTACCAAGGCCATAAACCAATAAAGCAATATGGGTCTCCCTGAGAGTCAAGCAAGATCTCCACCGTCAGCAACACAGCTACACCTCACCTGCCCGGAAATACTGTGCAGCAGAGGCAGCCATGCGTGTATATCCCAAATCATAATTGCTATTGGCTCTCTCCTTGGAGATATAACCCATGGCGGATGCCACAAGCCTACATCCTCTACAGGTTTTAGGAGATGATTAATAAAGCCACAGTAAGACCCTGTCATATTTGTCGGGGGAGTAAAATGTAATTCATGAGATGTAAACTATCATCCAAACATATTTGTATACCAAAGTAACCTACCTAAATATTAGTCTGTCTTAATTGCTTGATATATCTAATTGTTTGTGCTTCATTAGTAGGTATTGAAAGGTTATTGACAATGTCAGCCCATGAAAGGAAACACCAGAATTAATCCATTTTGTTTGTTACAGTCTCCAGAGAAAGTAGGAATGTTTACTTCTCATCCACCTGTGGCACCTTTTCTAAGCCTAGGGACAATGCTGCGGAAGAGGGGGCATGGTAGAATGTAAAAGGCTGCGATTGGGGTGAACGGTGAAACTACACGATGTAGTCCTGGAACACATCTTTTGATCAACTAGATTGAACAACACAACCTTCACCCCTCCACTGATGGTGGACTGTGGGGGGTTTGGTGCACAACAGTCCTGTAGATTGGTTGTGCATGAATGGCTTACTCATGGTTTATCATTTATAGCTAAAAAAGGAAAAAAAGAAAAAAACCTGAAAATGCAGGACAGTTAGGGCGAATACATGATCTGGATGGGTGTGGGGGGGTGGGGAGAAGGGAACAGGGAAAATATGTCCTGACTGAATTTGAGAATATGTACGAAATCCACACACCATCAATAAAAATTAAATTAAAAAAAAAGAAAGAAATTTGGTTTCATTGCTCCCATTCTGGGTCTGGCGCCCTCTTCTGACCTCTGTGAGCATTGCACGACATGAGAGCACTTACATGCATGCAGGTAATACACTCATGCACATAAAATAAAAATAATGAAATATTTTTTGAAAAGGAAATGGAATAAATGCACGCCTTGTGCATGTATCTCCATGATGGTGGTTGTTACTGTTATTGAGAAAAAAAAGTACAAGATGGGAAAAAAATCACAACAAAGAGCAAAATGAAGAAGAGAAAATGAAAATGAAATCACTGTTATTTCAGAATTATATATCAAGCTTTTCTCATTCTGCTTCCTGAGGCCTCACACTAAACATTTGGTTTAAAAAATATATAGAGAGGTTGGAGAGATGACTCAGTGGTTAAACGCATGTACAATTCTGCGGAGAACCCAGTTGTGGTTCCTAGCCTCCCAAGTCAGGCAGTGCATAACCTAACTCAGTTCCAGTGGATCTGACACCCTCTTCTGACCTCTGTGGGCACCTGTATACCTACACACAGGCACAAACATATAATTTTTAACTATAAATAAATCTTTAACAGCTAAGAAGAGCAATAATTTGGGGTCATTGAAGTATATCACCAGATACAACCATTTGCCACAAAACCTTATGACCTGAGTTCAGTCCTGAGCATGCACGTGGTAGAAGGGGAGAACTGATTTCTGGATGGCGCCCTCTGGCCTCCAGTGCATGCTGTGACACACACACACACACACACACACACACACACTAATGTGATAGATAAAGAAATAAATAATAACACAATAAAAATAATGATGTTCTCAACACATTACTCCTGGGAATAGAATATATAGGGTTCCCGGAGCAGTCACTCATGCTTAAGGTAATTAGAATCATTTCCTCTTTCCATGTAATGGAAATCAAGAAATAATAAAAGCTCTAACATTTTTGCCAACCAACAGCTAAATGAAGGGAAACAGAAGAAAAGGAAGAGAAGCAGTAATAGTAATCACTGGGAGCCAGAAAGAGATCGGCTATGAGTGACGCGTGTTAGTCAGTGTTCCGTCCGTCCATCCGTCTGTCCAATGAAATGCTGAGGGAGGCTATTTTTATAAAAAGGAAAGGTTTCCTTAGCCCACAGTTCAGGGGTCCCGGGGCCTGGACCTGCACATGCTCAGTTCTGGCAAAGGTCTCCTAGCTGTCTCATGTCAAGATGGATGCTTTGACAACGGTGGTGGAGTACACGAGGAAGCTTGGTGAGGCAGCAAACCTGGGACCCGGGCCAGAGCAGGCTCAGCCTCTAACTCAACAGGGCCCCACGGGAAGTGCCATGGTCTCTTGTAAGGACACACACGCCTCCATTTGACGTAAGGAAGCATTGCAGTACCGCTCCCTCTATAAGGTGCGTGGCCCCCGAAGACCGCCATTTTGATCCTGCTATTTTATCACAGCAACACAAAAGTAACTAACGTGCTGACATAATTCAGAGGAATAATTTGAGGAAATGTGACAATAAACATCTATTGATTTCCATTTAAAAGATCAGCATCAAGGATCCATGACTGGGCAAAGTTAAAATAACTCCAACTTGAAAATTTTATAAATATTTTATTCTTTTTATTTTAATGTATATGTCTGCGTGCCTATATGTATGTAAGTGCACTCGTATCATGCAATGCCGGAAGAGGACATAAGATTCCCCTGGAACTGGAGTTAAGGACAGTTGTTAGCCACCATGTGGGTGCCGGGAATTGAACCCAGGTCTTCTGCAAGAGCAGCCAGTTCTCTTAACCACTGAGCCATCTCTGCAGCCCAAACTTAATGAAATTTAAGAGTGTTTTTACAATTGCTAAATGAGTCACTGAATTTTATTTTCCAAGCTGGATAGAAATAAAGCAGTATTGCTTTGAGACTTTGAAAAATATTACTGGAACCAAAAAAAAAAAAACCCAGCTTTATAGATCTGTCATACAAATCTTATCATTTTTTCTGTAACTGAGTAGAACAAAAATATATTTCTTTCAGATAATCAAAAAAGATAATCTGTAAAACTGCCTTGCAAACCTATTCACTTTCCCATCAGAGTTGGGGAAAAAAAATGTCTTTCAGTGGACTTTGTAAATATCACTGATTCCAATTAAATTCACCTTTGTAGGGAGGGGATCTACCAGACTCAGTTGTGTGTTCACACCACCTCTTAAACACACGCTTCCTCTTGGGGTTTTCCTCTACCAAAATAAAGCAACATAAAGCCTCCCTAGCTCTGCGCTTCTTACACCTTGTGTTTCCTCATCTGAGTGGCACTAGTGCTCTTCAGAATATGGTATCTCTACTGTGCTTCTTTTGGGGTTTTGTGGGGGAGGGCTGTGGTATTAGGGATTGAACCCAAGACCTCATGCCTGCTAAGTAAGTGCCCTAAAGCTGGACCTATATTCCCAGCCCGGCCCCGGCTTCTCAGAGATTAAGCGTGAACACCAATTCAAAGGTTTAAAATGCCATGTATTAATTCACACATCAGGTCTCCTGTCCATTGTGACAAAATGATCTAATTTAAGAAAACAAAATTAAGGGAAGAGGAGACAGAAATCAACCATGGCCCGGAGAGCCCCTTTCAATTCAGGGGCCTTGTTATTGCTACTCATCTCTGAAACCTTGCAGCTCTGACCATCTGGATACTCTGCCTTGTGGCATACTTCCCAAGAAAGACTAAGGAAGGAACAGTATTGGAGGGGGGGTTCAAAGATTAAGACCCATAGGGGCTAGAGAGATGGTTCTGTGGTTAAGAGCACTGGCTGCTCTTGTAGAGGATCTAATTTCAATTCCCAGCACCCACAAGCCAGGTAAATATATATATATATATATATATATATAAGTAATGTCCTCCATACAGCTTCCAGGTTCCGAGGGAACTGAACCGCTCCACCTCCATGGTAGCGCATGACCATGGGACACTCAAACACATGCAGCCTAAAACAAAATAGAAATCGAAGAAAATTTTTTAAAAAAGATCTAGATCAGCCGAAAAGACTAGTGATCCTGAGTAACAAAATCCATAAAAACATTATCCACTAAAAAGAAAGAAGCATCTTTGAAGCGGTTTTTATGGCTGGCACCGTTGGCTGCAAATATAAGCATCCATATTTAGCCATAAGAAAATTACGTTTGCTCTAGGGATGTGACAGACTTAAGGTTTTCTCTAAGATCTCTGACCTACTCCAGCGATGTGATATGTGGCTATGTTTACAGTGTCCGCTTGATTTCCTCCGTCTGAGTGGCTTTAAATCAATGTAGGGACTGTGATGTACCTCAAGGGAAAGTGCTACTACTGTAGTTTTAGGTGAGGGAGAGTTGATCTTCCTTAAGAGAGAGACTCTGTATAGGCTGCCTAGACCCCTGTTGATGGACTTACACAGAGAGAAGTCTGGGGACCCCAACTTGACTCCATAGGCCTTAATATAGATGACAGAGTGCACAAAATGCAGTGGGTGCAGCAAAGGGAGGTACAGAGAGAAGAGGGGGTACAAGATGATAGATACATAAATGAATAGATGATAGGTATATAGTATCGATAATGATAGATGATACAGAGAAAATAGATAGATGAATGGATAATAGATAATAGATAGATAGATAGATAGATAATAGATAGATGATAGATAGGTGATATAGGTAGATGAAGATGATAGATAGATGATAGAAGATAGATAGATGATAGATAGATGATAGGTGATATAGGTAGATGATGGATGATAGATAGATGATAGATAGAAAATTGATAGATAGGGAGATAGATACTTAGATGATAGAGAGATGATGATAGATGATAGAGATAATAGATGATGATGATGATAGATGATAGATAGATAGATAGATAGATAGATAGATAGATGATACACAGAGAGATAATAGATGTTTAGAGATAGATCATAGAAAATAGATAGATGATACACAGAGAGATAATAGATGATAGATATACATAGATAGATAATAGATGATAGATAGATGGTAGATATAGATATAAAAAAATAGATGATAGATAAATAGATGATAGATACATACATAGATAGATGATAGATACATAGATACATAGATACATAGATGATAGATACATAGATAGATGATAGATAATAGATGATCTATCAATAGATAGATGATAGATAGATAGATAGTAGATAGATAGATAGATGATACACAGAGAGATAATAGATGTTGAGAGATAGATCATAGAAAATAGATGATACACAGAGAGATAATAGATGATAGATAGACATAGATAGATAATAGATGATAGATAGATAGATAGATGATAGATATAGATATAGAAAAATAGATGATAGATAAATAGATGATAGATACATAAATACATAGATAGATTATAGATAGATACATAGATACATAGATGATAGATACATAGATAGATGATAGATAATAAATGATCTATCAATAGATAGGTAGATGATAGATAGATAGATAGATAAATAGATAATAGATACATAAATAGATGATAGAGACTTAGATATGGCACACTTGACCCTACTGCTAACAATCCCCAGGACTCCCCTGCCCCATAGTGAACATCAGAAAACAACTGAATATGAAGGAGAATGTGAGCACTCGGCTCCTGCAGAAACACCTGTGCTGACCTCACTTCCTGCAGAAACAACTCTGCTGACTTCACTTCCTGCAGAAACACCTGTGCTGACCTCATTTCCTGCAGAAACAACTCTGCTGACCTCACTTCCTGCAGAAACACCTGTGCTGACCTCACTTCCTTTCCTTCTTGTTCCCTTCTGGATACATTTTGAAGGCGCTAAACTCAGCAGAGAGTGAGAGTGGCCTGACTACACCATGCTTTCTGTACATAAGCTTCTTAATTCCCAAAGCTAGACCACCATGAGACAGAAAATGCAGATATAAGATGAAGTCAACATAGAATTAAACAGGTGGCCACTGATGTTTTGTTAAGCCCAGGCTGCCCTTGAACTTGATATCCTCCAGCAGATCAACATCATCCCACCAAACTAAAGTCTGGATTACTTTTTATGTAATGGGTACTAAATTATATGGTACATCAAAGAAGCGATGAGGGATGGAAAAGGAGGGGTCACTATGATATAATACAAGTGAACAATAAAATAAAACTGGGACTCCAGTAATATGTCATCTCCATTAACAACTATGCTTTACAAAGATCAAAAGATGAACATATATTAAATACAGATGTACTCAATTTTGTGAGCATCACAGCCATTGTACATTAACAAAAGACAAAGTAAATGAAGCCAGAAGCAGCGGGGAGATGGCTCAGAGGCTAGGACTGCCTGGTGCTCTTGCAGAGAAGCTGAACTAAGTTCTGAGCACCCACATCAGGCAGCTCACAACCACCTGTAGCTGCAGTTCCAGAGAACCTGACACCTCCTTCTGGCCTCCACAGGTACTGCATCCACATGTGCACATACCCACATTCAGATACACATACATACACAAAAATAAAAATAAATCTCTTCTAAAACTAATTTTAGAATGAAGCCCCCAGATCTCTGAGGGTGAGATATTGATTCTTAAGTGTACCCCTCTGCCTATAGTGATGGAAGAAAACTCCCAGAACTGATTCTGCTGCTGTATTCATGATGCTAAGAACCGAAAGATCTGTAGAGTTTTCTACTGAAGATTGAGTGTAAAATCTCTCATCTGTGCAAATGAAGTGGAGCTGAAACTGGGTTTTAAATGGGTCTGGACTCATTTTTGCCTTGTTTTGAGCATGGGCCAGTGTTCCCATTTGCTCATTATTGTGATAAGACACCGTGACCAAAAGAAACTTGTGAAAGACTAAGTTTACTTCACTTTACAGGTCACAGTCCATCACCAAGAGAAGCCAAGGCTTCCAAAAGTTGGTTCTTTGAGAGAATAAACAAGATAGACCTCTAGCCCAGTTAACCAAAAGAAAGAAGGAACAACTCCAAATCAATAGAATCTGTGATTAAAGAGGAAATATCACAACAGACAATGAAAAGGTCCAGACAATCATATGGGAATACTTCAAAAACCTATACTCTACCAAGTTTGAAAACCTACAAGAAATGGATGAATATCTGAAATCCTGGGAATCACCAAAGCTCAACCAAGAAGAGATCAACAACCAAAATAGACCAATAATACAGGAAGAAATTGAAGATGTAAAAAGTAGCCTCCCAACCAAAAATGCCCAATCCCAGATGTTTTCACAGCAGAATTCTATAAAATATTTGAAAAAGACTTACAATCATTACTACTCAAGTGGTTTAGAAGGATACAAACAGAGGGAGTTCTCCCAGATTCCTTCTATAAAGCCATAATCATGCTATTACCAAAACCAGGTAAAGATACAACCAAAAAGGAAAATTATAGACCCATCTCCCTAATGAACACAGATGCCAAAATTTTAAACAGGATACTGGCAAATCGCATACAGACCCACATCAAGAAGATCATCCATCATGACTAAGTTGGATTCATACCAGAGATGCAGGGATGGTTCAACATATGAAAATCAATAAATATCATCAAACATATAAATGGACTGAAAGACAAAAACCACACCACCATCTCAATTGACGCAGAGAAAGCCTTTGACAAAATCCAGCATCCCTTCATGTTTAAAGTCCTAGAGGGAACTGGACTGGAAGGATCATTCCTTAATGTAATCAAAGCCATATACAAGAAACCCACAGCCAATATCATCCTAAATGGGGAAATGACAGAAGCATTCCTCTTAAAGGTAGGAACTCTGCAAGGCTGTCCCCTGTCACCAATCCTTTTCAATATAGTGCTTGAAACCCTTGCTAGTGCGATAAGGCAAGAAAAGGAAATTAAAGGAGTTCTAATCGGAAAAGAGGAAGTCAAGCTATCCCTTTTTGCGGATGATATGATTGTCTACCTAAGGGATGCTAAGAACTCTACTAGAAAACTCCTAGAAATGATTAAACACTTCAGTAAAGTGGCAGGATACAAAATAAATCTAGAAAAATCAGTAGCCTTTCTTTACACCAACAACAAGCAACTGAAGAAGGAATACAAGGAGACCTTCCCACTTAACAATAGCCTCAAAAACAATAAAATATCTAGGAACAAACCTAATCAAAGACACAAAGGATCTCTACAACAAAAATTTTAAACCCTTGAAGAAGGAAATTGAGGAAGACATCAGAAGATGGACAAACCTCCCATGCTCATGGATTGGGAAAATAAATATAGTAAAAATGTCCATTCTACCCAAACTCTTGTACAGATTTAATGCAATCCCAATCAAAATCCCCAAGAGCTTCTTCACAGGCTTGGAAAAAAAATCCTCAATTTCATTTGGAAAAACAAAAGACCCCGAATAGCCAAAGCAACCCTGAGCGAAAATTCAATACAGTGGGGATTGCTTAATCAGACATCAAAACTATACTACAGGGAAACTTACTCAGTCATAAAAACAGCTTGGTTACTGGCAAATAAAACAGACCTGGTTGATCAATGGACATAAAACGAAGATCCAAACCTGAGCACATACAATTCACCCCACTCCTATTTGACAAGGGGGCCAAGAAGACACACATGGAATGAAAGACAGACATCTTCAGCAATGTGGTGTTGGCAAAACTGGGATTCACCACTTGTAACAGCATGAAATTAACCCCTACCTCTCACCGTACCATAGTCAATTCCAGATGGATCAAAGACCTCAACGTGAAACCCAAACACTCTGGAGGTGATTAAAAGAAAAATGCTTGGCAGACTGTCCTAAGACCATCAGGCATAGGAAAAGACTTCCTAAATCAGGAAGCAGCTGCACAAAGAAATAAGATCGACAATTGACAAATGGGACCTCATTAAACTCAAAAGCTATGTACATCAAAAGAAACAATAAAGGAAGTGAGAGAAAATACCACAGAGTGGGAGGAAACCTTCACATGCAGATACATCTGACAAATATTAATTTCCAGAGTATACAAGCTACTCAAAAAACAAAGAAGAAGAAACAAATAGAACCACTCAAAAGATGGAGCAAAGAACTGAATAGAGACTTCACAGAGGAGGAATTAGCGATGGCTGAGAAACATCTTAAAAACTGTTCAACATTGCTAATAATTAGGGAAATGCAAATTAAGACCACTATAAGATATAATCTCACTCGATAAGACTGGCCAGGAATAAGAAAACAAATGATATCAAGTGCCAGAGAGGTTGTGGGGAAAGGGGAACACTCATCCATTGCTGGTGGGAATGTAACTTGTACAGCCACTATGGAAAGCAGTGTGGAGAACCCTTGGAATACTCCAAATGAGCTTCCATTTGACTCAGTCATACCACTCCTGGTATATACCCACAAGACTCATCTTACTGCCAAAATACATGCACAGCATATTTATTGTCAGCTCTGTTCACAATAGCAAAAAGCTAACCAACCCAAATGCCCTCAACTGACAAGTGGATTAGAGAAAATGTATACATGTACACATAATGGAGTTCTATGCAGCGGTAAATAAAAATGACATCATCAATGACATTTGCAGGAATGGATGGAGCCAGAAGATATATATTAAGTGAAGTAACACAGTCCCAGAAAAACAAACAACAAAGGTATCCCTCACTGAGGATGCTAGCTCCAATAACCAGTTGTAAATATTCTTGTGGAGAGTGATGCTATTAAAAAGCACACAACAGAAAGACTGCATCAGAAAACTGACTGAAATGGTGGATTCGGAGGGTTGGGGGGCGGAAAAGGGACACGGGCCTATATTCGATTAATGTATATTTTTTTAATTACAGAAATGAGTTTAATTTCTTGCTACATTAGAAGAGGGATAGATGTGCTAAACAGTTGAAAACAAGATCTATAAACTTAGACACACACAGGTACTTAGACCAGTTTAGATTTAGACATTCAGTAGACTGAACTGTTTTAACAATGAAAATAATTCTGCCACAAAAATGAAAACAGTATTAAGACTGGTTTGCAAAATTGTCCAAATTTCCTTTTTAAGCATTGATTTTTTCAAACTATTTAAATGCCACTTCTTTACCCTACATTATCCAAATATTATAAACTTCATTTAGAAGTTAGTTTATGTATTAGAACACCTCTAAAGTGTTTTATCAAGATACTTCCCCTAAGTCATAACAGCTTACATCCTCCCTTTAAATTGTGTATCTTTTCACATTGTTATGTCATTCTTATCTACTCTGTAGAGGGGTCAAATATATGGGTCAGCAAGGGAGCACATTTGAGGCCCTGTGTATGATCCCCATCACACCCGCCCCCCCCCCCAACGGAGAAAAGAAAAGGACAGCCCGGAGGAAAAAATACAAGTATTAAAGACCTACAAATTCTTCTTCGCTTCTGTTATAGTGCAGCAATTTCTCATCTATCCCATAGTAATCTATCAACTGAGTAATGCTTAGTTTCTTGTCTTCAGAAACAGCTGCCTGCAAATCATAAAGCAACAGCTGGCTACAGTTTCTCCACTTTTTTATTAAGAACTGTAGCTCACACAGGTCATTCTTCGATCTATACATTTTGGCTAGTTTTAGCCTCGAAGAAGGTTTTCCTTCTCTTGAACCTGCTTCATCAATTTGCTTCTTCCTTTATTTTAGTTCAGTATTCTCTTCACTGATATCATTTTGGGTAGCACTGGATGACCCAGGAGCATGGACTTAGATTATGTGCATTACATTCTTTGAGCTATTTTTCGTTCTATCATCCTTTCTTTCAAACTTCCTTGGAATTCTGAACAGTCTCCCTCTCTTGAAGATGCTCCTATTTCTGAAAAGATCTCATCATCATCTTCATTAGTTGTATATTATGAATTGATGTGAGTTCAACAAGTATCAATTTGCCAGACTCTCCTACAGGTTACAAGTGTTTAGGACTTGTAAAAGTATACATATGTGTAATAAAACAGCATTGGTTTAAAGGTTCTGATAAAAATGTAATGCACCTTAGTTAATTGGAAATATAAATTGTTGTCGTCTACAGTTTTTACTTAAAATCTGTATTAACAATAACTTTGGGATTGGCACATACATGTTCTCTATAATTTTCTGTTGTACAGTATAATCTTGTAGCATTCTCTTTTACTGTAGGATGTTTTAACTTAAGAAATTAAGTTTTCTCCTAGTTAACGAACTATAGTCACCCAAAATAGCTTGGGGGATTTGATGAAATCTGTGCCTGATTCCTGCCTATAGTATATGTACTTACAAATGATTTTTTGAGACTCATGGGTCAAAAACAAAAACCTAAAATAAAAAGGGGGGATACAGCTATATATGAAAACCTTTTTGTCAAAACTTTGCAATTCTCAATCTTAAAACTAGCTCTGGGAAAAGATTTGTAGTTCCCACAAGCAAAATGTCACCACTTACAGCTGAGAAAAGAAAGACACAGCTTTGTCATTGTATAGGATGTACCAGGAAGTGCCAGCAGAAAGGTTGGACCATCTAAACATATTGAAATGAAGAAAAGCATTCAGATTCTACAGGCATCAAACCCCTCTTGGGATCCTACTTGTAACAAACTATTATAATGAAGTCCTAATGAAACTTAACTTCTAGTGCACCAAGTTTTAATAGAGAGATTTCTTACCTCTCCTTCATAGACAAGGAGGAATATTGATCATGAGGTCATCTCAACTGTAATTTTGAGTCTTTTAACAAATGGTATTTCTCATTGTGGATGCTAGCACCAAAATACTACTATAAGGCAAACTGACAATGTTAATGTTTATATTCCTCTTTAGATGAAAGCAACTGTGCTCTTAGAATGTGAATCATTTTAACAGGCTAGAATTAACCTACTATTAATTTTCAGACTTTGTAGTTTTGGTATAGGGTGGAGGGTATGTATGTATATTTTAGAGTAATAATAAAATCAAAAGGGGAAAATGTTAAGCCTGAAATATGATGGGAAAATAACTAGTTTATTTTCAGATGACAAAATTTTAGTAAAGTCATCACACACACACACACACACACACAACACACACATCTACTCATATATATATATATCTATCTCTATAATGCATGTGTTGAGCCGTACAAGGAACAACAACAACCCTCAGAACTGGACAAGAACCAACTGAAACGAAACAGTGAAAGTTCTCCCAAACAATATCCTCTAGTTGAAAAACTTTAAAAGACCAGAAAAAGATACAAGAACGGTGTATGGAAAATGCATGAACTTGGATGGGTGGTGGGGTATGTAAAGGGAAATGAGTCTAAATTTGGAATGAGAAATGATGTATGCAATACACAAAACTTCATAAAAATATTTTTTTTAATTTTTATTTATTTATTTATTTTTATTGTATGAATTATGTCTGCATCGTTTGCGCACCCGGTCGTGCGATCCCGGAGGTCACGAACGGTCTCGGTTCCCTGGAACTGGAGTTCTCCTGGAACCGAGTCAAGCACAGACGGTTCTCAGCCGCCATGTGGGTGCTGGGACGACCCGGGTCCTCTGCACAGCGGTCGTCGCTCTTAACCGCTGCCATCCTTTTTTAAAGAGATGATTCTCAGGCCATGCCACAGGCCAGTCAGATGAAGCAGTTCCTTGGGGAGGTTCCCCCTTGCCAGATGTGTCAAGCCGACAACTAAATTTCTCCAGCACAGTTGGTTGGACTCCTGAACCTCCTGCCTCCTCCTCCTCCTCCTCCTCCTCCTCCTCCTCCTCCTTCCTCCTCCTCCTCCTGAGTGCTGGGATTATACGTGTGTGCCACCACGTCCAGCTATATGAATGACTTTTTAAAATATGAGAGTTTAGGGGTCTAAGAATTTCCCACCGTTTTAGTCACTTAAGCCTAAGGTGTGTTACCAACATCATCAGCAAAATCAGGTAGAAGACTGGCCTAAAAGAAAATCTAAGTTCTGGGGCTGGAGAGATAGCCTAGCGGTTAAGAGCACTCGACGCTCTTGCAGGAACCCGGGTTTTGATCCCCAGCACCCACATGGCGGCTAAGGAACCATCTGTAACTCAATTCCAGAGAACTCCAGTTCCAGGGGAATCCGAGACCCTCTTCTGACTCCGCGGCATTGCACGACACGGGTGCACAGACCTGCATGCAGACAGTACATTCATACACATACAAAAATAAATAAATACTAATAATATAAATAAATAAATAATATAATATAATAATAAAAAAATTTTTTTAAATAAAAAAAAGAAAATCTAATTCTATTTTTCTTTTTCTTTCTTGACAGTTTCTTCAACCTGGAAATGCTGGGATTGTCTTGACTCTCTCAGGAACATTCCAACTCATGCATCCTTAAGATTCTCACATGATAAAGTGCGGAGGAAAGACCAAGACGTCCCTAGGTTTGTACAAAGCAAATCTAAATTAGTCAGGTCTAAGGTTATGCCCACACAACGTCACCTAATCGGTTGAAAGAGAAGCTTTCAGCTAAACAGTAGACTTGCTACAAAGAAAATCTCAAATGAGAAAAGAACATTTAAAAAACTGCATGTTATGGAAATAGAGTCCTACAGGCTCCTGGGACCTTGCTCAGATGAACCCACAGCAATGGTGTCAGCACGCTCGAGACCCATGCAACTCAAGCAGACAAAAACCAGCAAAAAACCAGAATTGGAAATGGCAAAAACCCAACCTTAGTCAAAGAATGATGGGTAGCTGATTACTGCTGGGTGAAGAAGAGCTGGTCTTCTTAAGGGGAGGGACTCTGGATAAGCTGACTAGACCCCAGTGGATGCACTGAGGGATGTCTGGAGAGACTAAGTTGACCCCAAGGGGCCATGACACAGATGAGAGAACACATGCACTCTGGGATGGGAGGGTACCATGGGGGGAGGGAGTAGAGAGATGATTGGAATGTGCTGTATGAAATACAGAAATATCCGATAAAAACTGCATGTGTGGATATAAGGGAAGATTTCTGAGGTTTCTCAAGTCTCATCTTTCTGACAAAAAAAAAAAAAAAATGTATCCCCAGCAAATTCCAGCCAGCACTGGAGCTATAGAGTATACTTCCTCTGAACTCTTCCCTTGGAGAAGCTTTGGAACTTCAGCCTCTGAGGGTTTCATAAGTTTAAATTAACTGCATTGACTGTGAGGGCTTGAACCAACGTCACTCCATTTCCCTCTCTGTACAGACAGGGAAACGGAAGCTCACAGACTGACTGAGTTCCGGCCCTCCCCACCCTCGCCATTCCAGCCGTGCGAGCTACTGAGTCTTCACGTCTTGAAGATAAGTTTTCTTAGAAAATAGGAAGTGGCTACTCAAGATGCTGGGGTTCCAGCCTAAGTAAAACATTTATACCATGCTCGAGGAACATTGTGGAAGAGAAGGTAGAAAGAATGTGAGAGCCAAAAGGCAGGGAGAAGGACTGCAGGATGGGATGGGATGGCGTGACACGGCCGGGTTCACGGCCTCACGCAATCACCGTTCCTGGCACCGGCCTATGTATGCCTGGTCCTGCTGACAGTTACTCATGGACGACTGTTGGCTTCTGACAGGTGCTAGGAGAGAGGGGTGGTCACTGCCTCAGCTGTGTCCATACTGGTGAAGCCACCGGGCCCCAATGGATAGTTAGTTAGAAACTCATGGTCACGAAGCTGGCCCTGGCCAAGCCCAGAGGGGCATGAGCAAAATAAAGACATGAATGTAAGAAGAGAGAGACCTTTAGGAAGAGAGAGGATGGACAGGAGTCTGGGGGAGATAAGAGGAGACCAAGGATGAGAAGAATCAGAATGCAACATGAATACATGTGAAATTGCCTTGAACACAAATTCGGTTAAAAAAGAAAATATTTGGGTTAGAAAGATGATTCAGCGATTTAAAGCACTGGCTGTTCTTGCAGAGGACCTGGGTTCAGTTCCCAGCCAGCATCCACATGGCTGCTAACCACAGTTCCAAACTCTGATTCCAGGGAATCCGATGTCCTCTTCTGACCTCTGTGGACATTGCACACTTACACATATGCCAGCCATACACTCATACACATAAAATAAAAATAATAAATAAAATATTTTTTAAAAAATAAAATATTAAGTGTCTGTGTTACTCTTACTTAAGATTGGAGCCCAAGCTTCCAAACCTATCTCAAAAGAAAAAAGTCTGTCTTGCCCATACGAACTAGAAATGATACCAATTGTAGCAGAGGAGGATGTGGACAGAGGGAATATGGTTAAAAATAAAGACTTTCTGTGCTTTTGATAAATTTCTCATCAGGTGGTTTGTCATTCTTTACGCTGAAGGCAATAGAAGTGTAATATCAGACTCTCCTAAAATAAACCAAAATGGACTTTAAAAAAAAAAATGGGTTCTAAAAGGGTACTTTGTTCTTCTTCTCTGAAGTGAGTCCAAAACCAACAACAACAAAGATGAACTGGCCAAAGGAAGGAATATCTTAATCTGAGTCAGTGTGGACACTGTTTAATTCAATTTACTTTAATGGAACAAACTTGTATGGGTGTGCTCTGTGGAAGGGGCCATCTCTCGCTTTCCTGTCTCATGACTGTGTCTGAACTTCAGAAGTAAGTTAAGAGGCAACAGGGAATGCAAATGAGAGGTCAGATTATATTTGACATTTTTTTTTTACATTGTATAAAAAAATATTTATTTTTCTTTTTATTTTATGTGTTATGACTCTTTTGCCTCTGGGAGGTAGCCATGCACCTTGTTGTGCAATGCCCCAGAGATCAGAAAAGGGAGGGCAATCAGACCCCTGGAACTGGAGTTACAAGCAATTGTAAACTGCCATATGGGTGTAGAGAATCAAACCTGGTCCTCTGCAAGAGCAGCCAGTGCTCTTAACCCATGAGCCATCTCTTCAGCCCTGGGACTTTTGGTTTTTAGATTTTACTTTTTTAATTATGCACATGTGGAGAGTCCAGATACCTCCTGAGACCTAAAGAGGGTGTCAGATCCCTTGGAACTGAAGATACAGGTGGTCGTGAGCTGATTGAAATTGAATTCAGGGCCTCTGTAAGAGCAATACTCGCTCTTAAACACTGAACCGTCTCTCCAGCCCCAGATTGTTTTTTGGACCAGAGTCTCATGTGCTCCATGTTGGCCTCGAACTCTCTGTGTAACCAAAAACAATCGTGAATTTTTTGATTCTCCTACCTCCTCCTCCTCCCAGTGCCGCCATTACAGACCTGCAGAACCGTGCCTGGCTTGATGAAGTGCTGGGGCTGTTTTGTACATGCTAGGCAAGCCCAAGTAGCCTGTTGTTAAGATTTTACTTTCCTTTACTTTCTTCTCCATGGTGAACATTCCAAAAAAAAAAAAAAAAGAGCAGAGAAAGTTTTCTTTGCCAGGCCTGTTGGGTGAGGCTAGCCCACACCTCTGATGGAAGCATGGCTCCCTGGAACTTTGTGTTGAGTGGACTGAGACTCACGCTGAGTGGGGGGGGGTCAACGTCCCCTCCCATCTTCTCTACTGTAAAGGACAGCTTTTCTTTTCTTTTAAAGGACCTTCTAACAGCCTACAACATGAATTCTTTTGTTTTATTTTGTTTGAGAAAGTGTCATAATATGTATCTCAGGCAGACCCCAAACTCATGGTAATCCTCCTGCCTGGGACCCCTGAGTGCTGGGATTACAGGCAAACACCTCCAAGCCTGACCTAACATGAATCATTCATTGATCCTGTGATGGTGATGCAGGGACACGGTGAAATGTGGACAGAGGTGATGGTGACGTCAAGACATGATGACACGTGGACTGAGGTGTCCAGGGCAGGGGCGCTGTGCATTCCTTCTTGTTTGGCTCAGACATCTCTGAACTGTGCCATCTGCTTGTTGTGGAGAAGGATTGTCACTCCTGGGGGTCTTTTCCTTCGTCTTTCAATCAGGGTCATGATCTGTGTATGCTTCAGTGATCAGTGTATGCTCCCTGGTTTGTAACTAGGTGAAGTCTGGCTGAACTGGGAAGAAGTGCTAAGTGAATCTTAATACTTCTCTAAGGATTTGATAGGTAAGAACAAAGTTCTAAGAGAATTATTATTATTATTATTATTGTTATTATTATTATTATGTGAATGGGTGTTGGGGGCAGAAGATAGTTTTCCTCAGTCACCCTCAGCCTTTTAAGTGAGTCCTAGGGATTGACCCTCATACTTTTATGAGAACCATGCCACCAACAGAACAATCTCACTAGCTCCAAGATGTTAATGGGTACAAATTTGTATAGCCATTAACTTTGTAAACTCAAAACTAAAAGAAATTTCCCGTTTGCATGTTTTTTCTTTGTTATTTATGTTTGTGAATCCAAAGCTACAGCGATTGTAATGTAAACTCTCTTAGTCACATTTAGGTCAAGATTTCCTTCAGAAACTTTGAAGCTCTCACCTGCTTTTGTCTCTGTCACTATAAAGGGGGGCAGGGGGATGTTCTACTAAGTCCTCTTGAAAGCTTGTTCCATTACATGTTACTGGGAAGTGCTTGTAGTATCTCTCATTTCAGTAATTAAGTAATTTAGAGATAGATTTTAAGCTATAGCTACTGAAGTGACTAAAAATCTTTCTCTCTCTCTTTTTGAGACAGGGTCTCCCTCTACCCCTGGCTGTTCTGGAACTTGCTACATAAACCAAGCTGGCTTTGAACTCACAGAAATCTGCCTGCCTCTGCCTCCCAAGTGTTAAGATTGAAGGCATGTGCCACCATGCCTGGCAAAATCTCTCTTACACACACAGACAGACACACAGACACGCAGACACACAGATGCACACACACACATACACACACACACACACACACACACACACACACACACTACGCACACTCACAATTCTGGAATGCTGAGTAGACCAGAATTCATTAACTTAGTAAAATTTAAGTCAAGTAATTTAATGGCAGTAATAGTACTGATTTTTGAGCTGGTATCCCCCAGCTACTTTTTAAACATCAAGTCTCTATCTGATCCTAGCTAGTCGAGGGAGTATAGAGTTCAGTTTTGAAGG